>OU343224.1:183811044-183894492 GCA_910596185.1 Chrysanthemum makinoi
CACCTCCAACATCTCCATTGTACAGCATCACCATTGTGCCACCACCAACATCTTCATTGTACAACAACCAACATAACCACTGTACCACCACCAACATCTCTACTGTATCACCACCGACCCCATACCACCACCACCATATGCACTCAGATCCAGAGTGTATTTTCTTTTGATAATACATAACTAATCCAAGAAAATTCATTTATTATACAACACAACTAATTCGAACTCAATATCTTATTATACACAACAAAATAACGCAACAAAAATCGAAGTGAAGATCTTATTATTTTATTTGAGATTAGCACAACTAATCCCCCATATTTATACATCACAAAAACACAACAAAATTTGATCTCAAAATCTCAGTAATTTTTTGATATATCTCATATTTTAGATCCAAATTCAAGGGAAAAGTCATGATAAATCAATATCTTTTGATATCAAAACCAAAAACGAAAATTATTAACAAGATCTACGGGCTTTCTTTCTTAAAGATCTAATCGAAACTAACACATCATCAATCTTTGAAACAAAACCCCAAAAGCTTACTACATCAACCAACCAAACATTACAACAAACTCATAATAAGAATCAGTTTCAAGTAGGGCTGAGCATCAAAGGTCCAAAACCGAACCGGACCGACAAAACCGACCGAACCGACAAAAACCGAGCCGAACCGACAGCCCGTCGGTTCGGTTTCGGTTTCATGTTTTACGTGTTTTCGGTTTCGGTTCGGTTCGGTTCGGTTCGACCCAAAACCGACAAAAACACACCTAAATACACATAAACCGAACCGAACCGACGGCCTCGGTTCGGTTCGGTTTCGGCTTTTCATGATTTTCGGTTTTCGGTATTTGTCGGTTCGGTTGGTTCTACCCGATCTCAGCCCTAGTTTCAAGTATTGTGTATTATTTTTATTATTATTATTTTTTGGTTCGGTTTACAAAGACACAACATCATAACAAAATAAAAACCTACTCGAGACCTTAACAAGATCTTTAGCCGAAGTCTTTTTCAAAAACAAATCAAAGGGTTTGTTCTTAGGTGAGATAAGATTGAAAGAAATTTAATTGTTGAGTAGTTTGTGTTGTGTGGCTAAAATTTAGTGGTTGAGTATATGCAAAACTTGAAAAAGAGGACAATTTTTCCAATGAGTAAGGACCATAATACCATTGACTAAAATCGTTGATTGTTCTTGATAAACCATAAAGTAACACAACACCACCATAAACGCATCAAACATCAAATGCACAAAATGATTCATAAAATACGTAATCAAGTTCATTCATTTACCATCCATCACATACATAACATTCAAAACTACACAAACAAAAACAACAAAACTAAAAAACCATCACCATAACTACATCCCCTTCACACGCTCGATCATCTTGATAAAAACAACATGCTCAACCATGTGACTCTCTGTCTCATCACTCATCTGCTTAATGGCCTAGCTTTTTCAAAATCACGGTCCCTATTCAACCTCAAAAAAAGCCAAACCCTCTTCCGCAGCAGGTGACCGAGGCGCCCTATCAAGCTCCATTATCAAAAGATCCCCCTCAAAAATAGTGTCAAGCAACTCTTTGGACAATTTCATTAAAGTTTTATGTAGCTCCCACTCTTTACAAATCTCCCTACGAACTTGCATCATAATCTGTTTAGAAATGGAGTTCGAGTCGTTGGCCGTCATTTTCTTAACTCTTTATGATATATGTTATGGTAACTGGTAAGTGTAGAATAAAATGGCTCATGTTCTAACGCCTTTTTAAATACAACAAGCTTATCCAAGAAGCTAAGTGTGAAATGAAATCATTACCTGAAACTTTGATCGTCTTGAAAGAAAATAAAAAAGACGACTCGAATTTAAAACTGAAATGACTATTGTCATAATTACCATGGAAACTTGATTTATGTGAAGAAGAAAAAAAACTTCGATTGAGGTACCTTAACTATTTTTAAACCCATCTTAAAGGAGTTAAAAAAGGGTGTTTGGAAATATTTTTGTTGAAAAGTTTGTTTATAAGTTTTGAATTTGAGGTAAATGGCAATGGTGGTGGTGGAAGATAGGTTGAAGAAGAGTGTTTGTAAGGTTTAGAATATTTTAGTTTTAAATTTGATATATGGAAACTTCAGGGACTAACATTGTACCAGAAAAAATTAGAAATTACCAGACATACCCATCATACTTTACTCACGTGTGTTGATAACGGGAAAAGGTAACGAGGGTTAAAAAAAGGACCAAATTCATAATTAATAAAAAAGTATTGGGACTAACTCTATGATTTTTGAGAAGTTGAGACTAGATCCGTGATTTTTTGTGAGTTTGGGGACCAACCGATGTAATTTACTCTTTATTATTTTATAATTTTATTTTTATTTTAAAACTAAAGTACTGAAAGTACAGAATATAAAATATAAAGTTTGATGAGTAAAAAATATTGAAAGACAGAAAATACGAAACATAAAACGATAAAAAATTATCTTGTGATGTCAACCGAATAAGTAAAAGTGAGGTAGGGAGTGCCACAATTTATTAGGAGGTGCCATAATCCGTTAGAGGTACGAATTACACATCCTATAATAATATCAAATAATTGTCATACTTAAGCAAAAGGATAACTTTATCTAAAATTTGAGTTTAAGTAAAATAATTGCAATCAATGACTACTTTAATCATATAATAATATCAACGTGTTGCATGCTTTTGACCTTAGACATTAAAATTGATGAAAATAGCCTATGGTTTGAGGAAACAAGTTTGAAGTTTCAGTATTGATTTATAAAGCCTGTAGGTTTTGTCACGGTTATGATTTGAGTGTTATGAACAACTGTAGTAACAATGTTTTATTTATTTATTTTATATTTACGTTGACTCGTTGAGTAAAAAGAGACCCATTTGCAAAATTTTATGAAACATTAGGTTTAAGCCCAATTACACACGTAAGTAGTTGGACAGGTTCGGAGAGGCCCAACACCCACTTGTCCCTCTACTCCCTCCGCCCCTGCAACTCTTTAACTTGTGAGCCTGAAGATCAACCGAATACAACTTGATTATCACAATAATGTGTAGATAGAGTATATATGTGACGCATAATCTATTAGTGAGCACAATACATGTTTACATACTTTATGACAATGTAAACCTCAAATTTTTTAGACTCAATGAACGAATTCTGCTCATTCATTTTTTTTATTAAAAAAAAAAACAAAAAAAAAAGAAAAACAAAACAAAACTTTCATATTTTCTTATAAAAGTTAAATATCTCACAAATCGTTAATCGTTACGCGAAAAGAATCATACTATCATGATGAGAATTAAATCATCTTTCTATAGAGGGGCACTTTTATATATTTTCGACGAAATTTGTTTCGACTTTTTTTGTGTGTGTGTTGAAATTTACGTCTAGAAAAATCACAAGTGGTTTGTTATTTTAAAATCACATGTGTGATTTTATGAAATCACATGTGATTTGTGAAATCACACGTGATTCTTAAGATACAAATCGATCACATGTGATTTTTACAGACACAAATTTTTACACTAAAACAAAACTAAAAAAAATAATCGTCGAAATAATATCGAAGTGCCCGTTTATTGAAAGATAAAAAATTCTCGTCGTGATGATGTATTTTGGTCGCTTAGCGATTTATCGTTTGCAAGATATTTTATTTTAATAAAAAAATGAAAAATGATTTTTTTTTTTTTTTTTTAACTTTGATTAAAAAATGAGTGACCATGATTTTATTGGGTCTTTGGAGAATATGAGTATATATTGAACATGATTTACGGTAAAAACCTTGTCAAAAATAGTGGAGGGGAAAATTCTACGGTTGGAGAATGGCACGAAAGAAACCTTGTGGAATAAGTGGGTACCTAAGAAAGTGTGCATATTTATTTGGAGAGCTTTAAAAGGAAGACTTCCGGTTCGGGAGGAACTTGACAAAAGAGGTATCGACTTGGATACTTTATTATGTCCGTGTTGTAATAGTGTGGTGGAATCATGTAATCATAGCTTGGTGATGTGCGATCTTGCGATGAACGTGTGGGAAAACATTTTTGGTTGGTGGAAGATTGGGAATGTCAACGCATTCACCATTGATGAAATATTTTCGTTGAATTGTAATGTTAATATTCCTAGTCATGGGACTCGTGTTTGGCAAGCAGTTATTTGGACTACCAGGTACTACATTTGGAAAGAAAGAAATATGCGAGTTTTTACAGGGAAAGTTTCAAGTACAAACAAAATTGTTCAAGATATTCAAATTAAGAGTTACGAGTGGATTGTAAGAAGGACGAAAAAGAAAAATGAGTTAGATTGGCAATTATGGCTTCGGGATCCTATAAAATGTCGTCTGCAATATTGATTCAGTAACATCCAGTTCAGTGTGCAGCTTATGCCAGCTTGCAGGTTTCTATCTGTGAGTGTCCAAGCAGGAGGCATGTTGGATCATCATTTTTGGTTTTCTGCATAATGTGCCTAGATGTATCCCATTTTTTTTAGTGTCTACCGTCCTTTTGTTTCATTATTGCCTTGTTTCATTAGTGTCTACCGTCCTTTTTAGTTTGGTTTCTGTCTTGGGTTGTATTGTAGCACATGTGGGTTTTCTTTGTGGGGTCCTTGCTTCAAGCAGCTTGTTGTATGCAAGGGTGCCCTTGTTTTGTATCTTTTTGTTGGTGTTTTTTATATTGATGGCTTTTCTAAAAAAAAAAAAAACTCCTTTATCACATTTACAAAAAATTCAAATAATGTAGTAAAGTAACAATGTAATTATATCACTTATTCACTTTGTTGGCTACTATAGAAAAACAGACATGGTTTTTCCTTTCCAGGTTTTGTTGATCAACATATATAACTGCATGCCCTCGTAAACCACCACAACAACTAATAACTTTGAAAAAAAACAGTTTAAGGTTCTTATAAACTCAAGTTACAAATTTAAGGTTCCTAAAACAGTTTCAACTAAAATACCACAAAGATACATGATAATGTTTTACCTCAAACATTACTTGTTAAGTCTCCCTTTAATTGATCTTTGGTTCCTCAATGAAGTCCCTTGATTCTGCATAGTCTTGCGGTACAGGAAGATCAAGTTCCGAGCAAATAAAACGTATTATCTCCCCTGTCAAAGCGCCCAAAGACAACTTGTTTATGGTCACACTAATCGCAAACCTATTGTTTATGTCACAATACGCCGCAGAGCCACCTAATCCCGCATGGCCAAACCCGATAACTGTACCATCAGTTGCTTCAACTCTTTTAAACCCGAGCCCGAACATCCCATTTTGTAAAACTAAATCCATATTATCTCCACTTCCCAAAAATGCATCATGAAGTTTAGCTTTAGAGTTTGTAAAGATTTTCTTGGAAGGGAATGTGGGGTCCACAAGGGCAGCATAGTAGCGGGCTACTGCACGAGCTGAGAAGTGTCCATTAGCTGCAGGTTGTATGGCACGACGGGCATTGAGGGTGTTGCATAATGGAATAAGGGTTTCAATCATGTTGTATGTCATGGAGGAAGGTGTGGCGGTTGAGGCAGGGTCCTGCCTGTAAGCTTCGGCTAGTTGGCCTAATGTAACCAGATCATTTGTATCTATCGTAAGAGTTGCAACACGAGATTCAACACCTGAAATATGGTGAAGTTATCATACATGGAGAATGCTTTTCAAATAATAATAGCATATAATTAACTAAAACATTATTCTTACCAGGTGGAATCCCGATATAAAGCTCGCCTTCAAGGTTAAGTGGGCGAACAAAAGCTTCATTAAGAACGTCTTGAAACTTCTTCCCAGATGCTTGCTGAATGTTAAAAAAACATAACAATATTCCAAAGTTTCAATTATAATCTAATTATTTGGAAGATTTAGGAGGTTTTTTGCTCTAAAAGTATACTTTGGAGACCTTCGGCCTTTTTGACCCGTTTCCTTTTTAGCTTTTTCTTAAAAAATTTAAAATCAACTTGCTTGACTTGTTAGGGATAAAACATAGCTCAAATCAAACAATCATAAGTAAATAAAGGGGTATGTAATGGTGTAATGCTACCTCAATGATTCCACCACATAGCCAACCATATGATAGGTAATGATACAATTGTTCACGACCAGGTTCAGTCTCGGGTGCAACCATAGCAATGCGTTTTAGACACTCATCAAAATCACAAAATAACGTAGGATCTTCTTCAGAAACTCCCGCGAGAGCATTGTGCAGACCAGATGTATGATTAAGTATATGATTGACCTGTGGGCATTGAGCAGAACATAGTGATCAGGCACCTGGCCAGTTAACCTATAATATTTGCAGTTCAAGGCTTTTTATCAAACTTTTGAAAGTTGAAATAATTTTGCTATTGAAAATCAAATGTGTTGCCTAAAACTTAATTTTGACGAAAGTTAGTACAAAACTGATAATCGCTTTGTCGCAGCTAGTACAAAACTGATAATCCAAAATTTATTGACCATTAAAACTATGAATTATTTATCTAAACATGTAAAATTGCAGATAATCTGTTTCAACACCTAATCAAATAACGAGCTTCAAAACGCAAATCCAAACACCCCTTCAGAAGGAAAAGAAGTGGTATCAAAAGAACCTTTATATGATCTTTTCCGTTTGTACCAAACTCCGGCCAAATGTTTGCAACATTTTCATCAAGTTTCAGTTTCCTACAATGAAAACACTTATCATTAAAGTAAACTACACAGAAGGAATTGGAATCAGATTTAACTGTAAATTTTCGGTTTCATGTTTTAAGTTTTAAAAAACTTGGCCCTGGTCAGAGGCCACCCTTATCATAAAAGCTAATGATGATCCTAGTAAAAAAATGAAGTTAAAAGGACAGCGTCCATAATTTTCGGTATAGCACAGCCATGAAATGTAATTCACTATTTTGTTAAGAAAAACTAATTTTACACACAAACTGTTACCTAACAACAAAAGAAAGCACAAAGGAGGATATATGCAATCATATGTAACACACTGCTTATTGATAAATATGTGAAAAAGGAAATGGTCAACCCAACCTGGCCCAAGCATGAAAGTACTTATTTCGACATATTACCCAACCCGCTCATTTTGTCAAATCTAGTTGCCACAAAATGATGAAAACACAAGTATACCCTTTATCAGCCAGCCAGTGTATCATTCCTGATGTGATGCCCTTAGTAACAGAAAAAACAGAAAATAAGCTATCAGGCTGAACGGGACGAGGATCTTCTTTTGCTAGCACTCCAGCTGCAGTATCAATGATCACTTGCCCGTCCTTGTAAGCACAAACCTAAGAAACACAATAACGAGTGTTCGTTTATAATTAAACATTAAAAAAATGTGGTTTTTTATAGTGATGCGCACCTGGATTCCAAGTATTTTATCAGCATTGCCTAATTCAACCAAGAAACGCCTCAGCTTTGCCTCGACATCAGAATGTACTGGACTGTCGTATAACCATTTTTCATTCGAGGCTGGTCCAACATTCATGTTGCTGAAATAAAACAATGGCTATATATTGAAAAAAAATCACAGACCATCATACAATGTATTCAATTTTGTTTATACCAAATCTTACCAAATACATGTTGGATGACAAATGCTAACACAAAAGATATAACTTTTTTTTTTTTTTACTAAGCGTAAAATTATCGATCCTACAAAACATTTAGAGCATTTTCATCATTAGTCATATTTTCTTTGCAAATTTGTGTAAACGCAATCACATATTATCTTTGGCTTTCATATAAAGTTGTTTCAATATACTAGTGTGTTAACTACCATTTAGATTAATAGACCACCCTTTAGATTATGTTTCATAATAAGTTAAGTTGGTTAAAACAGTATCAGAATTAAGTTATTGAAATTTAAGTCACAAAGAGGATTTTTTTACCCGCCTCCGCTGCGGAGAACGGGGTTAATCTGGGGACTGTTCGTGTAGTCCAAATAATGACAGGGGCGATTTTTGACATTTTCTGGGACATTTTCTGCAACGTAAGTAAACTGGAGGGACATTTACGTAATATCACATAAACAATCCCTGGATTTAACACAGAGCCTACTTCTGCAATTGCAGATAAACAACATAGTTTTTCTCATAAATTTTCCGGGGACTATTTTTGCAACGCAAGTACACTTGGAGGGACTATCTTTGCCTTTTATTTCCTCCACTTTGAGTAATATTTAAAAGCAATGCTAGACCCACTCATAAAATTCACACAAAAAATCCACTCGCAGCGGATGGTTCGGTGCATTTTGTGACAGTTTCTCTCTCCGCTCTCTTATTAAACCAATCCTAGTGAATTTTTTGTCTGATTTTTTTAGTGGTTCTAGCATTTCTCAATATTTAATATAGGTCCAACATGTTAAGTGAAAATGATGTCTATAATTTATACACAAAATTCAAACTCACTACTGAAGACTTCCCCATATGATTGCACAACCAATTAAAAAAATACTATTACTAATAGAAAGAGAAAAATGTAACAACTTACAAACTTATTATAACCGATTAAGCAAAGTAGATGAAAAAATTAAACGATATTTACGAAGTATTTTATGTTACGAAATGAATATGATGAAATGAATTTAGTTTTAGCTTTTGAAAATGAATAAGCTCATAAGATTTAAAGGGCTTCTTGGTAATTAATTTATCCAACTTAGGCCGGTATGGGTTTATTTATGGGAGAATTGCATATATACCCACTAAAACTTAAAAACTTGCATATTTTCCCATAATACAAGTTTTTATTGTATGATGTACGTATGTCTTTTAAACATGTTTTGGGTATATATGCAGATATACTGCTTTTAGTGAGTATATATCAATCGACCCTTTATTTATTGTCTAACCGAATAAAAACTATTAAAGCCCATGTTTTACCCCACGGTAATATTTTATAGCTTTACCCATACTTTACCCGCACCTTAATGTTGTATATCCAGATTATGAGAAGAGATATACTAAGATGCATCTGAAACTGTGAGATTATTATTTCTTCTTACCCTTTTTATTTTAATTTTAATTTTATTAATCATTTGATCCTAACTCTACGTCCTGATAAAATTAACTTTTCAATCGTAGTTAACACGTTAATTGTTTATAAAAATAATAGTTTGTGGAGGAAAAGTTGTTACTCAACTACGTGAACTCGTGTGTACCACATTATGACACCCATAAATCCTGCACTTTGTTAAGCCGCCTTGCCCCATGTAACTTCAGGTGGTTCAACCAGATAATGTGTCGATACCTACAAAGACCATATAACATAGCAAAAGGAGAACCACACAAAACCAATAAGTGTCGAGTACTCGAGTTAAACTTGATATTAGCATTCGTTTTTTTACATATGCCAGTCGTAACAATTACAATAACAGTGATGAAAGTAACAAACAATTTAGTCAGAAAAATACAGCCTTTAAATGAACAATATAGATAAATAATAAAAAGTTTGCAGAACAGTTCAAACTCAAAATTGCTGCAATGTTGTGTCCATGATCAAGTTTTACCTGAAAATTTGATGCGGTGTATAAACATATATAGATTAAAAAAAAAAACATCAATTAATCACTGGTTTGTCAACAAACTCCCTAGATCCAGCATAGTCTTCGGGTACCGGAAGATCAAGTTCCGAGCAGACAAACCGTATTATCTCCCCGGTCATAGCACCAAAAGATAACTTGTTAATAGTCACACTAATTGCAAACCTATTGTTTACATCACAATATGCTGTAGACCCACCTAATCCTGCATGACCAAACCCGATTACACAACCATCCGTTGTCTTTACCCTCCTAAACCCGAGCCCAAATTTTCCATCCGGGATGATCAAATCCTTATAATCACCACTTCCCAAAAACGCATCATGAATCTTATCTTTTGGGTTTGTAAATATTTTATTGTCCACTTCATCACTTGTACCGTTGGTTTCGGTTTCGGTTTCAGGTATTCGAATGTAATGATCGGGTTTCGGATTCCTATCTTTCCGTGTTTTGATTGAAGGGAACGTGGGGTGGTGTGGGTGGCTTCCAAGTGTCGGGAGGGAAGAAGAGGAATGACGAGGCGGAACTACACCGCCATCTAAGAGGGTGGCGTAGTAACGAGCCAATGCACGCGCCGAGAGGTGTCCGTTAGCAGCGGGAAGTATGGCCCGCCGAACATTAAGGGTGTTGGATAACGGAATGAGGCCGGCGATTGAGTTGAATGTGAACGTAGAAGGTAGGGTGGAGGCGACCGAACTGGTGCTAGTGGTTCCAGGTTTCGGTAATTTACTTAATACACTTGTATCCATGGTAAGAGTAGCCAGACGAGATTCCACACCTGAAAAAGAGTTCTTTATATTATATATATAATTATAGCATTTCTATTCATCAAGTAAACATTTTTTGTACAACATTATGATTATTTTGAAAGAGTTTTTATGGGTTTGATGGTCACAAAATCCTTATAATAACCTTCTATTTTAAATGTGAGAACTTCGGTGAATAAATCATACCAGGAGGAATCCCTATATAAAGCTCGCCTTCAACATTAAGCGGGCGAACAAAAGCTTCTTCAAGAACTTCCTGAAACTTCTTCCCTGATGCATGCTGTATTCACGGACATATTCGTTAATGAAAATAATGAGAGATGATAAAGAAAACAGAAAGCGCATGTGATGGTAGTACCTCAACGATTCCACCACATAGCCAACCATATGAAAGATAATGATATAACTGTTCACGACCAGGTTCAGTCTCGGGTGTGGCCTCAGCAATCCGTTTTAGACACTCGTCCCAATCACAAAACAGCATAGGATCTTCTTGGGAAATGCCGGCAAGAGCATTGTGTAAACCAGATGTATGATTAAGTATATGATTAACCTGCAGGAATGTGGATAAAAAAAGTTACAAAGTTATTATCTGATTTTGAATCATTGTTTTTGATGTGTTTTGACAAGTTCTTGATTAAAAATCAATAAATGATCAAAAACGACACTTTTGTCAAAATAAAGTAGATATTACAGATCAAATAAAGTAATTAGATAATGAGAAGCAGACAATCAATTTCAAAATGAAAATCCAAACACCAACCAACTAATAAGAAAGGTGATAAAGAATCAAGATGGTGAGAACCTTTATTTGATCTTTCCCGTTTGTACCAAACTCCGGCCAAAAGTTTGCAACATTTTCGTCAAGCTTCAATTTCCTACAATAAAAATACATATTATTATAATTTTTAATATGAATACCAATTTTAACATTGATATTGATAATAACAATAATTATTCCTCCTGATATTTTAGTACTATCACTATTTCGGTATTTCCTTTTAAATACAAACTTGCAAGCACAAGAGCATACCCCTTATCAGCTAGCCAATGTACCATTCCTGCTGTCACACCTTTAGTTACAGAAAAGACAGGAAATAAGCTATCAGGTTGAACGGGTCGAGGATCATATTTCCCCAGCACTCCAGCTGCCGTATCAATTATCACTTCCCCATCTTTGTAGGCACAAACCTAAGAAACACAACAGCAAGAGTTCATTTATTATTTGACCCCTTAATAGTCAGAATAGTAACAAACTTGTAACTATATGTGGACAAGTCATTTTTTCTAAATGAATTTTTCACCAATTAATTTTAAGTTTATTATAATACTATTAACCACCACCAAATGGCCTAGTGGTAAGGTCCTTGGTTTCCTCACACGAGGTCAATGGTTCAACCTCGCTAGGTGTGTACATATGGGGGTGGCCAGAGAAGGGTCGGAAATGGTCCCGGGAGTAACCTGGTGAGGCCACGTACATCTGAGTCAAAAAGGCTCACCCTCTCGGGGTAACCTGAACAGGGAAGACCTCATCCATTTACCTGCTTTTATAACACTATTGATTTACTTTTTTTTGTTATCGACCACCATTTGATCAGTGTTATACAAACATAATATTTAAATAAATAACTACGTTTCTGAGAGTGATATGCACCTGGATTCCAAGTATTTTATCGGCATTCCCTAATTCAACCAAGAAACGCCTCAGCTTTGCCTCTACATCAGAATTTACAGGACTGTCGTATAGCCATTTTGCATTTGACGATGGTCCATTATTCATGTTGCTGAAATAGAACATTAGCTAGTAAAATAAGGGTGTGGCCAAATACGATTCAACAGATAGGCACCATGGGAACAAACTTAATCTTAAATAAACATACCTTTTGAGAACGGATTCAGCAAAAGGTCTCATAATTTCTAAATAGCTTATACGAACATTCATTGAAGATGAAAGTCCTGAAAGATGTAAAATATTATTTAATGATAAATAACTGGTTGTTTGGTCTTAAATGATAGACAATTTGAAGGACCAGATATTTACCTCTAAGCAAATTAAGGACTCTCGAGAAAATTACAATGTCACCAGGGAAAGCATCAATCTGAAAGAAGATACATTCAATTAGTCCCCATGCATCATAACAGATAATCTAATCATAAAAAAAATACTTACGGGATTAAAGCGTTTAACTTCTTTCTTATCAAGTTTCATCTTTTCTTGAATAATTTTCATGTTTTTTGCTCTTTGCTCTGTCAAATTTTTCACGGTTTCCTACACCAAATATAAAATATATTAATAATTAATTTTGCACAAATTGTCAAATGTTTAAACCGATAGAAAATCAATGCCACTTACAAGAGCTTCAGCAGCTGGAGTAGTAGCCCGGAAAAACACATTTGTTACCTCCATAGCCTGTTCTGGCATGTCGAGGCGCAACTTAAGCCCCATTTCAGCGAATGCAGATAAAAGAGCCACATGATCACCCTGATTATAACAAATATGTGAATCCTCTATTTACATATATGCATGTAAGCATATGTGTGTGACTGTGAGTATGTGTCTATATTATCCAAACATGGAAAATGGGTGGGTTCAAAATGGGTAATTTCAGTACAGCCTAAAAAGGGTCAGCTTCGCTTGAACCAAAACACCATTTTCAGTGATATTCAAATTATTCAAAAGACACTTCCGTGGCCGGTTTTAACCCGTCTTCCACTCGTCCTTATTAGACCCGCTTCCGTTTTATTTGTTTACATTCTTTCCCGTATGACCCGGTAGACATAATACATAACCAGGTTGGAACCATTTATAAAATGTTCAATCAGGTAAAAAACAAAGCTCTAACAAATGCCGATACTATCTAAAAAAGGTTTGCATACCTCTGCAGCTGCCAGAAACATTTTTGCTAAGGCATGTTTTACAGAGCTTGAAAGCAACTTTGTAAGGCCAAAATCAAGCAAAATTGGATGATGTGGAGGTTCTCTACTCACAAGAAAATTACCTGAAAATAGGGCTAATACATTTTAATCGAAATTCTAACAAAACCGAGAGCAATCATGGAAAAAAGCGCAAGTACCCGGATGAGGATCGCCGTTAAAAAATCCATCAACATAGATTTGATGTGCATATGCACGCGTAATTTCTTCAACAAGCTTTTGTTTGTCAATGCCGAGTTCATCAAGTGCACGGGAATCATTTAAACGTACCCCGTCCATATATTCCAGAATGAGCACTTTTTCAGCGGACTGCCAATGAAATACAAGCTATTAAACTATAAATTCTATCAATTTAGATCACCTATCAACCAGCGATATTTCAGTCAAAAAATAATTAGAGGGGTTAGAAAAGGATCTCTATTATCATTCAGATTGTCCATTCAGAACACTTATCAAATAGTTACTTCAATCAGAATACCCACATAATTTTTTCGTTCAGACTATGAAATATGCAGTTCAGATTTTTAAGAGCTAAATATGTAATTTACAATTTTTAAGGGTTGTTCAGGTTAACAACACGCCCCTGTTAATTTAGTGGGTTAGGCGGGCTGACCACCCGAACCCATTTAGACCCAACTCTGACCCGTTTATTTCCCTGTTTGGCAGATTGCCACCCCTACCCAAAACCAAGTCTGAAAAAACTTTTCAGTCACTAACACCTTCGAATTCAACCATCACCAAAACCATTGGTTTATCAAACACCCCCTAAATATTTCACTAAGGTTGCCCAAACTAAAAACTGTATCCAAGTTTTGCGTTACTAGAGAAAGTGCAATTAATGACTGAAATTTACCAACAGCCTAACTAGTATCGGTAATGCAATATTTTACCAAGGAAGAATGATACCTGAATAACTTCGGGTATCAATACTTCCACGTGTTCAGGTTTTTGTTCAAGACGTTCACTTTTGCAGCCTAGGTTTTTAGATACTCTTCTAGTATTTTCTACAGGGACAAGAAATTATTAATCAAAAACATAATTTTTATTCAAGACACAAATATAACCAAAAAAAATGAAAGATTACTCATATCATACCAGCTTCATGGTTAAAATCTAGTTCTTTGGGTGCTTCCCTGCACCATTCATCTATCATAGGGTTGAAGTCGTATTGTGGTTCGGCCCAAGCTATCCAGTCCACTATTGCCTTTGCGTTCTTCAAGTCCTGTAGAAGAAGTAACCTTACATAATTAAAAGGGAATGTTTGGATTTGTGACTTTAAACTGATTTTAATATTAGGAATCTAATTATTTGAGAGTATGAAACAATTACCTGTTTATCCCTTCTTTTTACATAACTTAGCGGACGTTTACTCTCATTTTACAAAACTTATCTTTTTTTTAAAAATACCACCCTTTTTTTTATCAAAAACTCCTTTTTGATCATTTTAACTATTAATTTTTTGAAAAAAAAAAAAAAAAAAAAAAAAAATTATCAAACACTCACACATCTGATCATTTCAGCTTAAGACAGCAAAAACACATCCAAACACTATCTTCTATGACTAGTTTTATTAAAATTGACTATCTTATAATCAAAGTTATTTCTAGCTAATCAAAGCATGATACAAGGTTCTAGAATGAACAACCTCTAAGATTATAGTTTTGATGCCTTCATGTTGAACTTTGACAACCACCTCCTGCCCATCACGTAGAGTTGCACGGTGAACTTGAGCTATCTGCAAACATGACAAAAAAATATCAATACACTTTTATTAGGCATTAAAAGTATACATCTGTATCAAAATAATATCAGTAGAATTGTTGATCAATGTCACAATCTATTGAAATAAAGGAACCGTAGTAGATACTTTCTGCAGAAAGATCTTTTTTTCCATTTAAATGAAGAAGAAGTTTCATTAAAAGAACTAGCAAAATGATGTAAATATGACTTTGCCGATTAACTCAATGATAAAATTCTTACCGATGCTGTTGCTAAAGGCACACTGACAAAACTCGTAAACAGTTCATCCATTGGTTGACCCAACTGCTGCTCTATAGTTTGACGAACCTGATTAACAAAACATGTGATTATCTATTGTACCAAGTTGTAACTTTTGGTTAATTATTTTTAATGAAAATACCTCTTCTAAACGGCGAGGAGGAAGAGAGTCTTGTAATTGTTTCAAAAGGCGTATATAAGCTTCGGGAAGCACATCAGCACGAGTAGATAAATACTGTCCCATTTTCACCCATAAACCTTCCAACTCCACAATTAGCTTAAGTACACGTTTAGCATTTCGCTCATGAGCTTTCTCCCATAAACTATCGCGTTTAGCTCGTTTCGTCAATTTCTCTCTTTGTTGTAATGCCTTCAAGTCACCAACGAAAACATTTTAGGCATGCGGGTCATCATTAGCATAAGATATTAGCATCAGTGAAATGTTATATATACCTTATAATCAATGTATATAAGAAATGCTAACGTAAAGACTTTCATGCCTTTTTGTAGATGTTTCCCCACCCCATATTGCGTGTGTTGAAGGGGTTTAAAATAGTATAAAGCTTTGCAAGTTGATTGAACAAAAGAAGAATCGCGGTGATCAGATAGTATGGAACACGCAGTAATCTTCCAACAAAAGCACCGAGTAGCTCTTGAACTCTCATATCTACATATTAAATAGCCAAAACGAATTAAATCAATAACCATTCACTGAACTCATTAAGCGAGTATAAACGAATGAGAGCCAATCATATAAGCAAATTATCAGTTTGGAAAAAAGCAATCCTACACAACCTTGAAATGATCATATTCGCAATTTGGATAAGCAATCACAAACACCCTCAAAACTGTCTAAATGATGTACACCCTTAAATAATCTTTTTGGATAAGCAATCCTGAACAGCTTATCCTAAGCACCCTACTGAACTGTTTATTTCACCCTCAAATAATCAGAAAAATAGATTGAGTAAGCAATCACAAACACCCTCAAAAGGCATTTAATAAGGGGCCGCAGCTATAAACACCCCTAAATAATCTAGATAAACATTTCCCAAACACCGTCGAACAGCTTATCCTAAAGACTCTACAAAACTGTTTATTTCACCCTTGAGAAAGCAATCCTAAACAGACTCAAAACACTTGTCCGTTGTATGAAAACGCATTTAATAAGGGAGTTGGACAATAAGCAATCCTAAAAAATCTAGATAAACAATTTGGTTTAGCAAATCCCAAAAAACCCTCAAAACTACTTTTCCCTTGTATAGAAACGCATTTAATAAAGAGGTGAAACTATCAACACACTTCAAAACTGCTTATATGGTGTATTCAAACGTATCTAATAAGGGGTCCCCGTGCAACTATAAACACCCTTAAACAATATGAATAAACATTTTGGATATGTAATCCTAATTACCCTCAAAACTACTTAACCACTGTACCAAAACACATTTAATAAGGGGGTCCGTGCAATTAGTAACACCCTTATATAATCTAGATAAATATTTTAGATAAGCAATCACAAACACCCTCAAAAACTACTTATCAACCGTATCAAAACACATGTAATAAGTTTGATAATTAAATTGCTTATACAAGACGTAGTGTATATATTTGCTTCTCCTCTAACAGAAATTTAACACTCAAATAACCAGTTGTCTAAACATTTCGCAATTCCACTAATTTAATACTGAAAATATTATGCCAAATAATCAGTATCAGATATCCATAGGCAGT
Organism: Chrysanthemum makinoi; assembly: GCA_910596185.1. Lineage (NCBI taxonomy): Eukaryota > Viridiplantae > Streptophyta > Magnoliopsida > Asterales > Asteraceae > Chrysanthemum > Chrysanthemum makinoi. Next base: position 183,828,008 of record OU343224.1, read on the forward strand.
TTACTTCTATCCAAACACCCTCAAAACTACTTACCCACCGTATCAAAACACATTTAATAAGACTGTCCGTACAACACTACAACTAGTAACACCATTCAATTCTCTAATCCTCTACATAATCATTTCGGATAAGCAATCACAAACACCCTCAAACTACTTATCCACTATATCAAAACATATAACAAAAAAGTGTTGAGAAATAAACTTCGCTAACTAAAAACGCCTATCCAAAACCTAGAGTTCGTATTAGCTCCTCCTGAAACAAAATATACCACTCTGATAACTAGCAACCAACGTTTGGCAACTAGCAACTAGCGTTCCTAATTTTTCTAAAACGCTCCAAATCAAAATGCTACTTGAAGAAACATTTACTAGCAACTAGCGTCTACACTTAATAATTACAACTATTTGTTGCTGCTACTGCTATTTTCGCGAAACATATCTAAGTATTTCGCAATCCGCTAATTTCATAACTTTCTAATCCACTAATCCAAACACTCCTAATCAATCATAAATAAAACTCACATGATCATAACCACAACTAACTAACTAACATCAACAGATCAATCACAATACATAACAACTAAAACTAAAATAAAATAAAAATTTACATACAAATTTTGACTTCACGATTAACGGTTAATAATTCAATAACTAAAACCAGAAACAATATATATATATATTTAGAAGGGGGAAAATTAAAAAAGACCTGATTTGGGCAAAACGACGTCGTACCGGTAGTTTAAAGTCAAGATCGATGTACTTTAGTTGGTTAAAGTGACGGTAAGTAAAACGTGTTGGTGTGTTTGGTAATGACACGTGGATGAGAGAGTGTGGGAGTGACGTGTCTGTTAGTTTGACCGAGTATCACGGTTGGTGGGTTTTAGCGAAGATTTTTAAAAGGGCGGTTGAATGGTATGGTGTTTGGTAATTTACGTTAAAGTGAAGGAAGGAGCCTTGAGTATTCTTTTGACTTTATTTCTTCACTTTAATACGGGGAGAAAAGAACCCAACGGTTGAATGTAGGGGTTGCAATTCGGGCGGGCCGGGTTGCAGATGACGGCCGAAAAATCTAACCCAAACTGACTTATTTAAATCATCTGGACAGCTACGTCAACCATAACTTGTTTATACATAGCCCGAACCTAACCCATTTAACCTTGCCGGGTTGGGCCCAGTAACGAAAGGGATAATCAATGCAGCTAAAACAAATACCACTGCAGAAGCACGGATATCACTTTAATCGTGGTGATCATTTTCCAAAGAAACTATTCTAATTTAACAATGCACGTTACACGAATATCTACTTGGAGCAGTTATTCAAATGTAGTTATAGACTAAAGCATTACCCAATATCAATTTGCTGTATGTTAATCGTTTTCTCGCGGTGTACTTCATGCATGATCATATCTCCTTTTTATAGGAGATTACTCTTAGCTAGTCAAAATGGAATTATGAGTATTAATCGGCCCATTAATAGCCTCATAATTATTCCCATTATAGCCGTTAGTGGTTACATGACCAATTAAACGCGGGTCATTAAGCGTTGTAAATCGCCATTTAGCGCGACTTTTAATAGCACTAGCAAAGATTTCATACTACTATCAAGACTTCCACTCAAAGAAGCATTTCTTTCATACTATTAGCAGTATTTCCATAACACTAAAGAAATTTAAACATTGCGACTAGCAGGGAAACACCGCATGTCAGACTATCTTAGCACTTTCAGCACAAACCCATAAGTATCGTGGGTGTTCATGGACCCATGGGTGTACACTCCGTACCTCCTAAACCCATTACCGTGTGTGAACTAATCCCACAAGTGCACTAAATTTTCCAACATAACCCATATATGTACTTGGGTTGGCGGGTTAAATAGGTTACACGGGTTGAATATGTTAAACTAAGTCAATCACCAACGGCCGTACACCCATTTAACCCTTTTTATATACAAAAGTTGGCACATTACACGAGTTAAAGAGGTTAAACAAGTTGTCGGGTCGACTCGTTTAACACATTTAATCCGCATAATAAAATATAAATAATTTTGAGTTTATGAAGAAAAAAAAATCTTACACGGGCTGGCGGGTCGACCCGCTTATTTTATTCACAACCCGAGCTTTACTTGTATAATAAATCAAAATTAGATAGGGTTTAAAATCAAACCCTAATTTAGTCCATTTACGTAAAACCCAAACCTGGCAATTTCGTGTCGATTCGTTTCGCCTACGTAAATTGCCACCCTAGTTGAAAGGAAGCACGATCAAACGCCTTCCTACGGGTGAAAAGAGTCGTGCCGAGCTCGAAGCTCGATGTCAAGCTCGAGCTCTGCCGTTTATATATATAAAGTCGAGTTCAGTTGGAGCTCAAGCCGAGCCTCATATTTTGTTCAAGCCGCTCGTGAAAATTTACACAAGTTGGAACTTGGATCGGGCTCCATTTTTATATGATGTTTTAAAATAAAACAAGTTCAAATGGAGCTCGGCTGTTAATTACATAAGGCCTTGTTCCTGCTAATACTTTTAAGCTCGCTTATACGCTTAGACAATATATATACTTATATATTTCTATGGCTCGTTTAGGCTCATGAGCCTACTCGAGTTTTTTATGAACTTCACCGGAAGCCCATTATTAAATGAGCCCAATCTTAGGCCTCGGCTCAAGTAGGACTCGCATTGCTCAGCTTTTTAATCGATCCAATCTTCACGAAATAAGCCCGGCACGTTTCACCCCTATGACACGCCAAGACTATACACTGCCACCGGCCGTCGCTTACACCTCGTTTGGGCCCATACTATTAAATATGTTTTTACTTTTTTATGTTTTGGTTTTAGTAGTGACCATAGCCTTAAAGTTTCTCACGAGGGCAACAAAATGTGTTTGAAGTTGGGTAAAAGGAAGATGAAATTATATGCCTTTTTAATGTAACTCAAAAACAAGTCAGTTAGGTTCCTCATAAAAGCAAACCACTCTAATTCAAGGTAATCAACACTAGCAAGAGTAGTCAATGTATGTATATAAAGGAAAATAGAGTTTGATTAAATACAAACCACTCTTATTCAGAAAGTCGAGCACACAAGAATACGCCACAATATGTGTTTAACTAGCAAACAACTAAAGTAAATTTGAGCTTGTAACTAGAAGAAAAATAACTTATTAAGATTTTTTTTTAAATTTAATTTTTTATTTACAAATTACACTATACAAAAGGGATTATCAAAATTCAAAATAAAAGTATAGAGTTTTAAAATTATAAAAATAACTTTTAGTCACAAATGTAATCTTTTAACCCAAAACTGGCATGACGGTTCTTGTTGTCTTTTTCCCTTCTAGCAATTATTTGCCATTTATATGTTTAAATTACTAAAGTAAAGGATTTTGTATTGAACTAAAGTTTTTATTGGGGGCAATTTTAAAGAGTGAGGGCAACTTTGGCATAAGCATGTCCAAGTAGATTGAGAATATGTAAAGGGCATTGCCTCCCACTACTTATCACATGCCTTCACACCCATTACGAGGGCAACTTTATATATAGTAGTGTGTTGAATGCTGATATGACTCTAATATATAAGTGGTTGATTTAATGACATAGGTGGGTTTAGCCAAGATTTAAAAGGACGGTTGAATGGTTTGGTGTTTTGTTATTCATAAAAGTGAAGGAAGGAACCCAACTACTATTCTTTTGATTTTTTCTTGTTCGTTTATTTTTATTTTATTTTTATTTTTATTTTTCCTTGAGATTTAAAATGTTTGCTTGCATGCAATTTTAAAAATCTAGGTTGATCCCACCGGTGTTAACCGATTGAATGGTTGATTCGTTGAAAAAATAGTTTTAATAGAAAACCGAGTTGACCCAATCCGTTGAATCGTTGACTCGACCGGGTCAATTATTAACCCGGTTTTCAAAACATTGCTTGCATGTTTTTATTTGTAAGACTATGTACTATGATGGGAAGCATGATAACGTGCCAAGACTATAGCAATGGCCAAAAATCCAGCTTTTTTCACTTGTTTATGGTTTGCATTTCGTAAAAGGTTTTTCATTTTTTGTTGTTTGTTTTTGTTTTATGTTTGCGGGTATATTGCAGAGTAGGTATGTAAAAATGAGGATTTTTTCTTTCTTTTGGTTTATGGTTACCATGGCATCTGATAAGTAGTTTAGTGATGTGTTGAATGGTGATGTAATGGTTAGCGGGCATAAAAGTACGACTAGTTTTATATTTAAGCATGTGTGTTGTGAACTTGTTTGTGAAAAATGGCATCATTGTTGTAACAATCAAAACCTTGTCACGTAGTTTTTAATATAGCTTTGTCTTTAATCATTTCTTTTGTTGCAACAATCAAAACGTTGTCACGTAGTTTTAATTTAATTTTTGTCTTTAATCATGTTTCTTTTGTTGTAACAATCAAAACATTGTCACGTAGTTTTAACTTAATTTTGTCTTTAATCATTTCTTTTATTAAGTATAACCTGTTGGAAATGTATATATTTATAAATACGTAAATGTTCGGATTCGAACTCGTGACCACGGGATTGCACACATTAGCTAATGAGAATTAAAGTTAAATAATTAATGTTAATAAGTTATTTATTAATTATTGCACATAAAGTCCTGTCTAACGATCGTTAAGTATTTAACGAAAAATGACTAATGACCGTTAAATGTAAAGCAGAAAAGACTAGTAATGGAAAAGATTTGGGGGTCCCTTGGGCTGCATAATGGCCGCCATAGGGGTTCCTACAACCCAAAATCCCTAACTTGTTCCCAAAGTTTTCCATTCACTATATATACAGAGGTTAGGGTTTAGGTTTCACATTACTTTTTATGAATTAACCCTAGATCTCTTTTCTCTTGTCCCTATTCGCCAAACCCTCCTCCAAGGGTGTTTTGGTTTTGTTTTTCCATAAAACAAGGACTTGTGTTAGGTCTAGCAATCGCTTGATTCGTTGGTTAATTCGTGTGTACAAAACTGTGGTAGTAAGACACTATTCTTACACCTAATTGGTTTGAGTTGTAAACCCGTATGACAACTCTTTAAACCACTTCTTCTGTTTTGTTCAAATAGATCTGACATATTCAAGAGGTATGTACGCATTTTACTTTCGCTAATTATTTATTTGTTATGATCTAAAGTCTTCGCTACAGACATCATGGTGCCTACATGGTTTTATTGTATTCATGTATTACAAACTCAACAGTGGCATCACGAGCCTTGTATAACAAGTAATTAATTACTGAAATACATAATTAAAATAAACATGATTGTTATTATTTATGTATAGATCTAGGGTTTGCAAAACCTAAACCCTAATTTATTGTGGGGGCGGTGCCCTAATTAGTGGTTTTGTAAACTTAAGTTTTAATTGGATTAGAAACCCTATGATGCATGCAATTTTATGTGTATTGCATAACTCTGTTTAATTGCATTAATTGTTAAGTGTGATTTATATCCATGATAATTATCTGCATGTTTTATCATGGATCTGCTTTTATTGTATGTCTTTCTTGATTAAGTGATATACACTAATTATTATGATAGATCTAAAATTGGGGAAGACCTCAATAATTATTAATTTAATCAATTATGTGCTATGTGGTATGTGTTTGATTTTGACTCACGCAATCGATGAATCGATGCATGTGGCTCACTTCGTACATTGCTGAAAACGGGTGAGAGTTCTAATTAAACATATACATGTTGACAGATCTAGAATTGATTATTAATAGGATTTATCAAAAGGTTTGCATGTGGCTATTTGATATGCATGACTTATTTATTATGTTATGCATTCATTGTTTATTTGTTTATTTTTAAATACTTTCTTGTTTGTTATATGTAAATAAACTGACCTAAACAATGGTGAAACATGTATTTTTAAGCATAGTAATCATAATCGTTTAATTGATTTATTTTTTGCACAAAATATTTAGAACGCTCACCCATTAATGACAAACTGTGTGATGGGTATAAGTTGGTACGCATAAATTGTGATCTTAAAGATGAGGGTATGTAATATTCCATACACCTAATCCTCCTCGCTTTTGCCTTTAATGAGCTACCAAGTATTCCTATAAGTGTGCATAAAATCTTAAGGGTGAATTACTTTAATTTCACTACGCCACTTTTGTGGTAATTATCCGAATAACTTGGGTCTTATGACTCATGCAGAAGTAGGATATAGTGGTAATTAAGGTAATTCTTTAATCAGTTATCCAATACCTCGATTAAAGTTTGATGATGAAAAGCTTAAATCATTAAAACAAGGATATAAAAGTTTTTAATAAAACCTATGCTACGAAGATGAATGCATGACATCTTTGTACATATTTGATTTGACATCAAAAATATTACCCTTTAATTTAAGTTATATGCCATCCAATAAAACGGAACACCTAAGATTACCTTTTATTTATGCGAGAACGCGGACTTAGATCGAATCAAAGGGTAAAATGTCCACGTGTCGTGAGAACGTGGCATGGACGATTTTGCGCTTAAGTTGGACAACTTAATTGAGTTAGCGAAACTGGCAACTCAAGGCATAAGATGGATAAAACATGTTTACATGGCAATTGAAATTGGCTATATGTAAATCCCATAAATCTAGGAATTGCAATGAAATTGGCAATTGAGCAAAAGCTCTACCACTTTGTATAAGGTTCATTACTAGCATATCAACTGAAGTGAGGAAATTATGACAATTTGGATCCTAGTTTTCAATAATAATTAATTGGTTATATGAATATGAACCTTAGGTATTTAATTGTTTATTGAAAAGGAAAATTATCAAGATACTAATTATGGTTTTTTGAACTTTTTCTGTAGATGGCTCAATCTGAAAACACTATGAGCTTAATGAGTTCTGCTTTCAAAGATATGATTGGAAGAGATAAGCTGACCTGGCTCTAATTTCAATGATTGGCATCGTGCACTTAGGATCATCCTTCGTGTTGCCAAAGACTTGATATTTTGACTTCCTCTGCCTGATGCTCCTCGACACCGCTATGCCTTGAACAAGAGGCATATCGTGTTGAATATGAAGCACATGATGTGGCGTGTCTAATGCTGATGTCTGCTCAATTACAAAAACAATTTGAGCACTATCCGCCTATGAGCATGCTAGATGAACTCAAACGTATGTTTGAGAAGCCACCAGCAACTGAACTGTATGAACTAATTGAAAAGGTTCACAGCTGCAAGCAAGAGGTTGGCAAATCTGTTCGAACCACGTCCCCGAGATGAAACATCACTTGGACCAATTGGAGAAGCTCGGCGTGGTTACTGAATGATGTATGTGTCGGCCTCATCAATCACTTTAATCAGAACGATTTGGGATTTTTGTCCACAATTTTAACATGCATTGCACGGAAGCCAGTGAATGAGTCACATGCAATGCTTGTATACTTCGAGAAGAGATTGCCAAAGAAGGCTCCTACACCTGCTGTACTAGCAATACAAGGTGGTAGGGTGAATAAGCCAAAGCCGCAAGCAGATAAGAAAGGGAAAGGAAAGGGGAAACAAGTTGTCATCCCACCAGCTCCTAAGAAGAACCCTACAAAGAAAAAGGAGAATCCTAAGAAGGATTTAACTTGCCACCACTGCAACTCACCAGCACCGAAGCGAATCGGCCCAAATCTGAATGAGTGCCTTCTAATAAAAATAAGATGGTGCCAAGCTCATCAGGTATTTTTATGTTTGAATTATTTTCTTTTCCTCATAAGCAAAATTCCTGGATATATGATATAGGATGTGGTACTCACATCTGTAATACATCGCAGGGACTTAGAGGAGCAAGGAAGCTGACATGTGGAGAAAGATACTGTACGCTGGAAATGGAAAGCGCAGTTGTCGAAGCCATAGGGACTTTTGATTTAGTGTTGCCTTCGCTTAATTTTTGGAACTAAATAATTGTCATTATGCACCCTCCATTGTTAGGGTGTAATTTCGCTTTTGTTAAAAGATATTGGTTTTGTGCACACTTTTATAAGTTATGGAATTTCAGCTTTTAAATAATGTTTTTTACTTTAATGCAATTCCTATGCTTGGTGTGTTTGAAATTGATATGGGTTGTATATCCAATGAAAATAATTTGTTGTATAGCATTAGCAATAAGAAGAGCAAGTTGAACTGTGACTCTTCTTATCTTTGGCATTGTCGCCCATATAGGCAAGAAACGCATGGAAAAGCTGCAACATGATGGGCTTTTACAAACGGTCAATGATGAATCATTTGACAAATGCGAGTCTTGCATAGCCGGAAGATGACAAGAAACCTTTTCACCAAAAGTGGAAAGGGCTTCTGATCTACTTGGATTGATACACACTGATGTGTGTGGTCCACTTAGACATGTGTCAAAACGTTAGCTTTCTACTTTAACCTTTACGGATGATTTCAGTTGTTATGGTTATGTTTATTTACTTAAACATAAACATGAAGTCTTTGAAACATTTAAGATTTTCAAAAGTGAAGTAGAATTACAACTCGGTAAGAAGATTAAAGCTCTTCGATCCGAGAGGTGTGAGTATATAAGTCAAGAGTTCAAAGATTACTTAGCTGAGGTGGAATTCAAAGAACTCACATCTCTCTTATACTCCACAACAAAATAGTGTATTCGAAAGAGAAATCGTACCTACTTGACATGGTAACGATCAATGTTTGAACTTACGACTCTTCCTTTTACTTTTTGGGATTATGCCCTTGAAACCGCTATTCGTGATTTTGAATATGGTTCCAACAAAGAAGGTTGTTAAAACTCCATATGAAACATGGATGGAAAAGCTCCAAACTTTTCTACTTAAAGGTTTGGGATGTGAGGCGTTTGTTAAACGTGACACACCAGATAAGCTCCAAGCCGACTGTTAAGTGTATCTTTGTAGATACCCTAAGGAAACTATGGGTACTACTTTACTACCCAGCTGACAACAAAGTCATCGTGGCTAGGTATGGAGATTTCCTTGAAAGGAATCTCATATCCAAGAACTCAGCTGGAGAGTATATGATCGGAATATGATCAAGAAGATACAACACCTTCTGAAAATACTCAGCCAACTTCAAGAAGAGCCCAAAGCTAGGCGCTCCTCCCGTTGTTCCCATTCGTAGGTCCGAAAGGACTATACGTGCACCGACCGCCTATGTCTTAACGAGGAGTGAAAATATAGTTGGGGATCTTAATGAACCCTGCTAACTATAAGGCCGCCATGGCTGATCCCCGATGATAAATGGCGATTGTTATGAATGGGGAAATGCAATCCATGAAAGATAATGAAGTTTAGATTGAAGTTGACCTTCCTCCCAATGCGAAAATCGTTGGAAGTAAGTGGATCTTCAAGGAAAACCGCATGGATGGCAATGTACACACCCCAAGGCTCGCTCGGGTGGCTAAAGGTTTTACTCAAACCTATGGCATGACTATTTAGGAGACATTCTCTCCTCGTAGCTTTACAGATAAGAGCTATTAGGGATTCTCATAGCTATAGTTGCACACTATGACTAGATTTGTGACGGCAAATGGATGTCAAAACCGCTTCGAATGGTCGTCTAGATGAAGACATCTATATGGCACAACCGAGTGTTTGTGAATCCATTATTTCTAACCGTATGCAAGCTTAAGAGGTCCATTTATGGACTGAAGCAGCATCAAGGTATGGAATAAAAGATTCGGCGGAGAAATCCTCGGCCTTTGATTTACTCGTAACTATGAGCCGAGGTGTATATCATAAGCTAGTGGGAGTCATGTTACTTTCCTTGTTCCGTATGTCGGCTTAGACATATTAATCATAGGGAAATCATATATACCAAGTCTAAATGAGAAAGCCTATCTTGGAAAATGTTTTCATGAAGGACTTTGTTGAATCACTCCTAAACAGTATTTCAAGTATTTATATTTCATATGTAATAGGTAGCTTTATTATGGCCTTTATGTTTGTTTAAGGTCAAGCTTATGTAAGGCCCATAAGCTTAGGACCAAGCCCAATAAGGAATAGGGAAGGAGAGGGAGTGTTGCCCTAGCTCCTTGCCTATATAAACTATGTAATAACCTTCATTTGAAGGTTGGTTGTTCAAGTTTTTCTTTTCACACATACTCTTTGCCTAAACCGTATACTATATTGTGTGTGTGTGTGATACTTGTTCACCCAGCTTCATCTCCTTTCTATATAACTTGTGTTGTAAAACTAGTGACCTAACAAGGTATCAATCGCCAAATAGTTGGGTGTACTAGTTTGTTTTTGAAGTTTTGATTTTGTGTCTTACGCGTAAAGATAACGCAATCTTTGGTTATCTTAAAACTCTCTTTTACACTTTTTAATCCTAGATTCTTGTACTTTCAATGTTTTGAGGTGTTAAAATACTTGTTTTGGCAAAAAGTTTCAAACTTTACGCGTGGATTTACGTTTTTAAGCTTGTTTTGTTCAGTGGTGTCGCCTATCACAGAACCCGCTTAGCAAGATGGTACATCAAAATTCACATTTTTGTGTTCTTTTGGTACTATTGAAGCTATTCCATAACAAAATCTGGTTTAGAAACACATTTGGGCAAAATCAAAGTTACGAGTAATCCTAATGATCAAAACCCTAAAATTACGCGTAAGATTTTCCTTGGTTTGATCTTCATTTTTCAGGTTTATTCCGTGTTTTCTTACTTGGATAAGTCTGAAAATACGTCGACTTTGGATATCTTTTGCAATGTGAAGTGTAAAAGATCATTTGGGCAAAAACCATAAAATTACGCATAAGCATAAGCTTACGCGTAGAAATCCCCATAAGATTCACTCTTTACGCCAAACTTAGGTCTACGTATAAGGTAATCCTACGCCTAACTTTCTACGCCTAACTTTTGTCTACGCATAACTTTAGTCTTTTATCCTACTTACGCGTAGCTAAAACCTACGCCAGAACTCCTCATTGTTACGCGTAACTATTGGTGTTTTTACGCATAAGTGCTACTTGGTTCTTGTCTTTCTACTTAAGGACACTTCATCAACAAAGGTTCATTCGACTACAAAGATCCAGTTTTACCACACAAGTTTTTCAACATGTCACAACCACCATACTCTAACTATTTCCCTTACACTTATCCTCAAACAACAACAACTAAGTCCACAACATCAAGAATGGAATCAACAACAAGCAATTTATCAACAACAATTTAATCAACAACATACTCCACAACTTGTCGCAATTCCACAACCTCAAATGGTTCAACCACCACCAAGTCCTCAAGTTCAACCGCACACAAATGAATTCAATCAACATCCATCAAGGAACACTATGAAGGAACCCACTTGGTTTGCAAAGATGTGTGAAGCTTTAAGCGCAACAACAATCAATTCATGAGGTCGATCACTTGATAGACCTCCAATGCTCACTTCCAGAAACTACGATCAATGGGTGATAAGGTTCTTTAGGTTTTGTGATCTAAAGAAGCCACATGGAAAGTTCTTAAAGAAGGTTATCTTAGAAGGTCCATTTGAGATGCCTACTATCATTGTACCCGAGATCCAAATGCCATTCCACCAAGAGATGAACAAACCAACATTGCTATCGCATGCATTTAAATCCCAAGAACTTCTACACTATGAAGCCGATGAACTTGCAATGGAATACATCCTCTTAGGATTACCAAACCCAATTCTTCAGAGTGTTGATGCTCAAAAAGACGCACAAAAATGTGGGATCATATTCGCCTTCTTATGGAAGGATCTCACTCAATCGAGGATTTGGAATCCAAAATTTACTTGGCTTATGAACACTTCATGATTGAACCTCGAGAGACACTAGAGTCCTATCATCATAGATTTTCAGACATCATCAATGATTTGGATAAACACAACATCATCATGCCAAGAATTGCGTGAATACTAAGTTCCCGAGTAGTCTTGGTCCCAATGGGAGAAGTATGTCATTTTTCTCCGACAAGCGAAGAACATGCATCATTCTACCTACGGATTGTTGTACGATTACTTGAAACCTCATGAAAAGGAAGTTGATCGGAAAAGGATTCTCCGTGCTCAAATTGCTCCACCAACACATCCGGAAAATCAACAACAACTTGCCTTATATGCTCAAAACCGTTATTCTCCTCAACCAAAGAACTCAACCAAATGCTACAAACACACCTTCACAACAACAACCTCAACAAAATCAATTGGTTCCATACAACAACAATGCTCAAGCATATGTCGCTGAAGCAACGAGGAACCGATCCGCTCAAGCATTGCAACAAGTATTTGCTATGATTGCTAATGCCTTTAGCCGTTATACCAACAAATCCAACAATCAGATTCGCTCCTCATCTAACACACGGACTCAAGCCGCTGTGAACAATGGACGGTTGAAGTTCGAATCGATTATGGTCGCCGATGGGCGGTGGTCAAGGGTTTAATGCCGTGGGTAGGAATAAATGTGAGCTCAAGTGGTGGAACAAGGAAATGCTCAGCATGGGTTGAATGGTCTTCGATGCTACAACTGCAATGAGAAGGGACACCTAACTAATGCATGCCCAAAGCCAAGGACTAAGGCGCTGCTTATTTCAAAGAGGCTCTTCTTTGGCTCTTAAGGATGAAGTGGTGGAACTCTCACGCACAAAGAACGAGCTTTATGGCAAATGACACCGTGATGATGATATGGAGGACTTGCGTGCCAATGCGTACCGTTATGTTGATGGCTAATATGCGTGTTACACATGAGTGACACAGCCCGTATGACAATGGCTTGTCTCGTGCACCGAACAAACCATATTTATCTCGATCTCATATCTCCTCCAACATCCTGATCCGCAAGGCTCGGAATGTTCAAAATGAGTCGTCCACATCTCATTATGACGATTTTCAACTAGACCCCGTAGTTATATTTGATGATCAAGATGACCAACCGTTTCCCTGATAATCAAATTGAATCCGTGGTCATACTTGAGGATCTAAATAATGATCATGTTGTGACTCACGCTGAACAAGATGAACCTTTGCCCCATCCGATCTTGTTCTCGTTAATACAAGACCAACAATCCCAAATTGTCGATGTGTTGCATTAAATCGGGACTTGAAAAGTAAAAATGCACTGTTAACAAAGGATTTTGAATGTCTACAAAAGCAACTCAACTTTTTCAAAACTCAAAGAAACGTGAAAACGGTTTTGAAGCAGCCTTTGCCAAATCTTATCAAAACGAAAAATATTTAGAACGCCAGATGCGTGATCTAGCCGCTTCGAAGAATGCTTTGTTGTCCAAATAGAACAACTCACACATGAACATAAAAAGCAAATTAACGCTCTCACCTTGGAAAATCAAAAAGCTAAGGTCGAGTTGTTAACTTGTCAAAAGTTCCTCCGATACAAAAGCATTCAACGAAATGATCATCTTGAAGAAATCATCGGCTTGCAAAACAAACTTAAAGAGTTTAAAACGGTTGTTTACAAACATGGCGAGTCGGTCACAACCATTGAAAAGTTTACTTTAAAACCAAATCCAAATGGATATGGACTAATCTTGCCGACACAAACCTAAGCTTTCAACCAAAACATTCGAAGTTTCCAAAGTGTATATAAAATTGATAATTTCATATGAATGTTGTTGAATATCATCGCCAAGAGGAATTAGATGCGTAAGACTAGAAAAATTAAAACCGTTGTTTACAACAAACCTTTTAATTATTCAAAACCGGTCACTTTCGTCACACCAACGGATTCTTCCAACACACCAAGAGTTATCATCAACACCTCGAAGTCTTCTATTGTTAATCCCAACTTTGCACAAACTTATGGTCCTTTACCTTCCATTAGTGAAGTAAACTCACAACCCGAAAATCTAAAATTCTTCGATATATTGACATTTTCATGGCTGACCTCAAAATTTTACAACATGAGATAGAATATCGACCTGAAATCAAAGTTGAACATTTTCAATCGCCTCTGGCGCGAGAACAAAGAGACATTTTCTAAAAAATCTTTTACCTAATGTTAAAACTTGAAAAGTTGTGCAATTGCTCTGAAAAGGATTTCATAAGGAACTTGGGTCATGAAAACGCTGAAAACAAACATCTATTTCAAACACTAAACGTAAAAAGAAAATGTTAAGAAAAGATGTTGATCGACTCTGGAAGATGTTATCTCGTATGATGTTCAAAATGTTGTGTTATTGAATTCTTGTCATATGCATTTGATAATATCTCTCACGATATCGTTGCCTCGTGGTAAATGTTGAGAACACCGATAATGTGCCAGACGAGTCCTTAACAGTTGAAAACAAACGATTGTCAAACGAACTTTCAAATGCATACGCCGCCTTAATTGGTGTCAAAAGATATTCACGATCAACAAATTGTTTTTCAAAACAAAATCAACCAGCCATGGTAAAAACCTTCTCGATTCTAAAATTGAGAAACTGGATGATCAAAACGTGTCTTTCAAGTGTCAAATCTCAAAATATGAACAAGAACTTGTAAAAGTTAAAAGGAATATGGTGTCATATTTGATTTACTCAAAAAGACTCGTGATGAAGCATCAAATGAACTTGATCATTATCTTGCACACACTAAAGAAGTTATGCATTTTGTCGAAATGTTCGGCCCGAAAATCAAGATCTGAGTCACACTATCTTCAAGTTAAGAGAAATGTTAGGAAAGTATGAACAACTTCCTCAACAATCATTAAGAGATTAGCCCCGTTAGTACTCATGCACCTAGAATCTCTACCGCCAAATCACAAGTAGCTAACGCGGCTTCCTTCTATAAACAGAATAGTTGAGCCTTTTCCAAACGTCCGCACTTCACGTTCTAAGAGCACTCAATTGAAGAATAGGAAGTTGCTACCTAAGAAAAGATCAATCAAGAATGCTAAAGTAGAAGAACACCCTAGGACTCGAATAAGACACACGCTGCCTCCACTATAGATATTGCGTCTAGCAAATGTAATAGAAATAGTGATGTAACTAATGCTAAACCGTTAAGTACTTTTGATATTCAGTCCGATGCACCTTGTGTTATTTGTGGTAAAAGTATGAATTCTGATTGCCATGATAAATGTGTTGCTAAAGCTATAATCTCTCGCTTAAGGAATCCTAAGAACCGGAATACCTCTAGGCCAACTAATCTTTCTAAGTCCGTGCTTGGTAGACCGCCATCTTTAGATTCTAAACGCATTGTCGTCTCAGTAGCTCCAGCCACCTCCTAGGAATGTCGTACCACCTAGTGCATTCACTAAGACTAAAGCAAAGAGTAGTTATAGATGGCGGAAATGGATATATAACACACTAGGATTTAAGTGGATACCTAAAGCTATTGATGTGTGTATATCTACTATAACCGCTACGGAACCCTCTAACATTTCGGGTTCCACATCTACTTCTATTCCATCCGTGTCGCCTCAGTGTAATGCAGTGATACGATCATTCTCTGATTGTTGATAGCGGATGTTCCCACACATGACAGCAATCTTAAATCGTTATCAAACTTTATTGCAAAGTTCATTGGCACCGTCAGTTCGAATGATCACTTCGCAGCCTATCATGGGCTACTGAGATTATGTCAATGGGAACATCGAATTAGCGGGGTTTACTATGTGGAAGGCCTCTGGTCACAATCTGCTTTCAGAGGGTCAATTTTGTGATGGAGATTTGGAGGTTGCTTTCAGGGAGAAAACTTGTTTCATTCGTGATCTACAAGGAAATGACCTTATGTCCGCTCGCGAATTCTAGTCTCTACACTATCTCTATGCAAGACATGGTTGCTTCCTCTCCCATTTGTTTACTTTCTAAGGCAACATCAACAAAATCCTGGCTATGGCACCGCCGTATCTCACATCTAAACTTTCAAACCATCACCAACCTTGCTCGACACAAACTAGTTGAAGGACTCCCACGATTCCTGTATTCAAAAGATCACCTTTGCTCAGCCTGTGAACAAGGGAAAAGCACTCGTGCTCATTTTCCTTCAAAGGTGGAACACGTACTCAAAGATGTGCTTCATCTTCTTCACATGGATTTGTGTGGCCCGATGCGTGCAAACGATCAATGGCAAACGCTACATCTTAGTAATTGTTGATGACTACTCGATGGACTTAGGTCTACTTTCTTCATAGCAAAGACCAAGCTCCACAAATGATCATCACCTTTTCAAAAATACAGTTCAAATCCGCAACAATCAGAATCATCGTAATGCATAAAGGAACTGAATTTGTTAACCAAACCCTTCGTGAATTCTATGAGAAAGTGGGAATTCAACATCAAACATCTATTGCACGTACACCTAAACAAAACGGAGTTGTTGAAAGACGAACCAACGCTAGTGGAAGCGCAAGAACAATGTTAATCAATGCTAAACTTCCAGATTACTTATGGGCGTAAGTCATTCATGCATGCTATACTCAAAACCGCTCTATGATCACCAAACGCCACAACAAAACACCTTTCGAGCTTGTCCATCACAGAAAACCGAATCTAAAACACTTTCATGTATTTGGATCTCTTTGCTATCCTAATGATCGTGATGATTTTGGAAAGCTCAAAGCCAAAGTCGACATTGAGTCTTTATCGGATAACGTGATAATTCCAAAGGTTTCGAACTGAATCGCCGTACAAAAAGTGATGGAAACGATTCATGCTCATTTCGATGAACTTACCGAAATGGCTTCTGAGTATAACAGCTTAGAACCCGGTCACAACCGCTTAAACTTCCTCAAACCCCATCATCAAGAAAGCCCTCGCCTACCGCCAACAAATGGAAAGGTTTGTCTCCGCTCAAGGACGATATTGATGAACGCGGCTCCGTGTATCCGGCCAGCCGCGACAACCCGATAATATTCCTATACCGATACACCGCTACAACAACCATCGTTGAAGATGCACCTACACCAATTGACTCCAACACAACAGTTGAACACACCGCTTCCAACAATGATGAACCATGATGATACTCAATGAAATACCCCACCGCAGATTTTGATCCAAATGCGTTCTTCAACCCGCTTGCTAATGAGACTGCTGCACCAGATGTCGCGGAATCTTCAACAAACCATTTGAATCCTCGAACCGCACAATGTATACCAACATCAACCCTCCACACATAGATGGAAAGACCATCCTTCGAAAACATTATTGGCAACCCGATCAACCGCCGTTACGAGACAACGTTTCACTCGTGACGGTGAACATTGCATTTATGCACTCACCGCCAATTCAACCTAAAACATCAAAGACGCAATGACAAAAGACACATGGATTGAATCCATGCAAGAAGAACTCAACCAATTCAAACGTCTTGAAGTATGGGAATCGTTGAAAGACCAACAGAGTCTACGCCATTGGTCTAAAATGGATTTGGAAAACAAATTGATGTCAAGGGAACGTCATCCCAAACAAGTCACGCCCGTGGCTAAGGGTTATCGCCGTGAAGAGGGATTAGACTTTGAAGAATCTTTTGCTCGGTTGCTCGCCTTGAGGTCGCTCGATATTTCTAGCATTCGCAGCTCATATGAATATAACGGTCTATCGATGGATGTCAAAACCGCTTCTCAATGGACAACTTAAAGAAACGGTTTATGTCACCAACCGGATGGATTCGTTGATCCCGAAGCCTCAATCATGTCTACAAACCGAACAAAGCTCAGATGGTCTCAAACAAGCTCTCTGCATGGTACATAAGCTATCATCTTTCCTCATTGCTAATAATTTCACCAAAGGTTCGGTTGACCCAACTCTTTTATACAATATCACGGGACACATATCTTAATTGTTCAAATTTACGTGGATGACATCATTTTTGGGTCTACACATAAAAGTCGCTTTTGCAAAACTTATGAAGAAAAATTTTGAAATGTCCATGATGGGTGAACTTACATTCTTTCTGACCGCAAGTTCATCAATCAACCTGTGGTATTTTCTTGAGTCAGTCCAAATATGCCCTTGAATTGTTAAACAAATTTGGAATGAAAACCTGAGACACCTATGCCACACCAATGGCTCATACCAAGAAGTTAGACGCCGATTTACATGGGAAATTGGTGGACCCTACAAAATACCGTAGTATTATTGGGTCTCTCATGTATCTAATGCTAGCGGACTGATATTGTCTTTGCCGCTTATCTATGCTCCCGCTATCGGCCATGACCAATAAACCCACCTCTCTCGAGGCTAAAAGAATCCTCCATACATAAAGGGAACCATTAACTGGGGATCCGTATCCGGGATTCGGTTTTGAACTAATCGCTTTTCGATGCCGACCACGCCAGATGCTTAGACTCACGAAAAGCACTTCGTGAGCTTTACATTTCTTGGTGATAAACCGTGTCTTGGCAATCAAGAAGCAGATTGTACATCATTGCCATCAACCGGCGAATATGTAGCCATGTATGCATGTTGTGCTCAAGTCATATGGATGAGAACACAACTCAAAGACTATGGTTACGTGATTTGAGAATCCCGATGTATTGCGACAATCGGAGTGCCATTGCAATCTCGCGCAACTCCGCCAAAGACTCGAAATCAAAGCACATCGATCTTCGATATCATTTCATCAAGGATCACGTGGAAGTGGTATCGTTGAATTATATTTTATGGTACAGAAACCAATTGGCGATCTTCTCACCAAAGCCTTAGCTCCGCTAGGTTTAATGAGTTGGTCCACCGGATTGGTATGAGGTGTTTGACTCAAGAGGAATTGATGATCTCCTAAAAAGTCTTAAAACCCGTCAAACACCAAATTCTTTTGTAAATAATTTTTCAAAACAAAATACAAAATTATAAACCCGATAAAAACAACAAAAATATTCTACTATCTATTTTCTTTCAACATTGCAAGTACATTTCTTCCGTCAACACTATAATCTTTCAAAATTCAAGATTTTTCCATCAAGTGTTGAGGGGAGAAAATAAACTTACACTGTTTAAAAATCATTGTACTTGCATGTTATCATATCTCGTTGATTCTTTTACAAATGGTGGTACATTTTCGGTTCAAAGACACTCCTGACTTTAATTTATAACCTTTCAATATTTTCTTAAGTCAAAGGGGAGTGTCGTCAAGTTTCTTTCTTAAAATCTTCATTTGGTAACCAAAATGGAAGTTAAAAGGCTTTGGATGAAAATGGAAAAAGGTGGAGGGACCAAAACTGTCAAAAACTTAAAGTTATTTTTAATAAAACACCCCCACCTAACTTTCACTTCTCATTTATTACAAAAACCTAAAACCATCCTACCAATAATAACTCAAGAATTCCGTGCTTTGATCATCATTTTGTAAGTTGTTTCTTGTGTAAAACATGTTTCTAAGCAAAGGTTTTAATTTCATCAAACCTACGCTAAAACGTTTAATGCAGTGATTATGTGTTCTACGCGATACGTATGAACACACAATCATTGTGTGTATGTTTGTGGTAAATGATTGTGTCAAAACGCTCATAATACATCTATGATACCATTTTAACCATCAAAATCCACCTAAACACTAATTGATGATTTTGAAAATTAGGTGAGTCTAATTGGGTATTTTCAAATGTGAAGTGTTTTTGGTCAAAAGATTGTTGGGTTATGGTCTTATGGTGATGAATTGATGATTTCCTTGCTTTATAACCACCGTAAACTCTAATTAATCACAATTTGGAATTAGGGTTTAAAGTTCATAAGTTTGGGTATTTTGATTCACCATGAATTGGGTGTTATAACTCGGTATAAAGACTTCCTCAACTCTCTTAAGCTACCAAAAAAAGTTTAGTGCATAATCTATGGCTAGAATCCATAATGCGTAGATTTAGGGTTTAGGCTACGCTGTATGTATTCTACGCTGTAATGCTTAAATGAGCAAGTATGTTGTAATCGTGATAAAATGATGTTATGTGTTAACTTTGATGATTGATAAACTTATTTCGTGCTTGTTACCGTGAAAATCGTAATCAAGGTCATTTGCACTCTACGCGATAAGGATTACCCTACGAGTCATGTTACGCTGCGAAGAATAACTTACGCATAACACCTACGCATAAGGTTCTACAATGGACTACGCCAGATCCTGTGAAGGATATGTAACAAAGACCTCTACGATAAGGTCAACTCTACGCAGTAGCCTTACGCGTAAGGTTATATGCCTACGCATAAGCTTCACGCATAAGGTCTCTTTCCGCTGCAACACTTACGCTGTAGTTAGATTCTACGCGTAAGTCTACTAGCATATATCATTCCTCGTTCACGATAACTTTGCCAAAACTATTTAAACCCTGATTGACCTTCATGATGAATTGTTACTTGTACAAACTTGTAAATAAACTAATCATATCATCACGAATCCTAAAATGTCACTAATAAACCGAAATCGTTTGATATGTTGTGAACAATAAGTGATAAAATAAACTTTAAAACTTAAAGTTAACTAACTCATGAAACATTTCACGACGTCATTGGACTATTGAATATACAAGTGACTTAGGACTCGTAACAATCATTGACACTATTCACTCAATAACTAGACAATAAGACCTTCTGTTGACTAACATTATGTCTTTCGATATGTTGGTTCTTTTGGCTAATGTTATTTCGATCACGCACATGGTCAACAAATGAATATGGATGCACCAAGTTCTCCATTGCCGATATCTATCCTCATGGCTATCCAATGAAGATAGGAAAGAATAATCTCCGTGTTGACTTTGACAACCTCACTTGCTCAATCTTCGTTTAATTGCTATTGACATTCAGGACTCATCCGTATCGTAACATGCTTTCACACTCGCAATCGCTCCTCGAGATCTACATCCAACAGCCCGAACACTATGGAAAGGGTCAGACAAACCGCCGTGACGGTGACTCTGAACCACAAACAAGTCACCATTACACCTGCAGACTTAAGGGTTGTTCTCCTAATTCCCGATGTCGATCCAACCAAACTATATGCCACACCCGGCCAAGAGCTCACTCTCCAATTCTTAATCAATATCGGTTATGACGAGGCTACGTGAGTAATCACCAAGCACTTCACGTAGAGCTTAAGAGTATTCCTCAACCCCGAGAACACTCTACATGATCATCACCAAGTTCTGCTTCGTCAGGATAAATGGCTATGAGCACCCTATGGTCATGGAACTGCAAATATTCTGGGCATTGGTCAACAAGAAACACATCGCTATCGGCTCTCGATTTGGGATGACATGATGTCATTTCTCAACAAACTTGGCTCAAAGATTCCCTACATCGGATATACAAAATTGTTGATCCAGAGAGCACTTGGACTTCATCCCGACATTCCCAAGAGGCTCAATGACCCCAACAATCACGACATGTTGACGGAACCCATTCTATTTGTTAGAATCAAGGAAACGTCTACAAAGAAACAAGGTGTCGTGTATACCGATTTCCTTCTAACTCAAGATGTCGAAGCTCAAACGCATAAAAGGTATCCGGAAGCGCTAAGGCAAAGTTGGTCCTCTCGACGAAAAATCTTCTGGAACACCTGTAAGGAGAACCAAAAGAGGAAGTGCAGAAGTGCAAGTATCGTGAGTCAAAGGAAGTTCCCCAAGCGGAACCCTCCTTCAAAGAGGATTGTTCCATCTAAGGAAGCCGCCCCATCCCAATTCCCAAACCAACCGCAAAGAAAGCTTGTGGACGAAGCTCAAGGTACCGACACGATGAAGAGATTACCTTCTTCGACCGCAATCAGATCCCTCCTCCAGCAAGCCTAAATCTACAAGTCCAATAGCCGAACATGGAAAAGGAAAGACTTTGATTTTGAGTCTCATGATGAAAGCTCAAGAAGAAGAAGAGCAACGGATCAACGTTTAAATTAGTTAGACAAATTCAAAAAGTCAAGAATTTGCAAAGATCATGGGTGGCCCCGAGGATCAAGTGGTGTTGCCCACTCTTCACCAGTCCCGATGCGTTAATCAACCCGATAAGGGATCCGTGCCACCACTCTTTGTGCAACAAAAAACGCTTGTAAGGAGTCTACCGATCTTAACATTGAGGAACCGTAAAGAATAAGACTCGAGAAAGAGAAACTGAAGAAGCTAAGGAACAGATGGAAGAAAAGGCTAAAATCGACATGATGACGAAGAAGATTATGATGACTTTTCTCAACAATCCAACTCGCTCCAAGGAGGATACTGCACCTCCAAAGGACCCCAATCTCCTCATGTCCCTCCTCATCGATTCTTCATCTCACTCATCACCACCACCATCAACAAAAAGATCAACAAAATCATCATCCAAATCTGTGAAGAAACCACCTCGATCTTGGATTTCAAGCTCATAAACGATTCACAAAGTCGCCAAACAAGTCAAAAGAAAAACGTGCTTTCAAAAGCTAAATTTCTTTGCAGATCACATACAACATATGTATGACGAGCATGACAAGATGGAGAAAGAAAGGGAATTTGTTCGGAAGTTCATGAAGAGTCATCGTGAAAGAGGAACGAAACTAATGATCGGTTGTTACACTAACAAGTACCTTCAGATATCGCTCCTAAAGTCCAAAAGGAACTGGAAAGACAAGAAGAGATCATACTCACAAGTTTTCTTGACACCGCCCCTGTGACTAGAGAAATATTTTCCGCACAACTCACCCTAACATCGTAGCATTGGTTAAAAATACAATGGCCAAAGAAGCTCATCTCTCGACTGAAGTTAATCGCTAAACTTGTGATACAAATGTCAAAGCGACCGAACGCTTACTCTGAAGTTAAATTTTTCAAATCTACTTGATTTTCAACTCAGATCATCATGCAAGGAGTCAGCCGATCAACCCAAACGACCAAGAGATGACGATGATAAGGATAAGGATTCTCGCATAAACGCCGGCAAATGTAAATCTACCTCTATGCCACCTCCTCCACCACTAACTTCTTCTCAACAAAAGTCTCCTCCACCTCGGTCTTCTACCGATAACCTCTGACGATTCCGAAGTTACCACCCCCGACTCAAAAAACAGGTGATTACTTTGAGTATACGGGTGGTGACGATGAAGAGGTCCTGAGCCCCCGACAACAACCCACCTCACCCAAACAAGTGCGAAACCAAGATCATCATCAAGGCCTTCCAAAAGAAGAAGAAGACGACTCACCGAGTTGTTCATGGCTAGATGACAATAACACCGAAGAGTTTGAATGGTTCTCCACACTTGTCAATCAAACTCCCTACCCCGATGAAGGTCAAGAATTGGTAGACGGTTCTACATTGAGCACGCAAAACTTTTGCAAGAAAAGTTCCATGTGAAGAAAATGACGAAATCGGAATTGAAGCGAATCAAGAATGAAGCATTCCATCTTAAAGACAACCAAAGCGCCGCCGAGGTCGAATATCATCTTGAGAACATCGCCGAGCTATGTCTAACGACATGGATTGGCTCAATCCAAAAGCAAACATTGACTTCACACAAAGGGACAACCCTCCATACTACACCGATTGGACCAAACCCCTACCACCATTGGCCAAACGACTAACCACGGATTCCTTCCGATACTTCTTTAACAGAGACCGATTTTCTCTTACACTAGAGTTATGGTTCGCTAAAATACGCTACATCATTGACTCTTCCATTCCCAGCGGCTATTTACTCAAACCGCATAGCTATCGAGGAACGTGCAAATCACTTGTTTTCTGACAACGTGCAAGCATACAACCAAGATGCATTGTATGGGATTCATCATTGGCTCAACGAAGAATCTACTACGTAGTTTCCGTTCAAGTCTCAACATGCGTGTATAGTTCTAAGGACATCGCGGGCCATCAAACACATTGATCTCAAGTCTCAGTGGGACTATTCATTCTTAAAGAATATCATAGTCAAACGACAAGATGAACAGAACTATGGATTCTCCGAGGTCGACTTTGAGAACTTGTCCTCAACTATCGAAGACATGTACCTTGCCAAGGTATGTGGTCGTATGAGACAATTCTCGATCAAGTTCAACGTGAATTTATCAAGTCGGTTCTCATCTTCATTAGACGCATTGTGATCAAAGAACGTGTTGAAGATATCCAGATGGTCTTGAATCTTATCGACGCTGGTCAACCTTACTCCTCCAATGCTTACTCTTCCCGATCTCAACCGGCCTCTCAATATATCGCTAAAAACCTTTCGGAGTTGTTTACCGCGAGTGAACTTCAAAGAAATCCGCAATGGCGTAGTGATCTTCATAAATTCGGGATCATACTTTGAAGCCGGTTAGGGACGGATTAGCATACTGTGTTGAAGGATATACTGAAAGTGGGATCTCGTAAGTTTGGAATTCTCGTGAAAGGAGGGATGTGAGAAGGATCATCACCATGATTGATGAACGGTTGTTCGTGACGGGATCAGCCTGCACGATTGAGAGCTATGGTGGTCGCACCCGTGAGAAACATCACCGGCCAAACCTCAAGCAACACTGGGAACATCACTGCCCTTCCCGGTACCCCTTGAATTGTTTCCTTCATAATTTTGGATGTATGATTAAATATGTCAATGGCTTGTGCACACATAATGCTGTACAACCCGTAATTGTCAAGAAAGGACCCCTGTGGTACGCTGCCACAATCCTTATGAAAGAAGCTAAAGCTTCTTACTTTTGAGTAAAACCTATCAAACCTTTCATTTTTCAAGGTTTTGCTCAAAAGAACAAGTACTTTCCCTAAGACTTTCAAAACCTCAACCGTTTATATCACTTGTTGAGGGGAGTATTTGAAACTTTGTTCACAAATTGTTCACAGTGGTCATTCTTCCCGCAACACTCTAAATGGTCATATTTATTCTCAAACGTTTCAAAAATAACACTTTAATATGCCATTTTTGAGGGGAGAAAATTGTGTGATAAGAAATATGTTGTACAAAATGCAAATGAATCAGGTACCTCGTGACTTAACCAACTAATTGACGATACTAACTGTTAGTAACTCGAAAAGACTTGTCCCTGACGTAATAATTTCAAGCTAGTTCGCTAGTGATGTAAACGTGTCCGAAAGGACTTGTCCGGTAGAATGTACCATTCGAGAAACTTTTGATAGACATGAACTCAGACGGGTTTGACAACCTTCCAAGGTTTGTCTACACCTTCAAGGTAGTTATTAGAGCTAGTTGTCACCTAAAAGCACAATGTAACTTTAACTATGCAACGTAACCGTGTCTCGCTGGGATTGTCTATCTTCGATCAATTCAAAATTTTTCCTCATCGCTGCATTTAACCTAAAACTATTAAGCACATGTGAGGGGAGTATTTATGCATAACATCATCTCTCACAATGGTTCAAACATGTTTTTCATTAACAAACCCTTTGAGAGACATTTTTCATACAGTGGTTTTAATGGCAAACATAGGTTAGTCATGGAGTTATAAGGTGACTAAGGTTAGGAATAATGTCTCTATGATCCGCCAGAGTTTAGAGGATCTACCCAAGGACAAAACAAATAGTTAGTATTTAGAAGTCCTTAGGTATGATTATAAAAAGGAGAAAATGATAATTGGAGAAAGAAGGAGTTGAAGAATTAAAAAGAAATGCAAAGAAAAGGGTGAAAAGAAATAGCCCTCCTGATTATTCAACTTAGGGCGTAACCGGTTCAATTCATATGCTATCGGTTGTCACTTAGTGACGCTTATTGAAGATTAAAAGTCGCCATGGACCCAAAGGACGCATGCACTAAACCTTTCTTATCCACTCAAGTTTCTCTCAACAGAAGCTTGTTTCATTCTCACAGGGAACCCTACGTAAACTATCGGCTTTCCTAGAGATTGCCGGTATTGAAGAAGGAGACCTCTCCCTAGTCTCCGCTCAAGAAAACCAAAACGCACTATTGAGTCTAGAGCCACGAGATTCATCAAAAGATCTCTTAGGAACACTTGACATTTAATCACTTGATGATCAACTAATAAGATCATCGGTGGTTCATATCGAGTCCTTCATGATCTTAGCACTGCCGAGAACATTTATGAGAGGTTCACATCTGTGATCCTCAATGATTGAATGGAAACTCCTCGCCGTGGTCAACATCAAACAACTCGCTGCCAGGTCACTTCGGAACTCCCGTGGATTACGCTGAGTGTCTCAAACGGTCTACGTCAGAGGTGATGCTTCTGTACCTCACGACTCATCTCAATCGTAGGTGTACTTGCGACATCGCGTTATCTCACTTGTGGGACTCCATTCAGAACGCCTTTGTAAGAATTAGAGTTGTGTCCTCACACTATGCCGTTGACACTCGGTTCAAACTTGTAAGTGCCGAAACCGCTATTACTAACCGCTTGAAATGTTTTCTTCTTATGGAAGCTCCGAGCGGGATGATCGCGGTTGATTCTTCTCATGCTCTCGCCAACATCATCACTAATGGAAGTTCTATTCAAAAGCAACACAACCGTTTAATGATTCTTTGTCAAACCAAAGAATCTACAAAGTTAAAGACTTAAAGAACTTCATCGATTGAATTCCAACGCCAAAGAGCGGTGAGCATGTTGAAGAATGACGTGGAGACACCGGAGCAACGGCGACGAGGCGCACCGATGCGCGACAACAACATACTATCGCTCTCACCACAAAGAACAATGATCAAAGAACAAAGTTAAAGATGACGTCAAAGCATAACCGCTCAAAGATAACTATCTCTACACCGGGAGATTGTTCGATCAAGGCAATTCTTCTCACAAGAAAGAAGAATGTAAGACGCCATCGCTACTATTACATCAACGCTTTCACCTTTTTCATTCATATATACTTGAGGGGGAGATTGTTGGAATCACTCCTAAACAGGATTTCAAGTATTTATATTTCATATGTAATAGGTAGCTTTATTATGGCCTTTATGTTTGTTTAAGGTCAAGCTTTATGAAGGCCCATAAGCTTAACCCAAGCCCAATAAGGATAGGAAGGGAACTAGGAGTGTTGCCCTAGCTCCCTTCTATAAATACTCTTGTAAACCTTCATTTGAAGGTTGGTTGTTCAAGTTTCTTTCACACATACCTCAACGCATAACCGTCTTCATATTAACGTGTGTATGTGTGATACTTGTTCAATCGCCTCATCTCCTTTCTTATAAGCTTGTGTTGTAAAACTAGTGACCTAACAGAACATTGCATTTATGCTTTGACAGTGTGTCAATCTGAATCCAAAAACATTAAAGAAGCAATGACTTACTTTACAATGGATTGAATCCGCTTAAGAATTAAAATCGCTTTAAATTCAAGTGTGGAATTGGTTCAAAAGACCAACAGTGGGTCTATGTCATTGGTCCAAATGGATTTGGAAACCAAGTTAGATGTCGAGGGTACCAAGTATCGTAAATAAGTCACGTGATGGTGGCTAAGGGTTATAGACAACAGTTAAGGATTGACTACGTGGAATCATTCGCACCAGCTACAGACTAGAGGTCGTTTGATTTTTCTCGCATTCGCGTCACATGAACATCACGCCTTCGGATGGACGCCAAAACCCATTTTCCAATGGTAAACCAAAGAAACGGTCTATGCTTTTAGTCACCTGTAAGGATTTGTTGATCCATGAGTTCCCTAATCACGTCTACAACTAAACAAGGCTCTCACGGTTCTCAAACAAGTCCCTCTGCCGGTATGATAAGTTGTCATCCTTTCTCATCTCATAATTTTGTCAAAGGATCGGCCTAATCTACTGACTATTCATACAATATCACCGGGAACACATTTTAATCGTTCAAATTTATGTGGATGACATCATTTTTGGGTCAACACATTCAAAGTACTCAAACGCTTTTCAAAACTTAATAAAAACATTTTGAATGTCCATGATGAAATGAACTTACATTCTTTCTAGGATTGTAAGTTCATCAATCACCCCGTGGTATTTTTCTTAGTCACCCAAATATGCTCTTGAAATTTTAAACAAACATGGAATGCAAACCTATGATACCTATGCCACACCTATGGCACATACCAAGAAACTAGAAATCGACCTGCACTGAAATTATTGACCCTACCAAATACCAAAGTATTATTGGGTCTCTCATGTATCTAATACCAAGAGACCTAATATTGTATTTGTCGTATATCTTTGTTCCGTTATCAAATGAGATTAACTGACACTCACCTCTCAGAGGCTAAAAGAATCCTTCGATACATCAAGGGAACCATTAATTTGGTAACTGTATCTCAAGGATTATGGTTTTGAACTAATAGCTTTTCGTGACGCATCACGCAGTTACAGATTCTCGAAAAGTACTGTGAGCTCTACAATTTCTTAGCGATAACCGTGTCATAGAAACGAAGCAGATTGTACATCGCTATCCTCAACCGGCGGTAAATATGTAGCCATATTTCCACAAGTGTTGTGCTCAAGTCATTCGATGAGAACACAATCAAAGACTATGGTTACGATTTGACGTATCCCGATGTATCATGACAATCGAAGTAAGTTATTATGATCTCGCAACTCCACCCAACATTCAAAGTCTACACACGATCTTCATATCATTTCATCAAGGAGCATGTGGAAAAGGGTACCGTTGAATTATATTTGTGGGAAAGTGCTGGGTACCGTTGAATTATATTTTGTGGGTAACGACAATCGGCGTATCTTCTCACCAAGCCTAGCTCCCGCTAGGTTTACTGAAGTTGTCCACCGGATTGGTATAAGGTGTTTGACTCGAGGAATTGACCTAACTTAAAACAATCTTAAAACCAACCAAACACAAAACCTCTTTTGTAAATAAATTTTGTCAAAACAAAAATAGAAAAATATAAAATTGATAAAAATACAAATATTCTTCTATCTAATTTCTTTCAAACATTGTGTATAGTCTTCCTTTGTTCTATCAAACGCTTCCCATTTTCCTAACAAGTGTGAAGGGGAGAATGTAAATATTTTCAGGTTTCATAAAACCTCAGACTTGCATGTTACCCAAAGATTGGTAGTATCTTTGATAATGGTGGATACGTTTCAAGCTTCTTGACACTGACTCAAACTTATAAAATTTCAATATATTCAAAGCTCAGGGGAGGTCAAAGTAAGTTTCTTTTCCAAATATCATGCTTTACTTAACCAAATGGAAGTTAAGGGCTATGAAATGAAAATGGTTAAGCGAGGGGCCAAAGTTGTCGTGCTTATACTTATTTTTTTCAAAACTCTTCCACCTAATTTCCTTCATATTTATTTCATACAATTAATACCATAACCACCATCATCCTACGCTTATATTCATACCACAAACTGTTTCAAACTTCAATTTGTAAGTGATTTAAGCATCATTGAGTGATTTTAAACAATGGTTTTTAACTGTATGCAAATCTAACGGTTAGATTTTATGATAGTGATGATTTTATGTTCTTAAATGACAAGAGTATGAACATGAAATCACCATGGAGTGTTTTTGATGTAATGGGTTGTGTGTTCAAAGTTTATATCAAGTCTTTTAAACCATTTCTACATAAAAAACTTACCCCGGAACTGCTTTAATCACTTATTCATAATCGTGGTTTATGCGATTATAATTGGGTATTCTCTATCGTGAGTGTGGTTCTGTCTGTTAGAGGCTTGCTCACGCTTTTGTCCGTTTCCTTTGTTTCATTTCGCATTTCGATTTTATTTAGCTTTCGCTTTGTTATATCCACACTGGCTTTTTAAGTCACCGCATTTCTTTTCCTCGCGCGTGTATTAGGTTCAAGATGGCTTTTGATGTGGTCGAGAGTTGATTATTTGAGCGACCAACCCTAGTTACCTTATTATTTGGATTTATTTTGTCGGCCATCGCTTTTGAGATTTTAGTTTTATTTTTAGACATTTTGATTTTAATCTTCCTTTTGGATCGATTGTTTAATATGATTTGATATTTCATTTTGGGTTTCGCTTGTATGGATTTTATCTCAGATACTCGATATGACACCGAATGTGACACTTCTACCCTTGTCGGTCAGTGTTACAATTATGGTATCGAAAGCCGTGTTTCGCCTTGTTGACCTTAGGATTGACCTGTGAGACTTGGGTAGACATTAGCTCCGGCCTGTTATGATATATTTCGATTCCTTTGATTGTCGCTCGATTGACTTCTATAATCTTTTGTCTTCTACGTTTTGGTCTTCTCTTCACATTCATTTTACTATTTTGTCTTCGCACATCCGCTTGTCGCATCGTTGGATGGAGACTACCCGGGAGTCAGATGGTGTCAACCCGTGTTGCCGCACGTACCGAGTGGAAAGGTTCGCGGAAGGTGGGTTACAATCTCGACCGCCGCCGCTGAGGCATCGATGTCTTCTGAGGAAGTCGGACTGACCAACCAAAGACGCAAAAGACGAGACAAGATTCAACCGATGGCCGGAGGGATCTACTTCCTATTATTTGGCTTAATTTGTGTTACTCCGATTCGTTTGTCACGTTGAGGCTGGTTTGATAGCTTTCATACACGTGATTTTGACGCAGATACTTTTCTTTGATTCGTTCGAACTCGGTTTGAATCGTGAAGTTTTATCGCTTAGCATTCGTATATCTCATCTTTTCTTTTGGACCTACGCGAATAGTCATGAGGAAACCGCCATGCGTGCTGGTGGCCTTCTCTTTGTATGGTAAGTTGTTTGATGTGTTGTATGTTGTATGTATGCGTGTCTAGTCCTGCTTGGGTATGTTACTTGATATCGTATGTGATATGTTTGGTGTGATATTGCTATTGGTTGTCATAACCGAGACGAATATGATGATAATAAGAACTTCTGTTATGTGATGCAATTATGACGCTCGATCAACGCGGATCACCGGAGATCATATGATTTTGAACTTTATCGGAATCATACGACGCCTTAAAGAAATGCTCAGTTGGCAATGCGGAATGGAATATGACCTATCCGTTATTTGGCACTCCTATGACGCTTTTGGAATTCCCAGACTCTTTGCTAGATTCTCATCGACATCCGCTGCATATAAGTTTTGTACGCTTTGAACCAAATCGCTATGATCCGGTGAAACTATGGATTGCTACGCTCGCTTTAAATTTGTACGCTCCGTACCTTCATGACATCAATTTTCGAGGATCTAAAATTTTCTTTTAGAGGGGAAGAGTTGTAGCACCCTAAAATCTGAAACATGCAAAATGACCAAAATGCCCTTGCAATTTTAAATTTTGATTTAAAAGCTTATAAAGTGCCAAAATAAATCCCAAACTTCTGGAGACGAACAAGATATGAAGTAAATTAATTTTTACTATTACATATTAATATTTTGTAAAGTACTAGAATTATGAAACACTCAAAAATATGTCATGTGGGCCGAATAATTCATTTAAATTACTTATGTTATAATTATTATTAATTAAAAGCAAAATAACTATAAGTAACTTAGGAAATAAATTTCAAAATTGGAAACCATGATTTGGTCTCACCTTGGACGAGTATAGCCCATTCTCCCCCAAAATCCGCCATCACCCCTAATTAGCTAACTTACCATTTTTCTATTTTAAAACCCTAATATCACTTTTTCTCTCCCAAAAATCATACAAGCCACCATAAATTCTAAGAGTATTTTTCCTGTGATCTATACACTGCTAGGAAGCCAAGAAAATTGACAATTCGAATTTTGAAGGCCTGATCTATTTGTTGTCGAATTTTGTTCATATGCAAGGTAAAATTCATAATAATTCATACGACCCTCCATAAATTCATTTTCCATTTTTTCTGAGTTCCTTACATCATGTGTGATCTGTGAAAATTGATTACAAGGTTTATGGAGTCGCTTTTAAATTCTTTGGAATTTTGGAGTCGTTTTATCCTAACCGAGAGGAATAATATCATCCAGCGTGTTCTAAACGTTCTAAAATTTATATGGTATTTTTCTCATTTTATATTCATCCTATAGGTTCCAAATAAAATAATAAAAACGAACCATTCATGGTATACGAATTATTTGAGAATTAAACCCTAAAAACGTGTTAAAACCCTAAATAATTAGAAACGAATTTTATGGGTGTCAAACCCATTTTATTTAAGACCTATACGACCCATATGATACTGGAAAAATGTTCATTCGAATTGTTATTGTCTAAAATGGCCTTGTCGAATTATTATTTATAATCGGGTTTTTATTTAAAAAATCGTATAAATGGATAAACAAAATTGGAACGATTGACCTAGGGTTTATGTTATGGTCTAGATCTGACCTTAAAGATGAAATAATGATGGAATAATGATTGGTGTTTGATTTGGGGAATTAGGGTTAGGGTTTGATGATTTTATTGATACCGATTGAGTTTTCAAAAAAAAAAGGGGTTGTTTCGTAAATTATAAAACTTGTGGACTATTTTTGTAATATACTTTGGACCAGGGGGTGTTAGTATGAAATGTAACATGAGGACCTTTTTCATAAAATATGTGACTTAGGGATTTATTTTGTAAATCGGGTAAATTTGTAAACCGAAATGTAATTATTAAAAATAGAGGGGCTTGTTTGTAAATTCTGGAAACTTGGGGGTATTTAGTATAAATAAGGATAATGAGGGTGTAATATGTAAAATTGGACACTTAAGGGCTTGTTGTGTAAATATGCTAAATAAGGAAACTTTCTAAAAAAAATGGAAACCTTCTATTTTTGGAAACCTGCTAAATATGGAAAGTTACTAAACGAAAAGCCGACTAAAATAAGTAATCTAAATTAAATAAGTTTTTAATAAAACCAGTCATGAATTCGTGTAGATTCGCCGGAGATGGAGTTTGCTTCCGACCTTGGTATTTCTTGTGTTTCGTTTTGTATAAGAATGAGATCGACTTTACCTCTAAGGTTTCTCATGATTCGTATTCATCTTTCGATTCTAGCTTGATGTTATGCTTTTACTCGAAGCCTTCTACTAAGGCTTCCCATAAGCTATGTTTCTTCCTTTGACTCTCCTATGTGAACTGCTTATGCAATCCATGGACTTAACTTCGATATGAACCTTTGATATGAACTTTGATATGAACCTATGATATGAAACTTTGATATGAACTCGATATGAACTTGATATGAACTTTGATATGAACTCGATATGAACTTTGATATGAACCCTTATGATATGATATGATTATGTTTTGACCCGTCAGTTTGATACCCGAGCCAAAATTTGTTTCCTAGTCAGGAAGGTAACCTGACCGTGTCATTGATGCACCAATGGCATGACTTTAGTGGGGTTGAGTGATGTTCCACCATCGCCCCTTGATATGATTATGAGCTCATTATATGTATATGATTTGGCCATTATATGTTTTGGGGGCGTATGGATGCATCCTAGATTTGATTTGTTTCGAGGGATTTGATCTGATTGGAGCTTTGTTTGGTGAATGATGTCGTGCAATCCGCCTTCACATTTCAGGGAGCTAGCTACTCCATTTGTTACTGGGTCTCCTTCTATTATGTATGGTATTCGAGGTCACCCTCCGAATACAATGGCTACTATATGATATGATATGATATGTTTCGGGCTCGTAGATTGAGATAATCCTTACACTTTTGATAAACCTATATTGTACCTTCGTATTCCCCAACGCACCATAATTCAGTACTTGTTCATACCCCCTTATATGATGTACTTGTACCAAGATATAGATACCTATTATTTGATCTCACACACTTTCATTCCGTTACTCGATTATGGTTCCATTCACGTACCGGGTTATTATATGTTATTTGGATTTGATTATGATATTCATGTTTATATGACTACTGTTTACTCTGTATGATATGTATGTATGCGATATAAGATTTACCTGTTGTCATCTGATGATATGCTATCTTACTGTTATGTGATCCTTTGATTTGTCTGGTAACCATGCTTGTGTGAAATCGATTGTTGATCTGTTTATCTTGGTACCTCGTCAATTAATCTCGCGGTACTATGACTATCCGTGGTGTCCTTATCTGCTTTGTTGACTGCCATGTTTGCATTTGTTTATGCTACGTTTGATTGGGTAAATGGTTCAACTTATGAAGTCTAGCTTGTTAACTTGTTTAATTGCCCTGCTATGTATTTAATTCATTTAATTATAGTGTTCATATTGTATTCCTACTTGTTACGTGTGACGCCATGTTTTGACTCCGCCACTGTTATGATATGTTCATGTCTTCATTAAGAGTTTTGACTGTGAATTGCCATGCTCAATGTTTTATTTATTGCTTTCCGTAGATATCTGTTTGGCTTGTATGTATTTTGATTTCCGATTTGTTTGTATGCCATATATATGTTGTGTGGATGCTACTAATGCTATGTTTGCTTATGTTCTTGTATGTCTGGTTTGTATGTGCTTGTTTATATGTCATCGATGCTTTGCTTCGCCGCTCTCCTTATATGTTCGTTTTGGATATCCGTATAATTGTGTTCTGCAGGATCCTCTTTGACTCATTGTTCTCATTTCGCTGCGACTTTGTTATCCGTTTCCTTTGTTTCATTTCTCGATTTTATTTAGCTTTCGTTTGTTATATCTGTTCAATCGGGCTTTTAAGCTCACCGCATTTTTTCTGCGCAGGTATTAGGGTTGAAGATGGGCTTTGATGGGCTGAGAGTTGGATATTTTGAGTGGACCAACCCTAGTTACCTTATTATTTGATTTATTTTTTTGTCGCTATTGTTTGAGATTTCAGATTTTATTTTTAGACATTTTGATTTTGTAATCTTCCTTGTCGAACATTGTTTATATGATTTGATATTTCATTTTAAGGTTTTCGCTTTGTAAGGATTTTATCAGTATGTTCGATATGACACCGAATGTGACACTTCTACCCTTGTCGGGTTGGGGTGTTACAATTATGGTATCGAGCCGTTTCGTCTTTGTTGACCTTAGGATTGACTGTGAGGACTTGGGTAGACATTAGGCTTCCGCGTTATGATATATTCGATTCCTTTTGATTGTCGTTCGATTGACTTCGATAATCTTTTGTCTTCACTGTTTTGGTCTTCTTCTCTTCACATTCGATTTTACTATTTTGTCTTCGCACATCCGTTTGTCGATCGTTGGATGGAGACTACCCGTGGAGCCGAAGATGATGGTGCTTCAGAACCTGTGTTGCTGCAATGCCTCTACGAGCTGGAAAGGTTCGTGAAGCGAAGCCACACCCGACTGCCGGGTGCCGGAGGCATCGATGCTGCTTGAGGAAGCTGGACCGGACCAACCAAAGACGCAAAAGACGGAGACAAGATTCAACCGATGGCCGAGGGTTCATCTACTTCCTATGATTTGGGCGCCGACTTGTGTTACTCTGATTCGTTTGTCACGCTGCGTTTTAAGGCGGTTTGATAGCTTGCAACTACGTGATTTTGATCGGCATTACTTTTCTTTGATTCGCTTGGCGAACTCGGTTTGAATCGTGAAGTTTTATCGTTTAGCATTCTGGTATATCTCATCTTTTCTTTTGGACCGGTAATGAGTCATGAGGAACCGTTTCATGCAGGTTGGTGGCCTTCTCTCTTTTGTGGTATGGTAAGCTGTTTGATGTGTTGTATGTTGTATGTATGTGTGTCTAGTCTGCTTGGGTATGTTACTTGATATCGGTATGTGATATGTTTGGTGTGATATTGGTTATTGGTTGTCATGACCGGGACGAATATGATGATAATAAGGACTTGTTATGTGATGCAAGTATTATGACGTCTGATCAACGTGATAATACCGAGATCATATGATTTGAACTGATTGGAATCATACGACGTCTTGGGAAATGCTTAGGGGTTGAATGCGTGAATGGAATATGACCTATATCCGTTATTTGGCACTCCTTATGATCGTTTGGAATTTCGTGCACCTCCTTGCGAGATTCTCATCGACATCTGTTGCATATAAGTTTTGTATGCGTTTGGAACCGAAATCGTTATGATATGGGTGAAACTATGGATTACTTCGTCTGCCTTAAATTTGTACGTCTCCGTGTACCTCTGCGACATCAATTTTCGAGGACGAAAATTTTCTTTTAGAGGGGAAGAGTTGTAGCACCCTAAAATCCAAACTTGCAAAATGACCAAAATGCCCTTGCAATTTTAAAATTTGATTTAAAAGCTTATAAAGTGCCAAAATAAATCCCAAACTTCTAGAGACGAACAAGATATGAAGTAAATTAATTTTTACTATTACATATTAATATTTTGTAAAGTACTAGAATTATGAAACACTCAAAAATATGTCATGTGGGCCGAATAATTCATTTAAATTACTTATGTTATAATTATTATTAATTAAAAGCAAAATAACTATAAGTAACTTAGGAAATAAATTTCAAAATTGGAAACCATGATTTGGTCTCACCTTGGACCGAGTATACAGCCCATTCTCCCCCAAAAATCCGGCCATCACTCCCCTAATTAGCTAACTTACCATTTTTCTATTTTAAAACCCTAATATCACTTTTTCTCTCCCAAAAATCATACAAGCCACCATGAATTCTAAGAGTATTTTTCCTGTGATCTATACACTGCTAGGAAGCCAAGAAAACTGACAATTCGAATTTTGAAGGCCTGATCTAATTGTTGTCGAATTTTGTTCATATGCAAGGTAAAATTCATAATAATTCATACGACCCTCCATAAATTCATTTTTCATTTTTTCTGAGTTCCTTACATCATGTGTGATCTGTGAAAATTGATTACAAGGTTTATGGAGTCGCTTTTCAATTCTTTGGAATTTTGGAGTCGTTTTTATCCTAACCGAGAGGAATAATATCATACAGCGTGTTCTAAACGTTCTAAAATTTATATGGTATTTTTCTCATGTTATATTCATCCTATAGGTTCCAAATAAAATAATAAAAACGAACCATTCATGGTATACGAATTATTTGAGAATTAAACCCTAAAAACGTGTTAAAACCCTAAATAATTAGAAACGAATTTTATGGGTGTCAAACCCATTTTATTTAAGACCTATACGACCCATATGATACTGGAAAAATGTTCATTCGAATTGTTATTGTCTAAAATGGCCTTGTCGAATTATTATTTATATCGGGGTTTTATTTAAAAAATCGTATAAATGGATAAACAAAATTGGAACGATTGACCTATGGTTTATGTTATGGTCTAGATCTGACCTTAAAGATGAAATAATGATGGAATAATGATTGGTGTTTGATTT
Organism: Chrysanthemum makinoi; assembly: GCA_910596185.1. NCBI lineage: Eukaryota > Viridiplantae > Streptophyta > Magnoliopsida > Asterales > Asteraceae > Chrysanthemum > Chrysanthemum makinoi. The sequence goes on from OU343224.1 coordinate 183,864,985, forward strand.
GGGAATTAGGGTTAGGGTTTGATGATTTTATTGTATTACCGATTGAGTTTTCAAAATAAAAAGGAGTTGTTTCGTAAATTATAAAACTTGTGGACTATTTTTGTAATATACTTTGGACCAGGGGGTGTTAGTATGAAATGTAACATGAGGACCTTTTTCATAAAATATGTGACTTAGGGGTTTATTTTGTAGATCGGGTAAATTTGTAAACCGAAATGTAATTATAAAAAATAGAGGGGCTTGTTTGTAAATTCTGGAAACTTGGGGGTATTTCGTATAAATAAGGATAATGAGGGTGTAATATGTAAGATTGGACACTTAAGGGCTTGTTGTGTAAATATGCTAAATAAGGAAACTTTCTAAAAAAATGGAAACCTTCTATTTTGGAAACACTGCTATATATGGAAAGTTACTAAAACTGAAAAGCCGACTAAAATAAGTAATCTGAATTAAATAAGTTTTAATAAAACCAGTCATGAATTCGTGTAGATTCGCCGGAGATGGAGTTTGCTTCCGACCTTGGTATTTCTTGGTTTCGTTTTGTATAAGGTGCAGATATTCTGACCTTACCTCTTAAGGTTTCTCATGATTCGTGTTCATCTTTTAATTCTAGCTTTGGACTGTTATGCTTTTACTCTGAGCCTTCTTACTAGGGCTTCCCTATAACCTTGCTATGTTTCCTTTGATTGAATCTCCTATGTGAACCGCTTTAATGTGAACCACTGATATGAACCTTCTGATTATGAACCTTTGATATGCACCTTTGATAATGAACCTATGATATGAATCTTTGATATGAAACTTCGATATGAACTTTGATATGAACTCTGATATGAACTTTGATATGAACCCTTATGATATGATATGACATGATTATGATTTGACCCGTCAGTTTGATACCCGAGCCAAAATTTGTTTCCTAGTCAGGAAGGTAACCTGACCGTGTCATTGATGCACCAATGGCATGACTTTAGTGTGGTTGAGTGATGTTCCACACCGTCCCCATTTTGATATGATTATGAGCTCACTATATGTATATGATTTGGCCATTATATGTTTTGGGGGGCGTATGGATGCATCCTAGATTTGATTTGTTTCGAGGGATTTAATCTGATTGGAGCTTTGTTTGGTGAATGATGTCCGGGTGCAACCGCGTCTTCACATTCTGGGAGCTAGCTACTCCATTTGTTACTGAGGTCTCCCCTCCTATTATGTATGGTATCCGAGGTCACCCCTCGAATACAATGGCTACTTTTATGATATGATATGATATGTTTACGGGCTGGTAGATTTCGATAACCCTTACACTTTTGATAAACCTATATTGTACCTTACGTATTCCCCAACGCACCATAATCTGTATTACTTGTTCATTACTCAATACCCTTATATGATGTACTTGTACCAAGATATAGATACTCCTTACATTGATCTCACACTTTCATTCCGTTACTTCAAACCATGGTTCCATTCACGTACCGGGTTATTATATGTTATTGGATTTGATTATGATATTCATGTTTATATGACTACTGTTTACTCTATCGATATGTATGTATGCGATATAAGTTTTACCTGTTGTCATCGATGATATGCTATCTTACTTTTATGTGATCCTTTGATTTGTCTGGTAACCGTGCTTGTGTGAAATCGATCGTTGATCTGTTTATCTTTGGTACCTCGTTCAATTAATCTCGTGTACTATGACTATCCGGGGTGTCCTTATCTGCTTGTTGTTGACACGCCATGTTTGCATCTCTGTTTATGCTACGGTTTGATTGGGTAAATGGTTCCACTTATGAAGTCTAGCTTGTTAACTTGTTTAATTGCCCTGCTATGTATTTAATTAATTTAATTATAGTGTTCATATTGTATCCTTACTTGTTACGTGTGACTGCCATGTTTTGACTACCGTTATGATACTGTTCATGTCTTCATTAAGAGTTTTGACCTGTGTGAATTGCCATGCTCACTGTTTTATTTATTGCTTCCGCTTTTCTGTAGATATCTGTTTGGCTTGTATGTATTTTGATTTCCTGATTTGTTTGTATGCCATATATGTTGTGTGGATGCTACGTCGCTATGATTGCTTATGTTTCAGTTCTTGTATGTCTGGTTTGTATGTGCTTGTTTATATGTCATCGATGCTTTGCTTCGCTTCGCCCTCCTTGTTATATGTTCGTTTTGGATATCCGTATAATTGTGTTCTGCAGGATCCTCTTTGACTCATTGTTCTCATTTCTTTTTACGCGATTTTGTTATCCGTTTCCTTTGTTTCATTTTCGCATTTCAGATTTTATTTAGCTTTCGTTTTGTTATATCTGTTCACTTTGGGCTTTTTAAGCTCACCGCATTTCTTTCCCGGCAGTGTATTAGGTTTGAAGATGGGCTTGGATGGGCCGAGAGTTGGATTATCTGAGTGGACCAACCCTAGTTACCTTATTATTTGGATTTATTTTGTCGGGCTCTTTGTTTTGAGATTTCATTTTTATTTTAGACATTTTGGATTTTGTAATCTTCCTTGTCAGTCGATTGTTTATATGATTTGATATTTCATTTTTAAGGTTTTCGTTTGTAAGGATTTTATCTGTATGTTCTGATATGACACCAGAATGTGACACTTCTACCCTTGTCGGGTTGGGGTGTTACACTTGTAATGTGTTTGAAATATGTTTCATTAACCAATAACAACCTTGAATCTTACCCATAAACATGAATTTTTCAAAATTAAACTTTAGGGTTTATGTCTCGTTGAAATTGGGTATCCTTGATTCTTGAGGTGTTAGATGTTAAAACTTGTTGGAAACATCTCACATAGCTTCTATGTTGTCCTAGAATTAGTTTGGTTGGATTCCTATGGTTGAAACGTTTACGCGTATAATTTGAATCCCTAGGGTTTAAGTTTACGCATAAGCAAACTTTACGCGTAACCATCATAAACTGTGATAACTTGTGATCTTGAAAGGGATTGAATAAAGTGTTAATGGAAATGTTGTGATGAATTTATTTCAGGTTTTACGCGTGCAAAATCAGAATCAAGGTTAAATTGGATTTCTACGCATAAGGAATACTTTAGTGTAGAGGTTTACACGTAAGAGAAATCTTACGTAACACCTTACGCCAAGTAAGGGTCTACATGGGGACTACGGCGTATCATGTGAAGGATATCGTAATGAACTTAGATCTAATCGCATATGGTTCACTCTTACGAGTAAACCTTACGCATAAGCTCCTACATACGCTTATGCGTAAGCCTTATGCCAAGAGCCTTTTCCTACGCGTAAGATTTCTTAAGCATAAGAGGAACTCCTACACATAAGCTTATGTCTACGGCAGTATGGTCACACTACTTACGCATAAGCTTACAATTTTACGCAAGCCTTATTTTAACAATAATTATGAATTGTTACGCGTACAAACTTGTAAATAAATAACTCATAACCTCACAAAACTAAAATGTCACTAATAAGCTAGAATGGTTAAAATGTTGTGTGAATGAGTGAAAATTTGGACTTCAAAATTCAAAATTAATAAACACACGAAACTTATCATGACTACTTTGGACTATTGGACAAACAAGTGAAATTGGACTCGTAACATTCATTAACGTAACACATTCAATAATTGGACAATAAAATCAACTTTTGACTAACGTAATGTCTTTCGATATGTTGGTTCTTTTGGCTTAATATCTTTCAGATCACAATATGGACGTCACAATGGAAAAGGTTAACGCACCAAACATACTCACAATGGAGGATATTTTCCCTACCGGTTACAGTATGAAGATTGGAAAGAACAATCTCAAAGTGGACTTTGATAACTTCACTTGCTCTGAGTCTTCATGCCGTATTGCTGTGGATATTCTGAAGACTCATCCTTAGAACAATATGCTCACCAACACAAAGAATCGTACGGTAAATATTCATCAGGTTACGGCATACTATGAAGAAAAATTGATGGTCAAGATCATACATGTGACACTCAACGACAAACAAGTCACACGTTCAGCGATGTACGAGCAATTCTTCCGCTTCCTGCCATCCAAATTTTGCACAAGACGATGCGTGCCAACTCCAACGAAGAGGCTACTCTCAGATTCATGGTTGATATTGGCTTTTGTAGGATCGATATATTATTGTGTTGATGATTCGGGTGGTCTTGGATGATCAAAATACATGTTAGCCATTAGAGAGAGAAAGTAGAGAGTTGGGAGATTTCTTGGTAGAGACTTGTAGAACAAATTATAAAAGGTTAGATTGAAAAGCTCCACCCCTTCCATGGATGGAAGGGGTATTTATAGTAACAAACATACCGTCCTCCTATCGGACTGTGGATCAGGCATACAGTGGGTAAAGACCCGTCCTTCCTCCACGGTGTTAAACTAAACTATTCTATGCTACTAATTAACTAATTAACTACAAAACAACGTAAATAACTACAAGTCTACGAGCTAATATATGCTAGACCATAATTGGGGTGACCGACACTTTAATATGGAATTTCCAATTCCTAACAATCTCCCCCTACGGGAGGTCACCCCATGAAATACATTTTGTATCCTAGCATTCTATCTTTGTCTTTAGTTCCAGGCTCGTAGACTTCAATTCTTCAAATTCCGCATTCTTTGTGCTTGTGTAGCGATTCTTTAAAGTCCGCATTGATTTGTACTTTAAGTGGAGGCCTTTAACTGATCCACATCTTTGATGATCTTCGAGCTTTCATTGAGATCATCACCGAAATCTCTGGATCACTCTTTGTTGTGTTGCCATCATGTGATGTTGTGACTTTTGGACCGACATGCTCACACTTTTGGATCATGACATCTTTCCATCGAGTAGCGAAGCTTTACCGCCATGATATTTGCAGCGTAGCAGTAAAGGAACCATAGTATAAAATATCGAGCCGGTTATGTAGATATGCACTAGTCATGATTTCTTCAAATTAAGTGTGGATGCCGTGAGCATGCGGCTTTGGATTGACTCCTCAATTACGATCACCAAGAACCGTCCAAATGTACCTGCAAACAACATTAGCAATAAAACACACGAAAGTGTCTTTGATCACTTTCGTTGAATTGAGGTACACGCCCACGGTTCCCGCTGATTAGTACAAGTACTGCCTGTGATCGTAGGATTCCTAAGAATCTCCTTGACGGGTTTCGCAAATGTTTCTAGCCGTTCTTCAAACCGAACGCCTCAAAGAAGACAACACGGAGTGAGTGAACCAGCAAATTGAGATTTACTGATTGATTCAAAATGATTTGAACACAATCGTGTATTGCTTGAAGAAAGAGTTTTGCAATACGACGAAGGTTTTATAAGAAAAATTAATTTTCAATCAAAATACCTTTTGTATTTGAAAATAGTACACATTCGATGTTTTAGAGAAAAGAAGAGATTTACACATCGAACGGTTTTTCCAAAAGTATTTTTTCGATCAGAGATACTTTTTGAGTTTGAAAATGAATACACATTCGACGTGCTAGAGAAAAAAAGGTTTGCACATCGAACGGTTTTTCCAAAAGCATTCACATTCCAACTCGACCAAGGTTGATTCAAGAGCGAATCGCCTCATCGTTTCTGTCCAGTTGTCACAAGCTTGATCTTTTGGAAGATCTCACATGTCACCCACCAAGAGCTTGTTTGATGTTGGCTCTAGAAGGATTTCCATCTTCATTGTGAATATTTTTACATATCACTTGGATGTTCTGGCAATACCACAAGGATAATGCGTAGGACTCTTAATATATTCTTACTTTCCACATTGTGTGAAACAGCAAGTCTTCATTAATTTAGTGTCCTAATGAGATATTGTGGATGACCTCTTGGCTCTAGACTCAATAGTGCACATTTGGTTCCTATGCTGGAGACTAGGGAGAGGGTCTCCTTCTTCAATATCAACAATCTCTAAGAGAAAGTCGATAGATTATGTAGGTTCCCCGTGAGAATGAAACAAGCCCTTTTAAGAGGAACTTGAGTAGCTTGGGAAGTTTAGTGCAGGCCACTGGGTCCATGACGTCTTGTCTTCAATACCACATGTTACCTTAGTAACCACCAGTAGCATATGTATTGAACCCGGTGACTGCCCTAAGGTTGAATTATTGGAGGGCTATTTCTTTTCACCCTTTTCACATTCAATTCTTTTTCATTCTTCAACCCCTTGTGCTTACCGAGACTTCATAACTAGAACCTTGTTGGGTTTATTCCAGTACTAGCTCTGCCTCAGTCCGCACTCTTCCCATATCTCCTTTTTCTCCTTTTTTCAATATACCTAAGGACTCTACACAATCTAGTGGATTGTCCCTGGGTAGATCCTTCCAGTTCTGGCGGATCGTGGGAACAAATACCTAACCTCACCATCCTTATAACTCCATACATAAAGTAAAATGGTCGATCATTTGGTATAGTTCATTATTCCTTGAAACCAATTGAAAAATCATTTGGAAAAACAATCAAGGTACTTGTGATACGAGATCAAAGCATTTTGTACCTTAATAGTTTTGATCATTTAGAAAACCTCCCCTCAACATGTGCATATGATTTAGAAATTGTTTAGCACATGGAGGCAAGAGGACTTTGAAATATTTTCTTTGATCACAATTTTCATAGAAAAAGCCATTTGACTTTCTTGGTAAATTCTCCCCCTCAATATGTGCATAGGATAAGAGAAATCATTTTAACACATAGAGGCAAGAGTTCTTTTGAAGAACATCCACGAACACAAAAGCCATTTAAGAAACCATTCGCACCCCCTCAATATGTGCTTCGAGATTCGAAAGCGTTTAGCACATATGAGAGAGCAGCCTGCACTTTGAATCAAAACGATCATCATTTATCATATTTCATATTAAATCACAATTTCTCCCCCAATCAAAAATATCAAACCCTTTGAGATTTTGGATCCCAAGTGATTTAATAAGGTTTAGAAAACATGAGAGAAAATGTGGCCAGGTTTAAATACTCATCATATTTTTGGATAAATCCTCCTCCTCAACATGTGCATTGTGTATTTCAAATCGTTTGGCACATGGAGGCAGGAGTGCCTTTATAGGACTAAAACCAATTCCATTTAAACAAATTTGAGATTTAAATCACGATCTCTCCCCCGATAAAAATTTCAAACCTTTTGAGATTTGTGATCCCAATTGATTTAAATCATTTAAAAAGATTTTGGGAAAGACGTGGCAAGATTTAATTTTGAAAAATGATGGATAAGGAACCTTTTTAGACATTAAAGATTGTTAGTGTCAAGTATGATAGTTTTAAGAGATCTTTAAGTAAAATAAAACAATTTCACAATCAAACAAGAATAGAAAAAATTTCATTTTGAAAGACCTTGATTCAAAAGAAAAATCATACCATGACATAACATTAAATCTTTAGATCACCACTTTATTTTGTACAAACGGACTTGATAGATGAAATATCGTTTGAAAATATTTAATTTTAAATCACTCTCCCTCAATCGATGACCAGAAGTCGATAATTGAGTGACAGGTTTGATAAAAGAAGTACGGTGATTTTCAAAATTTAGTCCAATTTATTTTCAAAACAATATTTTTCCATTTTCAAAAACAATTTTATTCAAAGTTTTAGAAAAATGGTATCCCTGCACAAAGATATGTTAGGTGGTTGAGCTGCTTTTGTTGTTGTTGCTGAGGGTTGGAAGAAAACCGTCTGCAGATGAAGTGAGACTTCAAACGTTGCATTTTAATGCCAACTTAGGTCAAATTAAGCTCGCTTTCTTCAATCACTTAGAAGAAAACCATCTCAGCTACGCGATGCAGTGAGACCTCTCACGTTGCATTTTTTCACGCCAACTTTCCATAGAAGTCCAATTAAGCTCCGTTTCTTCATTTGTCAACCCAAGATATAGTTACCCTTTCCTTTCGGCATCCAATCATATTCAATTGTGGGATCCGGATCGGAACATTCTTTAAACCAATATACCTCGCATACGTTAGTGAACATGCACACAGATATATGGTGGTCGACATCACCCAAACAGCAATCGACTAATAAAAGTCAATTCAACATATCAATCAGATCATTCAAATATATGGGAATAATGTGTTTATCAAACTCTAATCATCTAATCCTAGCAATCATATCCTAGGCACCTAGTCCTTCAACATAGGTTAATATCATTTTTAATTAAGCATATTAGGATAATTAGAAAAGCCCGATAGATGATAAAAATTTGAAAAAATTCTCCCCCTCAATCAATGACTCATTTTTTTTTGAAAATTTAAAAGCGCTGAAGTCATTGATTGAGTTTTCAATTTTAATAAAATTCTCTGAATCTGATTGATTTTCAAGCAGCTCAATTTACCACCAATGTTTGAATACACCAAATATTTTTCTGAAGAATTTTAGACAGAAAAACATTTGTGTAGAAACAGCAGCCTTTTGACGACATACTTTCCTTGTTTTGTTTTAGGATAAGTGCACGAATTTTGAAAAATTGTTTAAGCGTAGCACTTTCCTTTCTTTAAAGAGCGGGTTGCTATCTGAAATAATAGCAAACCATAGTTTAAAGCACGGGTTACACCAAGTAAATCGCAAGCCATTTTTAGCCGGTTACACCAAATAATGTAAGCCATTTGATTTATGACATGTTTTAAAAAGAATATTTACACCTTCGCCGAACTTCATCTATGGTCATGTGCCATTGTTGAATGACATTTCTAAGACCGTAGATGTTATCGATACCAGAAGACATGTCTTGTGAAAACATATTTTTGGTATTTTGAAATTTTCTGATTTTTATGGGTTTTTGAAGGTTTTATAATTTTCTATTTTGTTTTTGTTGGTTTTATATTTTTGTATTTTGTTTTCTGATAAATATTTACAAAGATAGAATAGATGATATTATTAAAGAAGATGATGATACGAGTACCGAGATAAGGATATCGAGCAGCCCCGGTGTAGAAGATAGAAGTCATCATCCCTAAAACTTTCACCACCAAAGCTTCCGAGGCTCTTGCATTGAAGAAATAAATTGAACCATCTGAAAGTGAGGCTTTGGCAGCTTCCCCCCAAACCGAAAATCCTTTAGGCGAAAGTTTCAAAGCTTTCTTTCAAGCCTCCCTTAGCCAAGTGCACAAAGAAGCACACCATTATCATCGAACTTGCTGCTCCTTTTAAGAATAATCACCGTGATTCATCGTTCGAGGTTATATCATCCAATAGAAGAACAACAACGTATCATCCCACACATAAATAACTCTTCTCAAATTTCATTCCATGAAGTCGAAGCAATCCATTCCAAAAGGTGTCAAGAGAACACTTCCCCAAGTAGATGAATTGATGCGTCAGTCTCTTAGACTAGAGCTCACGAACCCGAATACACATATACCCGAAGACAAAGAAACTTATATCATCGGTATGATTAAGTCCAATAGCCAAAGAATAACCCCATGTATACTTTTCTCCCCCAAGAAAGTGTATGAAGCTCAAGAACCCGAATGCCTAAAGAGAGAATAACCGATAACATTGAAGAAGCGGTCGAATCACTGATATCTCTGCGGGTGACAATCTCTGCAGATGTCAACACCGGAATAAGTGATTATATCTCTGAATCACTGATTAAGCCCTCAAGTAAAACAGCTGAGCATCCCCAATGTACACAATCTCTCTCCCCTGATGATTGTGATAACATCAAAATCATCACACACTTGTGTACCTCTTTCATCTTCAGAAACTAACTCTTTCATCTCTTCCCCCACATAGTTGGAATAAGAACACTAAATGCCTTGATGAGTAAAACCTTGAGTTTCTCTGCGGTCATGACATTTGTTTTCCCAGGATATTTTCAATCACTTAGAAGAGTTAAGTTCATCAAGTATACTCGCCATGAGTTAAACCTTGAGTTTCTCTGTGGTAGTAACATTTGTCTTCTCGAGTTATCTTCAATCACTTAGAAGAATTAAGTTCATCAAGTTTACTCGCGTTTAGATGCTTGTCTCCTTCCCACTTGCTGGTTTTGACACTTCAGAATCAGAAAAAACATTATAATCCCAAATACTTGAAATCTGTTGAGAAGATCGCTTGAAGTCTTTGTGAGAATCAACATGCTGAATAATGTGAGCAAGTCTAATTGGGGATTAAATTAGACATATCATTCTCCCCCAATTAGTGCTCTCCCCTAAACCGAAAATCTGTTTGATAAATGCCCATATTAAGAAGAAGTCTTTAGATCATTAAATGCAACTCGTCTTTAGTCTTCTAACATGTAGCAGAAAATGTAGAACCGACTGTAGACTCGACCTTCTTCAAGATTTTCCGAATGGGGAATAGAGTGTTAACATCTTCAAGTCACACCAAAAAGCATGCCAATTAACTTACAACTTGCAAATCCCCTTAAATAAAATCCATCCCAATCAAACAAGAACAGAAAGATGTTCATCAAGGAAATCGAATCGGCCGAACGAACACACAAGATAGTAACACCAAACTACCAATCACATCAAACAAGAACAGAGAGATTGTTCGAATCATCATGTTGATGTATACGTGAAGCATTAACCAGAAGCACTTTGTCGATAAACTCATCAATCTGAGTGAAGATGTCAACCAACGGCTCTTAAGAAGAAACTCCATGTAAAGATGACCAGATAAGAAGAAGCTCGGTTCTTACATGAGTTAGGAGCCGTATGACCATATATTCTCATATGACAATCAACCATGCAGTATTATCATACTTCTTCTCCCCCTAAAGAATTGCATACGGAGATGCCATTCTTGATTAAGTAAGTGAAAATCATCCAAATGCAGTCTATTCACACTTCTCCCCTGCAACATTGGCACATGATGTCTCCATCTTCATTATAGTTGAGCAAGTGGAATAAGAAAACAATCAATAGCAGCCCGGTTCACTTGATGATTGAAAGCACATGGAAAAAGCATGAAGCATGTTGATGAGACTGGTCATAATTGAGAAGATTTCTCTTCTTCAGAAGATAAAGCGCGACTCGACAGCATTACTTTTCTTTTCTTTAGAGTACGAGGCATGAACTGAAGTGTTCATACATCATAATATCTCTCTTTTCAACCTCTCTTGGCAAGACATGTAATCATCCCCATTATCATTCAGTGGGATCTTTGTCGTGACAGCTGATGGAGAAAACCCAATATGATGAATTTGACCTCGTAAACTAACCAACTCGTGACTTAAACTTGCACATATGAAACAAAGAACGGTGCCGATTTCCATTAGCATCTCTAAGTACTCTCTATGTACTCTATACTCTTCAACCAACCAACCATCAAGTATAAGACGAACATTACCTCTTGAAAATCCACAATTGAATGTGACACTGAGCACTACAACGTAACTCCTTAAAGTGATAGTTATTTTGTGGTGGTAAGAGCCCAATTCCCCAAGTGGTAAAAGAAAAGGTAAAAGACACCCAACAATAACTAGATTTCCAAGTCTTCGTTTATGATAATAAGCTCGAACAAGGATCATGAAGAATCTTCATCCAACCATCCCGATACCTTCGATACTAAGTACACGCCGTGATAATTCACTTCAACCTCAAATAAATAATCTTGAATTAACGCTGTCACATCATCTCGTTAAATGCTCAAATCTAGCCTTCTTTGACATTTAAACGAACTTTTATAATGGTTTCATCCCGACCATGGTTAAAAGCACATAACCCCGTAAAACCAAGTAATAACCAAACTGCCATGACAAAAATCCAAACACATCCAATTCATGAAGTACACCCTTTTATCTCTTCTTTGAAACAGAAACCGTAGTACCAGCATCAAATACGATCCATAATTACATTTTCTCTTCTCCAAGATGGTTCCATCATTACGGGATTTTACAACTCTATGGTTTAAACCGAGAAATAGTTTCTTTCGCAGGATTTTACAAAACCAAGAATAAACCGTAAGAAAGATCCGGAAATGCACTTTACTTTTACTAGGATGTTTCCATTGTCACGGGATTTTACAAGTCTATGATTTAAACCGAGAAATAGTTTCTTTCGCGGGATTTTACAAAATCAAGACTAAACCATAAACAATGTCAGCTTGAATGTGTTATGACAATTTAGGTTTCGGTGAATATCTGTTTTAGGGCAATATGCATCGGTTCATCAACGGTTCATTCTCCAACATCAACATTATCATCAACCATCCAATCAACACTTTGGTAAACACATCATTCACGCATTATGTTGGCTATTGTAGTGACAACATGGCGAAGTAAACCCGATATGCCAGACTTGAGAATGAAGTAAACTTCCCCAGATTTGTTACTTAAACTTGTACTAATCCTTGTGAAGAAGAAACGGTGTTCCCAATGTACAAAACCTCTTGACATATCCTCAACTGCGTGAGGCACCGTAGTGATAGTTACGTTGTGGATTAAGTGAGAGAGAATCACAAACGTAGCTAAATATCCAAGTCTTTATCACACTTTGTAAATGCCCAAACAAGTCATCTTCGCGGAAGGGTAGAAAGAAAGAAGACGAGATAAGTTAACGCGCCCGGAAAACATCACTTCTAATCCTAATGAGAAATATCGTACAAACAGCCCCGTAGTCAACTTTGTTCAACCATCAATTCAAGCCGTGACATAAAAATTATTCGTGAAGATGTTTAAACCAAAGTACCATACCTCATACCACATCAAATGTCATTATCAAATCGCTTCAACAAGTCACATTAATCCAAATCTCATAAATCCGATCTCATAGTGAGAGGCCCATCTGACCGTCGTCTACTTCAATAATCCTTTACTCAAATAATAAGCTCAAGCCATGAATATGTATCCATCCGTGATAATTAACCATACCAAAAATATTACTCCATTAAAAATAAAATTTCATCCAAATATTTTGACAAAATATTCGAATAACATTTTTATTTTTCAATGAGTTCTAATATAACAATCAACCTTATCACATTAACTCAATGTCAGCCTAATCCAATCTATTGATAAAGTCCATGCGAGCCCTATACCGGTCCAAATTAGATGAAAGCCCAACTCCAATTCCAATAAAACCAAGTTAATTAGAAGCCCAAATACAACACATGTATACCGGTATAAAATATTGAGATACCCTAATTATTTGCTCAAACCCTAAACACATTCTCACCAAATATTCGCCTACCACTTTATTTTTCACACAAGAACTGAAAAACAAACATATGAATCTCATTAATCCAAATATGCCAACAAACACATCTCAAAAATTATATCACATAACCATCTTCCTCAAACATCAAGTCATAAGATCTCGTGTATAACAATAACTCCGATCAAGAATGACCTAGCCACAGGGATGGCTGGAAGGTCTCAATAACAACGCCACAGGGATGGTCATGATGCATGAATCGGTTACAATAACCTCCGAAATATTTTGGGTAGGTAATCCATTTATCTTTAAGTTTTCATTGAACCGAATAAAAAGGAGTTTAAAACACTTATGTTTTGACCTTTCTTTAATGTGTTCGAATAATAATCAAAACTAGAGATCAATGATGATTTTTCATTTGAGGTAGTTTGGATCTGAAAAAGGTCTTTGTTAAACTCTCTACCCCACGAAAAAAACTGAGATCCATGATTGTTTTGATGTCTTGATATCCATTGTGTTTTAAGAACGAATCACATGAAGTTTATACCACGATTGTTATAAAACTTTCATTAATCTCGTACATTGACCAGAAATATTCGACCCCTTTTGATTAATGATGAAATATGTTCAATTAAATTGTCTTTGGAAGATAAGAAAAAAAATTGACGAGACTGAGATCATAGAGATGTTGCTTTTATTGTACCAATTGAAAAGAAAAAGCAAACTGATGGTTTTGTATTTCTTGATACCATGCTTTGAAGAGATCGATGATGGATTAGCTTTATTTCGTGTTTGAGACTCTTGTTAGTCTTGGATGTTTTCATTTTGAGAACCACGAATGAACAACTGAGATCAATTACTTTACATGTTTTTGGATATGTGATGTAACCTTTTTCTTTTGAAAGACCTTTTAAAATAAGGCATCACTTGAAAGAAGAAAATGTTAGATATTAACTTTTCACATACACATCAAACCATAACACAAGGTGGCGTTTAAGATGGAATTCTAGAGAGAGAAAGTTAGAGGTTTAGGGAACTTAGTGAGAGAAAGTGAAAGATATTATTATGAGCTCCAACTCTCTACCTTGGGAGGTAGAGAGTATTTATAGTCTTACATAAAACGCCACACATCGGGCGTGGATCGTGCATACAGTGGGTAAAGACCCGTCTGGCCCTCCACGGTGTTACATAACTAAATACTACTTAACTTAATATTACTATGACTACGAGCTTTCTAACGATTACATATACTTGAGGTGACCGACTCTTTAATACCGGAATTTCTAATTCCTAACAATCTCCCCCTAAGGAGGTCACCTCAAACATATACTAAAATGACATTGAATACAATCAGATATTACATTAACAATTGATCTTGCATTCTTGATGTAGTACTTTGCTCAAAAGCTCGTAGTCATTGATTCCACTCATTGCATGTTTGGTTAATCCAAGTGGAGGTCTTTAACTGATCCACGTGATAATAATGTTGAGCCAGCTTTTGAGATCATCAGCTAATAGAAAATCTCCGATACATCCATTGTGGTGTTGGTATTATGTGATGTTGTGACTTTCGGACCGACATGCTCACATTCGGGATCATGATATCTTCTCATCAGAGTAGCGGAAGCATTTGTTGATTCATGATATTGGCGTAGCCAGTAGCGTAAGCATGGAGTGAAAATATAAGAGTCATTGATGCACTAATCATGATTTCTTTTGAGATGAATGTGTTAAGTGAGCATGCGGCTATGGATTGACCGCTTCATTACGATCAATTACCGCAAAGCGTCGGTACGCATACAACAAGATTAGCAATAAATCGCATGAAAGTGTCTTTGATCACTTTCGATGAATTGAGGTACACGGCCCACGGTTCCTCGTTGATCAAGGTACAAGTACGCCTGTGATCGTATAATTCAAGAATTTCCTTGACAGGTTTCGCACCGCTCTAGCCGTTCTCAAACCGAACATCTCAAAGAAGACAACACGGAGTGAGTGAACCAAATAATTTACGTCCATCGATTGATGAAAAGAGATTTGAAAAACAATCGGTATTGCTCAATAGAAATTGTTTTTGCAATATAAAAAAGGTTTTAATGAAAATCAATTATCAATCATAAAACACCTTTTGATTTGAAAATTAGTACACGGTCGACGTGCTAATGAAAAGAGTTTTAAAGCACAAAGACCGGTTTTCAAAGGTATCCGTCCAATCCATAACTCGAACCGTGGATTGATTCAAAAGATTGAATCGCCTCATTGTTTCGCTCGCTTGTCACATGGTTGATATGTATAATAGATCTCACATGCCACCTACCAGGAGCTTGTTAGATGTTGGCTCCGGAAGGCTTTCCATCTTCACAGTGAATATGTAAACACATCACTCGGATGTTCTGGCAATACCACAAGGATAATGCGTAGGACTCAAGATATAATCTCTCTTCCACATTGTGTGAAACAGAGAGTCTTCATTGAAAGTGTCCTAATGAGATTTATTGATGATCTCGTGGCTCTAGACTCAATTTGTGCATATTTGGATCCTATATAGGAGACTAGGGAGAGGGTCTCCTTCTTCAATATCAACAATCTCTAAGAGAAAGTCGATAGATAATGTCGGTTCCCGTGAGAATGAAACAAGTCCTTTTAAGAGGAACTTGAGTGGTTTGGAAAGTTGAAGTGCAGTAGGCCACCGGGTCCATGACGCCTTGTCTTCAATACCGATGTTACCATCAAGAGCATATGAATTGAACCCGGTTTCGCCTCTAAGGTTGAATATATGAAGGGCTATTTGTTTTCACCCTTTTCTCATTCAATTCTTTTTAATTCTTCAACCCCTTCAAGCTTACCGAGACTTCATAGCTAGAACCTTGTTGGGTTTATTCCAAGTCTCACTAGCCATCAGTCCGACTCTTCCCATATCTTTTTTTTCTCCTTTTATCATCATACCTAAGAACTCTACACTAACTAGTGGATAGTCCCGGGTAGATCCCTCCTGGTTCTCGGCGGATCATGGGAACTAATACCTAACCTTATCATCCTTATATCTCCATACATAAAGTAAAGTTGGTCGGTCTTTTTGGTATTGTTCATCTGCCATTGGAACCAATTGAAAACCATTTGAAAATCAATCCGGATACTTGTGATATATTATCAAAGCATTTTGTACTTGAATTGTTTTTGATATTTTTAGAAAGAGAACTCCCCCTCAACATGTGCATCAAGTATTTGAAAATGTTTTGCACACGGAGGCAAGAGAAAGAATTAACTTCTTTGATTACCATTTTCTAAAAGATATCAACATCACTTCCCAAATCAAATCAAGTAGATAAAGCATTTTGGGGAAGGATGAGATTTTCATGATTTTGCTCCCCTCAATATGTGCTTCTAGGTTTGAAAGAGTTTTGCACATATTAGAGGGAACTTGCACATTGAGATAAATGATCACGTTTCAAATCATAGGTTTAAGATAGATGCTCCCTCTCAACATGTGCATGGAAAATTTGAAATCGTTTGTCACATGCGGGAGGCAAACATGCTAATCACTTAAGAAACCATTTATCTAATTATCAGTTTAAATCCTATTTAAATCACAACTTCTCCCCCGATCACAATTATCAAATCATTTGAGATTTGTGATCTCTTATAGATTTAAATTGATTTTGAAAGCTTTTAAGGAGAATTGTGACTTGATTATGAAAGCGCTTTTAACCGATAAGGATCTGATGTTGAGATTTTAAACTCCATTGGTTAAACATGCATGTACATCTTTTGAAAACAATTTAATGCCAAATAACTTTTAATTTAATTGAAATCATTCTCCCCTCAATCAATGACATAGGTTGTTGATTGAGAGATAGAGATTTTGACAAATAAGTCCCGATGATTATCAAAAATAGAGACCGAGTTATTTTTCAAAGCATTTAGTTTTCGGCAGATAAATGTTTATAGAATCAGAGCATGGAATTTGAAAACATGGTAAACATGGCTCGTTTCTTTCTTTTTAAAACCCGGTTATTGCTAGAAAATGACAATAAACCATTGTTTCTCTTTCTCTCAAATTTTTTTTTTTTTTTTTAAATTCGAACAACATCTAAAGTCCCGTGTCATTCTTTGAATGACAAGACAAAGACCGTAGATATTTTCGAATCGAGAAAAACATGACAAAAAGACAATATTTTTAAAGATTTTTCAATTTTTCGATTTTTATGAATTTTTGAAAGTTTTATATTTTTCTATTTGGTTTTATAGGTTTTATAATTTTGTATTTTGCTTTTTGGATAAATATATACAAGAGATAGATGAAGATAGACCTTTACTCCTCGCCTTCCTCCTGAAGACGTTTGAGTGTTTCTGGTTGAAGGCTTTTCAAGCCAAGTCGGGGAAGAATAAACTCAAAACGTTCTCTTGGAAGAGCTTTGGTGAAGATGTCGCTAACCGATATTCAGACCTCACAAAATATAGTTCCACCACACCTTTTTCCACTTGTTCCCGGATGAAATGATGTCGAATGTCGATATGCTTTGCTCTTGAGTGTTGAACGTTGTTGCATGAGAGAGCAATAGCACTTTTATTATCACAATAGAGAGGGATTTTGTTGAATTCAAAGCCATAGTCAGATAATTGAGATCTCATCCATAAGATTTGAGCACAACAAGATGACATGGCTATGTATTCACCCTCTGTAGAGGAAATAGAAGTACTCATTTGCTTCTTTGAAGACCAACTCACAAGCTTATCACCCAAAAATTGAGCACCTCCGGATGTACTTCGACGTGTATCTTGACAACCTCGCATGATCGGCATCTCATAGGCCGTTAGTGACATAACGGTGTCCTTCGGGTACCATAGTCCCATATTGATGGTTCCTTGGAGATACCGAAAGACCCGCTTAACCGCTTCAAGGTGCTTTTTAGTAGGCTTAGCCTGGTATCTAGCACACATGCAAACAAATAACAAGATGTCGGTCTACTAGTGTGAGGTACATCGTGGATCCAATCATACTACGATATTTTGTTTGGTCAATCATGATCACTGAGTGGTCCTCATCTAGTTTGGTTCGATCAATCATGGGGTGTCAACAGGGTCACTTGAATCAAATCCAAATTTCTTTAAAATTGCATATTTAGATTGATTTATGAAAATGCCTCCGGGACTTTGTGAAATTTGTAATCCCAAGAAAAATGACATTTGTCCCATCATTGACATTTGAAACTTAGAACTCATTTCATTAGAAAATGATCACATTCCATTGGGTCAGTCGAGGCAAAAATAATATCATCAACATAAATTTGAACATGAGTTAAATGTTTGCCGACTTCTGGTGAACAATGTAGGATCAATCGCTCCTTTATCAATCCGATGATAGAAGAAACTTTGACAGTGTATCATACCATGCCCTTAGAGCTTGCTTTAAACCGTAGAGAGCCTTCTTCAGACGATAAACGTGAGTAGGATGCTCTTGATTCACAAATCCTTCGGGTTGGCCGTACGACGACTTCTTTAAGATCTCCGTCGTAAATGCCGCTTTACATCCATCCGATAGACTACCATGTTCTTACTAGCGGCATTAGCGAAGATTCCGATTGCCTCGATTCGAGCAACATGAGCAAAAGATTCTTCAAAGTCTATACCCTCCTCTTGACGATATCCTTTAGCAACTAATCGAGCCTTGTTTTTCAACACATCACCATGCTCATCAAGTTTCACTTTGAAGATCCATTTGAGAGCTATAATCATAGCACACTGGAGCGGTACTAACTCCCATAAATCTAGTCGATCAAACTCATGAATTTCTTCTTGCATGGCATTGAACCAAATGTCTTCATTCATGGCGGTTTTAACATCTTTTGGTTCGATCTTAGAAAGTACGGAGTTGAAGAAACACCATAAGGCATCGGTTGCAAGTTGTTTCCTGTTGATACTGAGACGAGAGGGATTTCAAATGATGTTGTCTAATGGATGATCGTGAGTCCATTTTCTAAGGTGTTCATGTGGCAGTTGTTGAGGAACCGAGGTAGCGAGTCGATGTCTCTCAAGAAGATGGTTCGATGATGATTCAGGAATAGCAAATATGTTTTCAAATGGAGCATCCTCAGGAGTAGCAAAGGGATTAACTTCATCATTGATGCGTAAACATTTCCATGATGTACATTTGAAGAATGATGATTTGTTGATGAGATCGAAGGATCGCCAGGTGCTTCTTGACTTAAAGATATTGAGGCTGGAAGGATTGACTTCATTCACGGTGAATATGAGCATCCTATCATCTTCAGATGGGGGTACATATGGAGTTTCTTGAGTAGAGTTTGGAACAAGAGATGAACCAATGGGACTGTTTTGAAGTGCGGGTCCCGAACTGGATTGTCCAGGAGCCATTTGACCGGTCAGCCCATCAAACGTAACGTGAATTGTTTCCATGATATTTCGGGTTCTTTTGTTATAGATTCGGTATCCCTTTTTGTTTGGTGCATATCCTACAAATACTCCAATGTCGCTTTAGCCCTTAGTTTCTCTAAGTCTTGACCCTCATTAGTTGGATAGCACAATGCACCAAACACACGAAGGAGAGAGATTAGGTTTTCGTTGTGGACAAGTTCATATGGAGTTTTTCCATGTAACGAGTGGATTAGGGAACGATTTTGTATGTAGCATGCAGTGGCAATTGCTTCAGCCCAGAGAAACATTGGAACCTTTGAGTAAATCAACATTGTTCTAGCGGCTTCAACAAGAGTCCGATTTCGTCTTTCAACTACACCGCTCTGTTGAGGAGTTCGTGAAACACTTCTTTGATGACTGATTCCAACGCTTTCATAGAATTCATTAAGTTGTTTGTTGACAAACTCGGCCCATTGTCTGCTTCGACAATTACCGACGGTTTTGTTAAGTCGAACTCCGCAAACTGCTTGATGAGTTTGATGATGATATCAGGAGTTTCATCCTTTGTCCTTAAGAACTTGACCCGGGTGAATCTAGAGTAATCATCAACCACAACTAACACATATTTCTTCCCAAAGATATTTTGTACCCTCATTGGTCCACATAAATCCATATGAATCATATGAAGAACTTCGTGACGAGTTAGTAGGTTTGGGTTTATGGGCATATTTCTTGCTTTTTCCCAATTGACATGCTTGACAAAGATGATCTTTTTCATACTTTAGTCTAGGTAAACCTACAACTAAGTCCTTTTCGAAAGATCATTGATGGTGCCGGGTTCAAGTGATTGAGACGAAGGTGCCATAACCATGACTTTGTTTTTGAAGCCTTTGATAACAAGCAAATTGGAGAAGACTTCATCATGTCATCGATAGAGATGGTGTAAAGATTTGAACCACGAGTTCCTTTTAACAGTTCCTTACCATTAAGATCTCTAACAAAGCAAGTATGTTTTCTGAAGGCAACTTCTAGATCGAGTCACGAATTGACCAACGAGAACAGATTATGATCCAACCCTTCAACATAGTAGACTCTCGAGATGACACTATCACCAACAACATAATCTCCATAACCCATAATAGCACCAAAATGATCATTACCAAATCTAACAGTCCCGATGAATTTGCTCACGGTTCATGAGCCGACCGGTCTCCAATATATGCTTGGAACAAATGAGTCCGTAAAATTACGTAAGCGATTTGAACGATCTGCGCATTGAACACGACAAAAATGGATAACTGTATAATTGGGATCCCCATGCAAGAATGGGTTCCATTTGGTTAGTAATGATTTGGAACACCCACATCGAATCGAAACATCCATATCGTAAGTAGAAGCAATGGAATCATTGGGAATAGATGCAATGCTTGGTGTCAGATTTGACCTATTCAAAGTATGTTTACTTCTTAAGGGAATAGTTCTACCAATAGGCATCCATTTTCTAGTGGGCATAATCTTAGCAGTGAGAACAAACCGATTATTCTTATGACCAAAAGGTATCCAATAATAACCTATCTTTATAAAAGTTCTTCCTGTGGGTTTCCGCTGTTTTCTAACAATCTTTCGTTTTTGCCTTTTGGCCTTATTTGCACGATTATTAGCATTAACAATTTTAACGGGCATTTGACAAAGATTAGACAAAGCATTCACACCACATTCATGATTAGCAACGTAATTCAAGCATGCAATCATTACAAGGTTTGCAGATAGTATCGAGAATTAATTACAAGACGCTTAAGGCTAATACTAGAATCAACACGATTCGCTTTATTCAACTCAAGCTTAAAGTTCCTAGATTGGTCTTCTACTCTCTTCCAATGCACATTCTTAGCTTGCAAGGTCCTATCATTCCTTGTATTGTCTTGAGACTTTGACCTCGCCGCTTTAAAGTCACCGATTACTCTGTAGAGGAATGGGAACATTAGTTGGTTGATCTAATTTTTGCATTCCTGAACTTGATGTGCAAGGATCCGAAGTACTAGAAGGCACATTAGTGTATACTTTAAGACTGTGATTTGAGCTTTTTGCGGGCACACTAAAGTTCACTTTCTTAGCACTAACATATCTCGAATCTGAACTACTTGAAGGCACATTAGTGTTTCCTTTTTTAAGACTGGGCATAGAACGGATTTCCCCGCTTGGCACTAGGCATAGAACAGGCATCACAGCCTTGCCTTTTCACCTAAGGTTAAGAATTTTGGGCATGTGGCAATTACACATTCTAGCAACTCTTGAGATCGCTTTGGCCGGAGGCAAGCAAACCTTATTTCACTATCAAGAGGTTTGTTAATGAAATCCTCTTCGACAATCTCACTGAGACATTCTAGACTATCCTTAAGGTGAGCACAGGATTCATGAAAAGCATGTTCATTATTCCTAAGATGAGGAGGAATATATTTAATCTGCCACAGTGTATTTGCAGTCTAAGGGTGATTTTGAGACAACATTCTTATTGAAAACAAGTGGCAGCTTTCCCATTTCCCGACTTCTCAGATTCTCAATTTCCTTTTGTAGAGACGTTATTTTTTCGTTGTTTTGGTCACGGGTGACTTTATTGAATCATATAACTCTTTAAAATGTCGTTTAACTTTTTCATTTTCTTCTAGAAAACTTCGCTTTCCTTTTGTAAGGCATCAACTAAGTTTTGAAGATGAAAAGTTTGAGAATTCGGAGAATCTAAAGGAGGAGGCATTTGGGAGCCTGTCATATTGTTCGCTTGACCCTTTAATTGAGAGATTTGGGCTTTCAACTTCTCGATCGTGTTGCACCGAGCTTGAATCGCTCATCACGCTTTGTTAATTTGAAAAGCGATCAAACTCGAGCATCGAATGTCTTGATATTTGAAGATTTGACATTTTCTTTAAGATGTTGATATTTTAGTTGTAAATTAAAATGCTCAACTTCTAGTTTAGAAAAATGTTTAACCAAATTGTCGTGATCATCCAGTTCAATTTTCTCGTTTAGTTTAGAATTAGTTTTTCAAGCTCAATGACACGATCATGGGAGACTTTCAGGCCACAGATAGTTCATGAAATTTGGAAGCATTAATAGAGCAATTTGAAGCAATGAAAAAGATATCTTGAGCAACACATTCAGTAATAAGAGTCTCATTTAAGGTATGCAAGTTCTTCCTCTCAATCTCATTATATTTTAGTGCACGCCCATAATCACTAACTTCAACTACCATTGCATCAAATTCCTTTTCCATTTCTTTAATATCGATTTTGTCCCCTTT
Organism: Chrysanthemum makinoi; assembly: GCA_910596185.1. Lineage (NCBI taxonomy): Eukaryota > Viridiplantae > Streptophyta > Magnoliopsida > Asterales > Asteraceae > Chrysanthemum > Chrysanthemum makinoi. The sequence goes on from OU343224.1 coordinate 183,887,751, forward strand.
TTAAGACTCTCAAAATGATCTTTTAGTTGTTTAAAGAAAGGCATGACCTCGGTTAAATAACATTCTTTCATTTGCTCAAAACCCCTTTCCCCTTCATTATCCTGGTGTGATCCTTTTCTTACAAGTTTTCTCAAAATCAACAAATAGTTGAAGAATAACATATTGACTGATTAAGGTCTTGCTTTTAGTGGCAATAGTTCTAGGAACTAAATGCATTGGTGTATTTGGAGGATACTCAGTCGCTTTAGGGAATTTCCTACAAGGGGATTCTTTTCAACAAGATTTTCAGCTTTTTGCAAGTCCATATCCTTTTTCCTAACACTTGTTCGGGGTCAACAATGTTTGAGGTTTAAACATGTTCAAGGAAATCCAGTTTTCCTTCTTGTAGTCATGGGGAGTGATAATAATCTTTTTCTCTTTGCATTTAGGGTCATCTAGTTTTTTGTTCATCCTTTCCCTAGTGACTTCATCTGATTTCTTATCTTCCTCGGTGCACTCAACGCAACTAGGTTTCTGCCTAGGCTTAAGAATTTCATTACCATCATAAAGCACCTTATGAGCATTTCTAGCCTTTTAAATGACCTCTGGATTTGGTTCCTCAACAAGGGGAATGCTATGCTTATCGCTTAAGACTCTATGTTTAGTGACCATGTGAGCAATCTGAATGGTGTTTCCTTGTATGTACAACTTGTTTTCAAGTTTGTTTTTCAAAGTTTTCAGATTAGAAAAATCTCTCAAGAGTTTTGATTCCTTTGCATTAAATTCTTGCTTAAGCATTTTCACATTTTCTTGAAGTTCTTGTTTTTGCTTAGATGTTTTAGAAAGTTTTTCTTGCAAGGAATTTAATTCTTGTTTCAATACTTCTTCTCTAAACTTACTTTTCTAATTCTTGTACTTACTTGGTTATCCATTTCCCGCCACGAGTGGTCAACTCAAATTTTGCACGTTGTTCATAAATAGCAACACGCTCTTTATAGGCATTTAGTTCAGAAATAATGGAATCATCGCACATGCGTGTATTCATCAAAAACATGGTCATTGTTGACTGTAGAAGATGCATCACTTGGTACAACTTCACTTTCACTTTGTTTCACATATTGATCATATGGGACAATATTGATATTACCCATATTTTCAATATTTGATTCAATAGTTTCAGCTGATTGTACTTTGTCATGCATCTTTTGCACATCGATCATCGATAGTTTTAATACCTCTGAGATGAGCTTGTCATGGGATGGCCCAACTAGTGATGAAGAGGAGACCTTGGGAGAAACCATTGGAGAAATGCTAGCCATAAAATTGTGTGTGCGTGAGGTCCATCATCCACATCGAGTCGTATGCATCACAATACTTGAAAGGCATTCGATGATTGTGACCTATCTCCCTAATAGGTCGCTCATCCACATCTGCATCATAGGTCTTGGCATTGCTTCAGCCAAGAAACAACAATTCCTCTTCATCCAGTAGCACCATTGTCCCGAGCTTGAGCCAAAGATCATCTTCTCTCAAGTAATCAAGATTCTCGTGGCTTTGGAGATGTACAGTTCCTTGCAATGTGTCCCTCTCCACCACACTTATAACATTTGATGAGCTTAGTTTGACCTTGGTTACCATTCCTTCCTCGATTCTCGTTTCCAACATAACCTCTCCCACTCCACCTCTTCCCCGATCATACTTGTCTTTCTGACTGGTTGCACCACGATCCTTCCATCTTTAATAGTGGCTTGATTGTGTGGGTTAGATGTGTTCGCTCAGGTTGTTGTTGGTTTGTGGGAGAGTATTCATGTTTTGACCGATGAGAAGAGCTAGTTGATTAATGAAGCTACCCACGTGTATCAAAGGCATCGGCTTGTTTGAACATAGGATCGGGAATGAGTTTGTGATTACCATTACCCAAGGGTATGACTTGTGATGCTTTGGTTGTGATTCCGATGTTTGAGTAGAAGGCAGTTGAGTCATTAGGCGAGCTTGTCTCTCCACGTTGGTTTTGAACCGATTGAGAATTAATTTTTCAAACATAGCATGTCTCTCATTCTCAAGGAGGAAGGCATAGAGTTGCTCATAGTTTGTATTCTTCAATCCTTTAGTGAGCTTCACAAGTAACAAACTTGTGCTATTCGGGATTCATGTTGTTCACAAATTTTGAGTTCAACTGAATGTTAGGCATAGTCATTCGGATGTTCCTCATGTCATTAACTAACTTATGAAATCTCACATAGTACTCATAGACACTCTCATCCGGTTTCATCTTGAAATGCTCAAATTCATCATATAGTTGGTATTCTCTGTCTTCCATAGTTAATTCGAACCTCGAGAAGCATCTTAACATTGTCCCAAACCGCCTTAGCATCGTGTTATGATTGATCACTTGTAGATGTCTTTAGGAAGACCTTGAAGAACAATGTTTGAAGCCACGATATCGCGTGATCAAATCTCTTTTATCCTTATCATCAAGCTCATCATACATCTTAGGTCGTCCATTCCGTAAACAGAGTACCATCTCGCATTAGTATCAAGTAAGTCTCTAGTCGTCTCAACTCGATATGGTCCTTCATCAATGGATTTGAGAATGTTGACACCATTTTCCTTTCCAAGGCAATACAGTCCAATTCGTTGAGCCCAAGAGTCGTAGTCGAGCCTTCATCAAGCATGGGTGGGCGAGTATCACGAACCAATTTTGAACATCTTCGACAGCGATGGAGATAGATAGAACGTTGGTAGACATGTTAACGATTATACGGGATTTTATAACTCTATGATTAAACCGGAAATGGATTCTTTCACGGGATTTTACTAAATCAAGAGAAAACCGTAAACAATCACTCAAGACTCTGGATGATAAAATACTAAATCGCTAGAAGATAATGCACTAAGTCGCTAGAAAATTAGTTCACTAAGTCGCTAGAAATTAATGCACTAAGTCGCTAACCCTTAATTCGCTACACCTCTAAGTTAAGCTAGAGTCCCAAGTCGCTAGAAAAAACAAGTCGCTAAGTAGTAACTCGCTACGACCAAGTCGCTAACAAATTTTGGCAATTCGCTACACAAGTCGCTAGAGACACAAGTCGCTAAAGAGCAACTCGCTCTACGACCAAGTCGCTACCACAAGTGCTACAGTAGTGGAGAATCCACTACTTGTACTTTAACTCGCTAGGTCTAACTCGCTAGTTCCAACACATGAAGTCGCTACACAAATGGGAAGCAAGTCGCTACCAAGAAACTATTCCGTGAGCTAAGTCGCTAGCTTGAAAAACCATATAAACCTCACTTTTCAATCCAAAAACAACCCAACCAAGATGATTCAAGCTAACCAAATGAAAACCTAAACACTTTTGATGATTCTAAACATAAAAGTACAACCAAAATCAAAACTTTAACACTAGAAATCAATCAAATGATGCAAAACCACTAAACTTTTTCAAACTCAAAAACCACCTAAAAACCACTATAAATCCAAAGATGTGCAAGATATGATCTAACCATGGCTCTTGATACCAATTGTAAGATATTAACTTTTCACATACACATCAAACCATAACACAAGGTGGCGTTTAAGATGGAATTCTAGAGAGAGAAAGTTAGAGGTTTAGGGAACTTAGTGAGAGAAAGTGAAAGATATTATTATGAGCTCCAACTCTCTACCTTGAGAGGTAGAGAGTATTTATAGTCTTACATAAAACGCCACACACGGGCCGTGGATCGGGCATACAAGATGGGTAAAGACCCGTCCGTCCTCCACGGTGTTACTAAACTAAATACTACATAACTTAATATTACTATGACTACGAGCTTTCTAACGATTACATATACTTGAGGTGACCGACTCTTTAATATTGGGAATTTCTAATTCCTAACAGAAAAAAACTGAGATCTTAACGTTTCGAGTCTAAGAAGTTGTTGTTGTGATAGATGGATGATGTTTAAGCTGAAGTTTGTTGTAGTTTTGGTATTCGGTTTACCTGGTCTAGTCTTAAAAGTCATATCATCTTCTACCTTTTTGTCTTTATTACTGTCAAGTCGCTAAGCCTTTTTAACACAAATCGCTACCCATTTAGCACAACTCGCTAGACTCAATACCATGAGTAAAGACTCATGGTAAGTCGCTACCTAATATGCAAGTCGCTACTGTAAGACAAGTCGCTACAGTAAAAGACAAAAGCTCAAAAGCATTTTGTCAACTCGCCATAATGGTAACATAGCAACTTCGCTAAGAAGAAAGACCCTTAAAACTGCAGATACATAACCCATCTTTTTGACCCAGTTTGACTTTTTTCCTGCAATTATTCCACCAAGTATTCCACCATATGTAAATCTTACCTTAAAACTTAAAACCGCATAAAATGATCTTTTTGGATTTAACCATGAATATAGACTCGGTTGACCCACGAATATATTACTCAGAAATAAATTGGTAGAAAACAATTGTCAAAAAAATAGTTTGTTTGGACAAAAGACACAAACACATATATAAGCAAAAACCACTTGACAATATTAATATTTTGACCAATAAGGAGGATACAAAGATGAACACAAGTATAAACAGTTTAACACATTTTCCGACCAAAAGAGTACAAGACAGTTAACGACATGATAAAAAAAACACAATGAATCAACACAACACAACAACCTGGCTCTGATACCATTTGTAGAATCGATATATTATTGTGTTGATGATTCGGGTGGTCTTGGATGATCAAAATACATGTTAGCCATTAGAGAGAGAAAGTAGAGAGTTGGGAGATTTCTTGGTAGAGACTTGTAGAACAAATTATAAGGTTAGATTAAAAGCACCACCCCTTCCATGGATGGAAGGGGTATTTATAGTTACAAACATACCGTCCTCCTATCGGATCTGTGGATCGGCATACAAGGGGTAAAGACCGTCCTTCCTCCATTGTTAAACTAAACTATTCTACGCTACTAATTAACTAATTAACTACAAAACAACGTAAATAACTACAAGTCTACGGGCTAATATATGCTAGACCATAATGGGGTGTTGACACTTTAATATGGAATTTCCAATTCCTAACAGCTATGATGAAGCTGCAGGGATCATTACTAAACATTCTTCGGTCGATTTAAAGAACATCCCTCAGCCGTGGAGAACTTTATACATCATGATTGCCAAGTTTGTTTCTGGCAGAGACAACGGTTATGAGCATACAAAGCTAATGGAACTACAAGTCTTCTGGGGCATGGTCAACAAGATGCATATTGACCAAGAAGTTTGATTTGGGAAGACATGATGTCTTACCTCAAGAAGCCTGGCACCAAGATCCCTTACATCAGATATACTAAATTGTTGATCCAAAGGATTCTCGGGAATAATCAAGACATTCCCTTGAGACTTGATGACCCCAACCATCATTCTGCGTTGTTTGAGGCTACTTTAAATGCTGTCAGATTCAAAGACTCATCAACAAATAAATAAGGTGTAGTTTTACCGACGCCTACTATCGATGCTATTAAAAAGCCTTCAACGTATTCAGATATCAAGAAGCGGGACCTTAGGCAAAAGCTCTGCCCATGGATGAAAAAGTCTTCACCATACCAGCTTAAGAAGACCAGGGAGAGGTAGTGCAAAGAGTGTAGCAAGCATGAAGTGCCCTAAAGTATCCAAAGAGAAATCCTACCAAAGAAAAGGAAAGTTCCATCTAAAGGAGCCACTCCTACTCCTAAACCGGCATTCAAATTAGAGGATCAAGAATCCGAGGATACTAAGACGGATGAGAGGTTCACTACTCGAGTCTAACATGGATGATACAACAATAGTAGAAAAACCTCAAAGTCCCAATACGCATAGGTAAAACTCCGGTTGAAGAGTAGGGAAGAAGAAGAGAGTTCGAGATAAAGAACCAAAGGATGAGGACAAAGACTACCGCAACAATCAAGCATCTCGTGCAACAACATCTTTCTGCCGAATTTAACCTTCAACAAACTCGTAGCCACGAGGTTCCCGGTGGTGCTCTTACCATACCAATTTGTGATGTTAATCAACCCGGCTGTTTAACCGTGCCACCGCCAAGGAATCCACCGAAAGCGGCAAAAAAATATGAGGTTCCATTTACCTTTGAGGAAAAAGAGGAAAAGGAGAAGATGAAAGGATTTTGAAGTGAAGATATTGAAGAAGCTGAAAAGCTTAAGAGGAAGCTCGAGCTAAAAGATGAGGCTAGGTAAGGTGAAGAGCAGGGCTAAAAGCCGAAAAGAAGATGATGATTATCTCTAGATAATCCTCAACATAACCGAACAAACTTCCGAAAGCCTCCAATGACCCGTACTTCTCATGACTCATTCATTCGACCTTACTGCCTGGCATTCATCACCACCACCATCCAAAGATGTTACCACAAGATCCACATCCAAATTGGTTAAGAAACCAACCGATACTTGGGCATCACGGGCTAAGACTAAAATTATGAAAAGTCACCGTAAAGTAAAGAAAAGAAACGTATCAATAAGAAACTGAATCAGCCATGGGACAAAAATCAATTTATTTTAAGACTGTGATAAACGAAGTTTTCGGAGAAACGAGAACAAATCCAAAGTTAGCCGCAGCAGTAGATATCCAAGGGGAAATGGACAAGAAAATCGGGAGAATATACCAAGGATTTCTGCTTGACATCGCCCCTCGAGGATGAAAGAGAAATGTTCGCATAACCTCTATCCTAATCTCGGGCAATTGGTCAAGCATACATTGTCAACTTCATGTTGCTATGCAAATCAATCCAAATACAAA
>OU343224.1:183894592-183944197 GCA_910596185.1 Chrysanthemum makinoi
CTCCAATAGTAATAGGTACTTTGAGAGAGATTGCCCTTGTCCTCAATGAGTAAATCATGTAATAAATCCTATTTGAAGGTTGTTGTTCGCTCTTTCTATTCACTTCTCTTTGCCCCTTTAACCGTGATTATTATAATGTGGTGTGTGTGTGTGATAACTTGTTCCAATCATTTAATCTCTTTCTATATATAATCAACTTGTGTTTGTAAAACTATGACCTAACAAATACTCACAATCAAGCAATTTATAAATCACTTAAAAAGTTTTCTACATTCGAGGTTTATTTGTTCCCCCATATTGCTTCAGACAAAGCTAGCACATATGAGTCGTAGCAAATGCGGCAATAATTAAATCAAATCAAAACGACACCTTTTATCAAATTCTCATTATTAAATCACAAATTTCGATCAAAAATATCAAACCCTTTGAGATTTTGGATCCCAAGTGATTCAATTAGGTTTAAAAACATGGGAGAAAATGTAGCCTTGTTTAAACACTCATCTGGTTTTGATAAATCCTCCTCAACATGTGCATTGTGTATTTGAAATCGTTGGCACATGGAGCAGAGGCCATAAAGGACTAAAACCGATTCCATAAAAACAGATTTGAGATTTAAATCACGATCTCTCCCTTGATCAAATATTTCAAACCAATTGAGGTTTGGATCCCAATTGATTTAAATCATTTAAAAAGTTTTAGGAAAGACGCGGCAAGATTTAATTTTGAAAAATGATGATATACCATTTTAAGACATTAAAGATTGTTAGTACTCGTATGATTGTTTTAAGAGATCTTTAGTAAAACAAAACAATTTCACAATCAAAACAAGAATAAAAATTTCATTTTGAAAGACTTTGATTCTAAAGAAAAATCATACCATGACATAACATTAAATCTTTAGATCACCTTCACATTTAACGCATAAAACCGAAATTTTATGAAGAAATATCGTTGAAATATTTTATTTAAAATCACTCTCCCTTCAAATCGCGACAAGAATGATGATTGAGTAATTTAAGTTTTGATAAAATGAAGTCCCGTGATTTTCAAAGATTAGCTCAATAAATTTTCTAAAATCTATATTTTCCATTTTCAAAACAATTTATTCAAATTTTTCAAAAATTGTTTAAAAATGGTATCCTCACAAAGATACTAGTGGTTGAAGCTCCTCAAGCTGTTGTTGTAGGGGTCGAAGAAAACCATCTCACATGCAAGCAGAGACTTCTTTCCACGCTTGCATTTTGAAATGCAAATCGAGGTCAAATTAAGCCTCGCTTTCAATCACTAAGGAAAACCATCCATTTCACGTAAAGAGACCTCATGCATACTTGCCAACCTCCATAGAAGTCCAATTAAGCTCCGCTTTCTATTTGTCAACCCAAGAAATAGTTACCATTTTCCTTTCGGCATCCAATCATCATATTATATGGGATCTGGATCGGGAACATTCTTATACCAAAATACCGCATAATGCTAGTGAAGTAACACACAAACATATATATGGTGGTCGACATCACCCAAACAACAATCGAATTACAGTCAATTCAATATATTAATCGATCATATAAGGTAATGGGAATAATATGTTCATCAAACTATAATCATCTAACTTAAATAATCACATCCTAGAAACCTAGTCCTTCAACATAGGTATAAATTTTTGAAATAAGCACGTAGGATGAATTAAGAAAGTCCATTAGATGATATAAATTTGAAAACATTTTCTCAATCAATGACTCCGCTTTTGAAAAATTTTAAAAGCCTAAGTCATTGATTGAGTTTGTACTAATAATAAAAACTCGAATCGATAGATTTTCAAAGCAACTCATTTACCACTATTTGAAACAACAAATATTTTTCTAAGAATTTTAGACGGAAAAAACATTTGTAGGAACAAATATTCTTCATACTTTCCCTCATTTTGAATTAGGATAAGTGCAACAAATATTTGAAAAATTGTTTAGCGCAACACTTTCCTCCTTGTAGATACGTTATCTCAAATAATAGCAAGCTTTACACGGCGCACGGGTTACGTACAAGTAACCAAGCCATCATTTGAAGCCTGGTTCAAATCAAATAACCGTGAAGCCATCATTTGTCCGGGTTACCAAATAATCAGAAGTTTTCATGGTTTTTTTTGACATGTTTTGAAAAGAAATATTTACACCTCCTCGCCGAACTTCATCTAAACCTGCGCTATTATTGAATGACATTTCTAAGACCGTAGATGTTATCGGCGTCGTAAGACATGTCTTGAGAAAACATATTTTTGGTATTTTTGAAATTTTTCTGATTTTTATGGTTTTTGAAGGTTTTATATTTTTCTATTTTCTTTTGTTGGTTTTATATTTTTGTATTTTGTTTTTCTGATAAATATTAAAGGATAGAGTAGATGATATAGTTAAAGAAGATGATGATATGAGTACCGAGATAAGGATATCGAAAGCAAAGACGTCAGAAGATAGAAACATCAACTCTTAAACATTCACCACCAAAGCTTCCGTGGCTCTGAATCAAGAAAGAAATTGACCCATCTGAAAGTGAGACTTTGGCAGCCTTTCCCCAAACCGAAAATCCTTTAATGAAAGGTAGATTCGGCTATATTTCAAGCTTGTCTTAGCTGTGTACAACGAAGCACACCATTATCATAAACCCAGCTGCTTCCTTTAAGAACGATGATCGAGATTCTTCGCTCGGGTTATATCATCAACAAGAACAAAGAACGTATCATCCCACTTTTAAATAATAATCTCTCAAATTTCATAACCAATCGTCCGACGCAATCCATTCCAAAAGGTGTCAAGAGACCACTTCCCCCGAGTAGTTGAATTGATGCAAATGTCTTAAACTAGAGAGCACACGAACCCAAACACATGCCCTAAGACAAAGAAACTTATACCATCATAAGTGATTAAGTCCAATAGCTAAAGAATAACCCCGATGTATGTTTTATTTTCCCCGACGATAGTGTATGAAGCTCACGAACCAAGTACCAATGCCCAAAGAGAATAATCGATAACATTGAAGAAACAGCCAATCACCGATTATCTCCTCGCTGGATGACAATCCTTATGATGTCCACTCCTAATAAGTGATTATATCTCTCAATCACGTATTAAGCCCTCAAGTAAAACGGTTGAGCATCCCCAATGTACACAATCTTCCCCCGATGATTGTGATAACATCAAAATCACACACATTGAGTACCTCTTTCATCTTCAGAAACTAACTCTTCCATCTCTTCCCCACGTAGTTGGAATAATAACACTAAAAGCTTAATGAAAACCTTGAGTTTCTCAAGGTCATGACATTTGTTTTCCTGGGATATCTTCAATCACTTTGAAGTATTAAGTTCATCAAGTTTACTCGCCATGAGTCAAACCTTGAGTTTCTCCGCGGTAATAACATTTGTCTTCCCAGGATATCTTCAATCACCGAGAATTTAAGTTCATCAAGTTTACCGCCTGTGTTTAGATGCGTGTCTCCCTTCCCTTGCAAGGTTTAGACACTTTAATCGCAAACATTATATAAGCCCAAATACTTGAAATCTTTATGAGAAGAACACTTGAACACTTGTGAGAATCAACTTGTCAAGACCCTCTCTGACTATTTTTATCAACCCTTATGTAGACAATTTGAAGTGACCATCAAGAAGAAAACCCGATATACCATACTTGAAACTGAAGTCAACTTCCCCACATTTGTATCTTAAGCTTGCCCCTAATGATGGAAGAACGGTGTAGAGAATTTATGCTTCAAGCAAATCTCTAAGTACTCACTACCCAAACAAAGTATGAGACATTAACACCTCTTATGATTATCCACACCGTCATAAGGCAACACACTCCAGTAAAACAAAGTAACTCCTAATAGTGATAGTTAACCAGTCTTCAACCATCCACCTCGGATCGCCGGTAACTAGATAAACCAAGTCTTCAACTCAAATTATTAAGCCGAGCAAGTTATCAAATAAGAACACGCCTTTGTGAAAGTCAACTTCAATCTCAAATAAGTGACAAATGACACCCGGTAATCAACTTGTGTCAAATGTCTAACACGTGAATAAATGTACAACCAGATGTACATTGACTCACTTAATGAACAGGAACAAATGATTCCTCAACATCAATTCCATCTTCCTAAAGATATACATATAGAGACTGATCTTGAAGATTCACCAATAATGTCTTCAAGCGGATGAGGAAGTCATTTTCCTTAATGTTCATGTGGATGATTTACAGAGTGCACAATAATCCGTGAAGATTTGGTAAAGGAATACCAAAGAGCGGATCATTTTTCATGAACAATAATCCGTGAAGATTTGGTAAAGGAATACCAAAGAGCGGATTATTATTCAATAGTGCAACTGCAATATAACAATAGTCAATAACAACACCCCCATAAACCGGCCAATCTGTATGATAAATGCCCAGATTTAGAAGAAGTCTTTAGATAATCAAATGCAACTCGTCTTTAGTCTTCTAACAGTGCAAAGAGAATGTAGAACGCATAGACTCGACCTTCTTCAAGATTGTCCGAATGGGGAATAGATTGTTAACATCTTCAACTCACACCAAAAAGCATCCCACCAAAAGCATCCCAATTAACTTACATCTTGCAATCCCCTTAACTAAAATCCCTCCCAATCAAACAAGAACAGAAAGATGTTCATCAAGGAAATTAGCAATCAGGCCGCAACGAACACACAAGATGGTAACACCAAACTACCAATCCCATCAAACAAGAATAGAGAGATTGTTCGGAATCATCATGTTGATACAAGCATTAACCGAAGCACTTTGTCGATAAACTCATCAATCCGAGTGAAGATGTCAACCAACGGCTCTTAGAAGAGAAAAAAAAAACTCCATGTGAAGATGACCCGATAAGAAGAAGCTCGGTTCTTACATGAGTTTAGAGCCGTATGACCATTTATATTCTCAAATATCAATCAACAATGCAAAAATTCACACTTCTTCTCCCCCTCAAGAATTGCATACGGAGATGCCATTCTTGATTAAATAAGTGAAAATCATCTGAATGTTCTATTCACACTTCTCTCCCGCAAAAACAGCACATGATGTCGCCATCTTCATTATAATCGAGCAAGTGGAATGAGAAAACAATCAGTGGTAGCTCGGTTCACTTGATGACCGAGAGCGCATGGAAAAGTATGAAGCATGTTGATGAGAATGGTCATAATAGAGAAGATTTCTCTTCTTCTGAAGATAAAGCGCACTGAAGCGTACACTTTTCTTTTCTTTAGGGTACGAGGCATGAACCGATGTGTTCATACGTCATAAGAAGATTTCTCTTCTTTCAAAGATAATGCGACCAAACGTATTTCTTTTCTTTAGAGAACGAGGCATGAACTGTTGTGTTCATACGTCATAAGAAGATTTCTCTTCTTTAGAAGATAAAGCGCATGAAACGTGTACACTTTTCTTTTCTTTAAGTACGAGGCATGAAAACTGTTGTGTTCATACGCCATAATCGCTCTCTTTTCAACTCGTTAGCAAAACATGTAATCATCACCATTATCATTCAAGAGTAGACTCTTTGTAGTGACAAATGATGGAGATAACCGAATATGATGAATTTGATCTTGAAGTAAACTAACCCGAACTCGTGACTTAAACTTGCACATATGTAACAAAGAGCGGTGCCGAGAATTCATGCCCATTTGAATCTCTTAGTACTCTATACTCTTCAACCAACCAACCATCAAGTAATAGACGTACATCACCTCTTGAAACTCCACAATTCAATGTGACACTGAGCACTACAACGTAACTCCTTAAAGTGATAGTTATTCTGTAGTGGTAAGAGCCCAATTCCCCCAAGTGGTAAAAGAAAAGGTAAAAGACACCCAACAATAACTACATTTCCAAGTCGTTTTAATAATAAGCTTGAACAAGGATCTTGAAGAATCTTCATCCATCCATCCCGATATCTTCGATACTAAGTACACTCGCCCGTGATATTTCACTTCAACCTCAAATAAAAATACTGAATTAACGCCGTTGTCACATCTTGTTAAAAGCTCAAATCTAGCCTCCTTTGACGTTTAAAGTGAACTATGATAATGGTTTTCATCCTGACCATGGTTAAAAGCACATCACCCTGTGAAAACTATGTAATAACCAAACGCCATGAAGACAACCCAAACACACACCCAATTCATGAAGTACACCCTTTTTTCCCTTCTTTGAAGCATGTAAACCGTAGCACCACAAGACGATAAGATCCTAATTACACTTTCTCTTCTCCAAGATGGTTCCATCATTACGGGATTTTACAACTCTATGATTTAAACCGAGAAATAGTCCTTTCGCGGGATTTTACAAAACCAAGAATAAACCGTACGATAGATCCGGAAATGCACTTTACTATTACCAGGATGTTTCCATTGTCACGGATTTTACAAGTCTATGATTTAAACCGAGAAATAGGTTCTTTCGCGGGATTTTACAAAACCAAGACAAAACCGTAAACAATGTCAGCTTGAATGTGTTATGACAACTTTGGTTTCGGTGAATATCTGTTTTAGGGGAACATGCAGCGGTTCGTTAACGGTTCATAATCCAACATCAACAACACCATCAACCATCCAATAAACACTTTGGTAGACACACCATTCACGAATTCTGTCAATTGTTATGGTGACCATATGGTGAAGTAAACCCGATATGCCAAACTTGATCATGAAGTAAAATTCTATAGATTTGTTACTTAAACTTGTACTAATCCTTGTGAAGAAGAAACGGTGTACCCAATGTACAAAACCTCTTGACATATTCTCAACTGCGTGAGACACCGAAGTGATAGTTACGTTGTGGTTAAGCGAGAAAGAATCACAAACGTAACTAAATAGCCAAGTCTTTATCACACTCAATAAACGCCAAAACAAGTCATCTTCACGGAAGGGTAGAAAGAAAGAAGACGAAATAAGTAAACGCGCCCAGAAAACCTCACTTCAAATCCAAATAAGAGATACCGTCCAAACAACCCCGTAGTCAACATTTTCCAATAAACACTTCAAGATGTGACATGAAAATTCTTCGTGAAGATGTCTAAACCAAAGTACCAAACCGTATAACTCAATGAATCTCATTATCAAACCAAATCACATCATCAAATCACATAACTCAACAAGCCTCATTGTCAAACCGTATCAACAACTCGCAACTCATGTTCAAGAAAAGTTATCAATCGTCCCATATAGGCATATTTGTCTTGACCCGGTTCAAACAATTTTAAGCCCAAGAAGAATAAAAACACAAGAGACCCATTTCACAAATAGTTATGCCCAATCAATACCTCAATATCCGTCTTCCAATAATAAACACAGAATATACCATGTCTCAGGTCCAGGTATATTTGCACAGTTCTTAATTAAGCCTGGCCCAAGTGCACAAGACTTTCGTCCAATTCCTTTCAAATTTTAGTCATACAAATAGTTCATTTGACAGCCCAAGAAGTCAAGCTAACCGATCCAAATCTAAATCTTGCATCCCATGATGATAATCTATTAGCTTAATATCATAATACCACATTTGGTTCGAACAAAGTAATCCATAAATCTAATTTGACCACATATATCCCGATATACTCTAATTCAATGACCAACCTGAGAATGTGAAATATTATTCAGGAGTTTAAAATGTTCAGTTTAGCAGCCCAACATAAAAAAAACGTGCAAGTCTAACAAAATACATATATCACTTCCAATGCCCATATCAAACGTTCCAACAAGCCTAACATATGTTAGTATCACATGATTCACTAATCATTAACCCATGTAGGCCCACGATGTAACTCACGGCCCATGAAGAAGAAATGCTCACCTGATCCAATATACCACTAACCCTAATATTTAGAAGTATATAATAGCAGATTCACACTTACTTCACCTAATATTCAGTAACCCTAAAAAATCCACCTAAAAAAACGCCTCCATCACTCTTATGATACTCATGATCAAATCAAATTCAATATACACGAATGCTTTATCCAACTCACCACCCATCTAATCTCAATCATATTCTCAAACTTGAAATTATACTCACGAATCAAATACCTAATCTCATATCAGTACGACCTCCGCCTCAGTTTTCTGCTTCTAATCAAATCACACATCACCACAGGGATGGCTTGATGTCGTTAATGCCACAGGGATGGCTTGAGGGTATTTGACATGGCTACGAAATTAAACCCAATGTACACGGTAGGTATTATTTAGATTCTTGTAAGTATTTTGCAATTTGTCCTTAGAACGAATTTAAAGAAAGAGAATAACTTTATAGTTATATTTCTTTTCTTTTTGATTTCGGAAAGAATTTGAAGAATCAGCTTCAAAAAGATTGATCGATGATGATTTGTATACCATTCGTGAAAAGACCTCAAAACCGTCTTGATAATACCTTAAAAATCACGAATGACACAAACTGAGATCCAACGAATGTTCATTTATTTTAGTACTCGTACATGAGAGACTGAAACACGAACAAAGAAATGAGGATAACATCATTGTTATAACTCAGATTCTTTAGATTATTCTTTTCAGTGTTGTGAGTCCGAGAGTCTTGATTGATGATTGTGGATTATGAGGAGTGAAAGTGAAGTTGTTTCTTGAGTCTAGAATAGGAGTTGGTTGGGTTCGATTGAGGTTGAGGCTGTGGTTGTCTTAGTTAAAACATCAGTTGGTTTTAATTGATTTACTTTTCATTTAGAACTTGTGATGACAAACTGACTTCACAATAAAGAGTATATATGGTATTTGGTTTTAGTCAAACTCTTGGTCTCATGTTCATTTTCACTCTAGTCGCTACCATTTTTGCAAGTCGCTAGTTGGCATTCAAATTGACAAGTCGCTAACATATTAGCACAACTCGCTTGACTCAAGTTGCTACCATGAGTAAATACTCATGGTAAGTCGCTACCTTATATGCAAGTCGCTACTGTAAGACAAGTCGCTACAGTAAAAGACAAAAGCTCAAAAGCATTTTGTCAACTCGCTATGAAGTAACATAGCAACTCGCTAAGAAGAAAGACCCAGAAAAACTGCATACATAACCCATCTTTTTGACCCAGTTTGACTTTTTCCGGCGATTATTCCGACCAAGTATTCCGACCATATGTAAACTTACCCAAAAAACTGCATAAAAACAGCATCTTTTTGACAGTTTGACCATGAATATATACTCGGTTGACCCACGAATATATTACTCAGAAATAAATTGGTACAAAACAATTGTCGCAAAAATAGTTTGTTAGGACAAAAGACACAACACAGATATAAGCAAAAACCACTTGACAATATAAATATTTTGACCAATAAGGAGGATACAAAGATGAACACAAGTATAAACAGTTTAACAAATTTTCCGACCAAAAGTGTACAAAACAGTTAACGACATGTTCCAAAAAAACACAATGAATCAACACAACAACCTGGCTCTGAAACCAATTGTTAGGATCCAAATAATATTGTGTTGATGATTCGGGTGGTCTTGGATGATCAAAATACATGTTTGCCATAGTTAGAAAGTTAGTAGAGAGAGAGGGTGTTCTTGCTAGAGGTTTACACAAAGGGAATATTAGATTGAATGAGAAGCACCACCCCTTCCATGGATGGAAGGGGTATTTATACTTACAAACATAACGACCTCCTATCGGCCTGTGGATCAGGTATACAGTGGGTAAAGACCCGTCCTTCCTCCACGGTGTTGCACTAAGCTATACTACGCTACAAACTAATAAATAAACTACTAAATAACGTAACAAACGACACGTCTACGAGCTAACATATGTTGGACTTATAATTGGGGTGACCGACACTTTAACATGGAATTTTCTAATTCCTAACACTAAGGACATATAAAACGTAGAAAACGAACTTGTAACGATTAAATTATACACGTTTACACAAAGTTGCCGTAACTTTATTATATAAAAAAAACTATATTATTTCTAATAGACAAGTATTACGGCAAAACAAGTCACCATGTTGGAGGTCGTTTTTAACATTGATGTAGAACTTTTTATAAAGAGATGTCTTCTAGTAAAAGTAAGTTCGCCAAGTATATTTTCCAAAATGTCCGACCATTTGTCAAGCGGAGTTGTAACGAATGAAATATAGTCACTCAAACTTTGCCGAAAACCATCCTTTAAACTATACTTTGGACTAAAGTACCATACTTAACCTATATTTTTCTTTGGAATCGAGACCTCTAGGATGGAAACTTAAACACTAAAACTTTGAGATAATGATACGAGCTTCCCAAAACCGTTGAGTTCGTTTCCTAACGCTCGACGTGCACAATTTTACGACTAGCTTTTCAAGGCCGTTTAGTCACTTTCATAAAAACTTCAACGACATTATTTTACGACGAAAAGTTATAATTTCATAATGAATCATTAAATGATTATCGTATGGTATCATTTCAACGTAAATGCTTGAAAAGTAATTATTAAATTGTCAAGACGTTATAAGAATTATTTTTCGACGATAAGTATTATTTTCAAAAATTCACAAGTGGTATAGATATCGTATGAATTGCATGCATAACATTACATCATGACTTATTACATATCATATCATTCATAATAGGTCAGTTTCGAGATTCACGCTACATTTCGGTGTACTCACTTTTGTCATCGCATCATTGTACCAAGTGAGTTCATAGCCCCACTTTCTATTTCTTAATTATTTTTACAAACTCTTGGGGGAGATACATGCTCAACTATTTTAATCGAACACAAATGCTTTGAACTGTATGCTATATCCAAATGTTTTATTGTCACTAAGTAATCAATTGCCATGTTTGAAGTCCCTACATCATGCACCATTAGTCACTTGCGAGTGAGCGCGAATATTGTGAATAGGCCTATTGGAATTAACACTCCCGTTCTTATTGACCCAACTAGGGGAAATCGAACGCACTATATTTGAATCATTAAGGTAAATTGGCAAGTTTACCTATTAGGGCTGCGATGAAACGATTTTTACCAATTTCTATTGGTACGAGGTTTACGCTTTGGTTGTCATGAACTTAGTGAAATAAATGTTGTTTTGTTTTCAACGATGAGTGTGAAACAACGTAACTCACACTACGAATATTGTGTTCAAACGAATTAATTAAACCTATGAATTTCACTCAACCTTTGTGTTGACAGTTTTAAGCATGTTTTATCTCAGGTATCTAAGGCATTCACTTCATGGCATGCATGTGGACTTATCATAGAGTCGTGGTGACGACGCGTTTCACTTGGGTTTTATATACTTTAAAACATCGTTTGAATTGTAACAAATTTATTTCCACACAAGTTGATTTTCATTTGGGACCTATACTTTGTAAACTCTGATTATTTTATTAAATCAAACGATGTATTTTCCAAACGACACTTTAGGTCGTTCAATATAACTGCGATTGTGATGCTATGACAGTCAATCCCCAGGAATTCCATTCCGCTGCAAAACAGGTAATTTGGGGGTGTGACACCATATTTTCTAAACCTTATTAAATCACTTGGGATCCAACATCTCAAAGGGTTTGATATTTTTTATAGGGGGAGAATTTGTGATTTAATATGAAATTTGATAAAAGGTGATCATTTGATTCAATGTGCAGGCTCTCTCTAATATGTGCTAAACTCTTTCAAATATTGATGCACATATTGAGGGGGAGCGAATGGTTTCTTAATGGCTTGTGCGATCGTTAAAGTACTTCAAAAACCTCTTGCCTCTATGTACAAAATGATTTTCAAATATCCAACGCACATATTGAGGGGGAGAATTTACCAAGAAAATCAAATGGCTTTTTCCACGGAAATTGTGATCAAGAAATTATTTTAAAAGAACTCTTGCCTCCATGCGTTAAACAATTTACCTGCATACATATGCACATGTTGAGGGGGAGCATTTCTAAATGATCAAAACTATTAAGGTACAAAATGCTTTGATTTTATATCACAAGTACCTTGATTGATTTTCCAAATGATTTTTCAATTGGCTTTAAGGAAGGAATGAACTGTACCAAAAGACCGACCATTTTACTTTATGTATGGTGTTATAAGGATGGTGAGGTTAGGTATGAGTTCCCACGATCCGCCTGAACCGGAGGGATCTTCCCAGGGACAATCCACTAGATAGTGTAGGTTAGGAATATTGAAAAAAGGAGAAAAATGAGAATATGGGAAGAGTGCCGATTGAGATAGAGTTAGAACTGGAATAAACCCAACAAGGTTCTAGTAATGAAGTCTCGGTAAGCACTGAAGGGGTTGAAGAATGAAAAAGAAATGAATGTGAAAAGGGTGAAAAGAAATAGCCCTCCAATAATTCAACCTTAGGGCAGTAACCGGGTTCAATACATATCCTACTGGTGGTTACTAAGGTAACACTGGTATTGAAGACAAGACGTCATGGACCCAGTGACGCACTGCACTAACTTCCCAAGCTACTCAAGTTCCTCTTAAAAGGACTTGTTTCATTCTCACGGGGAACCTACATAATCTATCTACTTTCTCTTAGAGATTGTTGATATTGAAGAAGGAGACCCTCTCCCTAGTCTCCGGCATAGGAACCAAATGTGCACAATTGAGTCTAGAGCCAAGAGATCATCCAAAATATCTCATTAGGACACAAAATTAATGAAGACTGGCTGTTTCACACAATGTGGAAAGTAAGTATATATTAAGAGTCCTACGCATTATCCTTGTGGTATTTCCAGAACATCCGAGTGATATGTAAAAGTATTCACGATGAAGATGGAAATCCTTCTAGAGCCAACATCAAACAAGCTATTGGTGGGTGACATGTGAGGTCTTTCCAAAAAGATCAAGCTTGTGATAACTGGATAGAAACGATGGGGCTATTCACTCGTGAATCAACCTTGGTCCAGGAAATGAATTGACGAATACTTTTGGAAAAACCGTTCGATGTGCAAATCTCTTCTTTTCTCTAGCACATCGAATGTGTACTCATTTTCAAACACAAAAAGTATCTCTGATTGAAAAATACTTTTGGAAAAACTGTTCGATGTGTAAATCTCTTCTTTTCTCTAGCACATCGAATGTGTACTCATTTTCTAATACAAAAAGTATTTTGATTGAAAATTGATCTTTCTCATAAAACCTTCGTCGTATTGCAAAACTATTTCTTCAAGCAATACGCGATTGTTTTTCAAATCATTTTTCATCAATCGGTGAATCTCAATTTGCTGGTTCACTCACTCCGTGTTGTCTTCTTTGAGATGATCCGGTTTGAGAACAGACTAGAACAGCTGCGAAACCCTGTCAAGGAGATTCTTCGAATTATACATGATCACAGCGTACTTGCGATCACGGGGAACCGTGGGCCGTGTACCTCAATTCAACGAAAGTGATCAAAGACACTTTCGTGAACTTTATTGCTAACTGTGTTTGCAGTACATTTGGACGGTCGCAGCTGATCATAATTGAGAAGTCAATCCAAAGCCGCATGCTCACAGCATCCACACTTAATTGAAGAAATCATGACTAGTGCATATTTACATAACCTGGCTCTGATATTTTTATACTATGCTTCTGCTACGCTGCTCCAAATATCATGAACCAGTAAAGCTTCCGCTACTCTGATGGAAAGATGTCATGATCCTGAAAGTGTGAGCATGTCGGTCCGAAAGTCACAACTTTACATGATGGCGATACAACACAATAAAGGGTGATCCAGAGATTTAATGTGACTGATGATCTCAACAAAACTCGAAGATCATCAATGATGTGGATCAGTTCAAAGACCTCCACTGAAAGTACAAAATAATCAGACTATGAAGAGTCACTACAAAAGCACAAAGAATGCAGACATTGAAGAATTGAAGTCTACGAGCTCAGAACAGAAGACAAATTAGAATGCTAGGATTCGAAATGTAAAACATGGGGTGACCTCCCTTAGGGGGAGATTGTTAGGAATTGGAAATTCCATAGTGAAGTGTCGGTCACCCCATCTATAGTCTAGCATATGTTAGCTCGTAGACAAATCGTTATTTAGTGTTTTATTAGTTAGTTATTAACCTAGTTTAGCATAGTGTAACACCGTGGAGGAAGGACGGGTCTTTACCCACTGTATGCCTGATCCACAGCCCGTCAGGAGGGCGTATTATGTAAAACTATAAATACCCTCTACCTCCCAAGGTAGAGGGTTGGACCTTTCATTCTAATATAACCTTTTCTCTTTTGTTTACTCTCTCTCTAGAAAGGCTCCCTCTCTTCACTTTCTCTCTCTAAACTCTAAATCCATACGCCTATATATGTTATGATTTGATGTGTTTATGAAATCCAATATGTTACAAAATTTTTGAAAATTTTTGCCATAGTTTTGAGGATCGATCGACTATTATATGTTCTTGAGTATGGATATATTTTTGTTGTTGTAAGGTGTGGCAAAATAATAAAATCACAACTAAAACTAAAGTTTGGCTCAAAAATTTGGAAGTATCTTGATTTGGGTCACGTTTAGAATTGGAGATGTAAAGCGAAACCCCTATGATAAAACCATATTAGTGTCTTGTGGTTACCAGTTAGACTAGGACTGAGTTCGATTTCAGTTACGGGTTAAACCAACTGTGGTCGAACCACAGCGGCAAGACCCTGAGCTAGTCCGGTTGGGGTTGGGTCGTCATTGCCTTGGAGCTCAAACATCGCGAGGGCGGTTGTGGTAGTTGCAATTTAGGGGAAACCACACCCACCATAGGAGTGTCATGAGTTGCTTGAGCTACCATAACCATTTGAGTCTTTTGGTTGTACAATGTACGTGAGTTCAAAAGCTTTCGGGTCCTCGAGCTTGGTCATTAGAGCTCGACATAGGAACGTTTGATTTATTCACGTTGGAGTCAAAATTCACGTTAAATAAAAAGTAGCAGTCATGAAGTATTAGTAATGTTAAGTGGGCTGGTGGTATTAATGGGTCGAAGCCCATGTGACTTGGGTATGTGTTGGTTTGATAAATCTTTGGGCCGAAACCCATATGAGTCCAAGGGAAGGGGGGAACGTGTACTTGATAATAGATTCAAACCATCTCGCGACAATTTTTCCCGACACACGCCAAGTACATAATTTGTCTCGTGTAAATATAATCGGTCACACTTCTAAAAATAACGCATCATATCGTCAAGGACAAATAAAACTTATTATTAGGAAATATAAACTTTGAAGTCACTAGTACGTGTTATTTTTATAAATATATAAACGGATATATATTTTCACTTATAACTAAAACATAATTGACTTAGTAAAATGAGTTGTACTTATCACATGTAAACGGATATTTTTATAACTACACTAGAGTTCTTATAAACCAAACGTTTAGACGTTTACTTACAATTCTAAATTCAAGTACTAATACTTGGCATAATCTATTAAAAAACTTTGACGTTGATCACCTCGAGCAAACAAAACCCAATTTTCATCAAAATATATATACTTACCATGTTTTATGCACACATCATAGCTATTAGTTTATTTATATACAAATGTTTAAAAATGACGATTACTTAATCATATATATTGTAACTCATAGTCACCACTAGAAACCAACATGCATACACGGGTCATGCCCAAATTTTATAAAATCTTACATTTATAACTAATAAAAGTATTTTAATATAAACCTTTTCACAAAACCATCACTTAAGGGATAATTTTATTATACTTTTATCATTAACTAGTATTGATCATATATAAATGTATATACTTTTAATTACTTTTGATTATAATTAGTTAACGTCTAATATTATGAGTAATTATTTTCCGTACATCGTCTTTCGGTTGCCATCGAACCGAAGATTCATTCGTCATTGATATTTTCTTATTATGTACTTATGCACTTCCAAGAGCCAAAATCTACACATATTAAACATTAATCATTGCCACACAAGCAACAACAACGCAAAAAGACTTTTAAACTCATTTAAAATTCTCCGAGTCTTAAAATAGAACTATGAACTAAATTGGAAATACTAATCTAGGTCGCGTGTCGGTGCCACACATTTTGACTCCACCTGTTCAGACTACATTACTGAGGTGAGTATTCACAGCCCCCTTTTTACTGTTTTACTTATTTGGGGCGAAATGTATCATTATAAACTTAAATTGTTTTCCTTGAACTGTTTGATATATTTTGAACCCTTAGACTTAATTATAAATTTATGACTTGTTTGAACCTGATGGACCGTACGTCCTTGACCTAAAGTCTCCCATGTTCGGAGCAATGCCGAGTCTCCCATGTTCGGAGCAGTCATTAATTGATAGTATATAATAGTTGTTATGATGTACTGTTCGTACATTTGCATTGTTAGTCCCCTATTGGTTTGCCGTTCGCACTCCAATTATACGTACCGTTCGTACGGCTCCTTTGTGCGGAGTAGTAAGTAGTATGAATAGCGCTATTAGAGGTCGGCCAACCTCTCGTTCCCCTGTCTACGGAACGCATATTATTTATTTTAGGGGCTTTGCATACTTTATTATATACGAGGCCTTATTGTTATAAATTGTCATGACCTTATGTGTTTTAATTACCAGGCATACTATTTGAAAATATGGGAATGTATGTGAACTTACATATTACAAGTCTTGTATGGTCGGGACTTGTAACATGTTGGGTTGACAGGACATTGCCAGGTGGACTTTCTAAAAATGGTTTTTTGTTCTACCTAAAACCTGTGTACTCACCAACTATTTTCATAGTTGACCCGTTTTCTCATGCATTTCAGGTGGTCGTTGATTAACATATTTTTTGAAGAATTTAAATAAAGGAGTCGTCACAAGTCAACTGGGTCGTTATGTATTATAGTGTCATCTTTCAAATGACAAACTTTATGTTTCAATTGCCAAGGTCAGCTAGAACCTTGTTGTAATGTTACAATGTTTCTTTAAATTTAAATTATGGTATTGTACTACATCTTTTTGCGATGTATATTGATTATGTTGCACCTCGCGTTTTCGCCTCTGGTGGGGTGTGACATATTGAGTTTCAAAAAACCCAGTTTCAGTTTCACGAGTGACCTTGAAGATGGTGAGCTGGTAGAGTGGCAACTGGTGGCCGACGACATCAATGGGTGAAGTGCTGACTGGCTACAGTCGTGGTGGTTGGATGTGTAGTGGAAGGTAGTGGGTTTGGAAAGAAGATGATGAAGTAGTGATGTTTTGTTGTTGTTTTCTAATCAGAGGCAATAAGATGCCCTTTCAAGTCTAAGCGAACTAGATGTGTTGGGGTCTGACCGCGTCTGAATAAAACTGAAAAAACAAACATACTTTTCACCTCAAACGTCTGACCGATTCAGATTTTAAGCCTATTCAGAGGCTGTTAAGAATTTTTCCAAAAAACAAACACTACCTTATATTTCATAAGTTTTAAGAGCAAGCGGGAAGGCAATGGGGCAGGTTTGAGATGGAATGGTCCTTATCGGGGAAGGCAAAGTCTTCTTTAAACCCACCTCAATGGGGCACCCGTTGGGACACGATGCTCTCACAAACCCGCTCCGTACTAATCAAGGAACTTATCGGTATGTCTTTTTTAGCGCGATTCTCGACAAAATCCACAATAAGTTATTGGAATCGCATTTCTTGTTATTTTTATACCGTTGACAATAACTTAAAGAACTAAGAACCAAATTTACAGAAACGACCTTCACAACTCTTTTTTGGATCATTTAGTAGCAGAGTTTTTTTGGTTTTTTTTGGTTGTTTTTTTTTCTTGAGCTAAAGCCAAGTGACTGTACCCCTCCCCTTTATGCCAAAACAAAAGTGAAGGATTTGGATTGCGTTAAACTGAGCTTCTATTGTTTTTTTTAATTGAGTTTTGTGTTGAGTTTGTGTTTTAATTGCATATAGTGGGTCTCAAAAGTAGCGTGTTGTCTTGAGTGACTCGGAAGAGGTTTTGGTGTGTGAGTGATAATGGAAGTGAAAGAGAAAAATAGTTAGTTGGCATGACGTGGAATCTTTTATTGCATTTGGCTTGAGCCATTGCACCATTTTCGCTTTTTTTGTTTTTGTTTTTTTCTAGGAGTTATGAGGTAATATAATATTTTTTTCGTAACCATGGTTTTGGGCCTTTTGGCCAACTAATCAACGAGGTTTAAACCTACTGCCAAAAAAATTCAAACCGGGTAAAGCCCTCCCTTTTTAGGAGATAGTCGTGGCCACTTCAGGGTTGTTTGCACCTAACAGGATTTTAACTTGAGGCCTCGTATATCTTAAAGTGATAGTCACAAGCTCTTTTGCCAATAGGCCCCCTAAGTAGCTGGTTATATAAGTTTCTTAAAACAAACTTATATAAGGTTGTGTTTGAGAGAAAATGTATTCAGGCTTAATCTTTAAAAATAAAGGAGCTTATAAAATAGGTTTTGTTTGTCACACAAGTTTATGAATAGTGTTGTAATCAAGTCAAGTTGAGCTCGAGCTTGACAGGGCTTGAGCTCGGCTCGAGAATCATAAAGTAGGCTCGAGCACGACACAATAACTCGACGAGCTAAAATCATCCAAGCTTGAGCTCGACTCAAGTAATATTCGAATAAGCTTGAGCTCAGCCAAAAAAGCTCATATTCATACATAAAACATTGTATTCGATGGTCATAATAATCAATAAGGTCAACAAAATACGTGATGAACTTAAGAGCAAAGAACTTATACAAAACGTTCGGGATAAGTAAGGTTAAAAAGGTCCTTTTACGATAAATACTTAATTATCATACTAATATTCACATTAGAATTTATGTTATTTATATAAACATGTTTAATAAAAATATTTATGTACATGAAGGCTCGAAAAGCTCGATAAAAGCTAGAGCTTGTACGAAGGTCATAAGTTTCACAATAAGGCAACAAAAAAATGAGTTTACGAAACATAAACCGAAACCGCGTAAGCTCGTAAGCCCGAAAATAAGCCTAAACAAACACCCCTTTGATAAGATTAAAATTGAGCTAACCCTAACAAAACGTAAAAGCATAAAATTGAAATTTAATTAATCGATCGAATTAATTAAATGATGGATTGAAAGTATAGATTTAAGGTTAGGGTTTTACCGTTGAGACGATGATGGTATAATTTTTGACCGTGTTGTTTATCGGAAGTAAAAGAAAATAAAAAAAATAAGATCTGGTTTTATGCTTATATATTTTTGTATAAAGTAAACTGCAAAAAGCGTCCATGTGGTTTGGCCAAATTCGAGACACAATCCCTATTCTTTCAAAAGTGCAGACATTGTCCCTTTCGGTAACTTTGCGTGGCAAAATTTTTCATCCTTGGCTAAGCTGAAATGACTAAAAAGCCCTTATCTTCAACCTAGAGTATTTAACTTTTTATTTAGAAAATAAAAACTAAAAAAAGAAATCATGGATCAAAAGAACAAGTTCAATATCATCTTCAAAAACATTTCATCCCCAAATTATTCATATCTTAAAATTCATTGTCATTTTCAAAACCCTTAGATTAAAAACAAACAAACACATAAATCAAGAACAAATCTATCATCATCCTCAACCTCTACATCCATCAACATCCCCACTCAAATGAAATAAAAAAACACTAAATAAAAAACAAATAACCTATTAGCACACACATACTTACACATACACTATATACAAAAGTCCAACTGTTAGCCTTAATAGTTTTATTAGAAGTGATGGTCATTCACGTTTAGGAACTTTGTAACGTGTGTTAGATATCGGACTAGAATAGTCAAAGGGCTCGTGGATTGGGCTAAGCTAAATGGGTATTAGTTTAGTTAAGCTAGCCTTGTATAACCTCAAACGATCCAAGCCCAATCCAAGTCCAAACCGAGCCCATAGAAAGCCTTTTAGGGTATTTCTATCTTGTACTATAAATACCCCTCAAATGGTCATTTGAGGGGTGTGCTTGAAAGTGTGTGTGTGTGTGTGTTTTTCTTTATTGAATATACAACATCTTGTGTTTATCTTGTCTCACATCATACACGGATTCTATATCTTCAAGTCACCATCTTTCTCTTCCTTACTTCTAAGCATAACGTTTGTGTTTGTATTGTTTGTGTTAACGTGGTATTTGTGTTGGGTTTGTGATAAGGTTGATATATCTTTGGTCCTAACAATTGGTATCAATCGCCTAACAATGGTTTAGGAGTGTTTGTGTTTGGTTTGAAGGTGTTACGCGTAAAAGGCTCTCGTTATACGTTTTTTGTCAAGCTTAAAGCTTTAATTTTTGCACTTTAAAATTCAAGATTCTTGTGGTTTAAGGTTTATTTGGTGCTAAAGTTTCAGTTTTTTGCAAAAAGTTCGAAGCTTTACGCGTTTTGGTTAAGTTTTGAGCTCGTTTTTGGTTCTTTGGTCATTTCTACTCGTAACTTTTCTAGGCACTTTGGGTGAAAAAGGTCAACATTTTTGGGTTATTCGAGTGTTTTTAAGGCTATCTAGGCAAAAGAAATCATTTGAATCGTTGGAAATTTCTTACGAGTAGAAGTCAAAAAGTCAAAACCCTAGTTTTCTACTCATAACTTTTTGGTGAAGAATCTTTGTGCTATAACTGTTACTCAGTGCTTCCCTCACTTGGATAAGTGTGTGGAACACTTCGACATGTGGATATCTCTTACTTGCTGGCGGTGTAAAGGATTTTTGGTTCTTAACCATAGTTTACGCATAAGCTAAAAGCTTACGAGTAACTCTACGCATAACTTCAAAATTACGCGTAAGGTTTACGAGTAACTTTTTGTCTACGCATAAGCCTAAGGTTACGCGTAAGATACTTTCTACGCATAAGGTTTCTACGCTTAAGGTTTCTACGCTTAAGGTTTCTACGCATAAGGTTTCTACGCATAAGCTTCCTACGCATAAGATCCTACGCATAAGCACCAGATCCTACGCCTAAGCCTCGTCTACTCGTAACTTCGTGTTTCTACGCCTAAGCTCTTCATTTTTTTTAAAAAAAAAAAAAAAAAAAAATTTTGAGTTTTTTGGCGGGAAAACTTGAGTAAAATTTAAATTTTTGAGGAGACTAAACGTTCAATTTTTACGCGAGATTCAAATTTTGGTTTAACTGTGAAAATTTTGGTCAAAAATTCAAATTTTGGGCCTAAATTCAAAATTTTCGGGTCAAATTTGGCGTCAAAATTGTCATAACTCAAATTTTCATACGACCTTAGAATTGATTTTTATAGTGAATTTCAAATTTTGGGCGAAAATTTTTAAGAACCAAGGTTACGAGTACGACTTTCGGAAACACCTCAACCGAGCTTAATCTTCATCAACCACAACTCCTTTATCGTTGAATCGATCCTACATCAACTTTATCAGATCATATCTTCATCAATGGCAACTCAACAAGATATTCATGCAGCCGGTGCCGAAAACCGACCTCCTATGTTGGCAAAAGGTGGTTATCTTCAATGGTCAAGTCGTATGCTCCGTTACATCAAGACTAAACCTAATGGAAAACTCATGATTAACTCCATTCAGAATGGACCATTCAAGCCTCGTCAAATCCAAGATCATGGAACTCCTGACATCCCGCCATCTTTTCATACTCAACTGAATCGAATACACTACGCAGAGGATCAAAAGCAAGTCGATGCAGATGATATGGCAATTCATATTGTCCAACTGGGTTTACCAATAGACATCTTTGCTGCGGTAGACAGTTGTGAAACTGCTTTCGATATGTGGGAACGTGTAAGACGGCTTTGTCATGGAACAGAAATTGGTCAACAAGATATGGAGAACAAGCTGCTAACTGAATGGGAAAAGTTTACTTCCACTCCAGGAGAATCCATTGAATCATACTATGGAAGGTTTTGCACTTTGATGAATGAGCTAATCAGAAACAAGTTGGCACCCAGAACTATCGTTCAAAACATCAAGTTCCTGAATAATCTTCCAGAAGAATGGGGACGATATGTCACTATTGTCAACCAAACAAAGGACTTACATCAAGTGAACTTTGATCAACTCAACAATTTTCTAAAACAAAACCAAAATGAAGTGAATAAAGTCAGGCAAGAAAGATTAGCAAAGAATCATGATCCATTGGCACTCATTGCAAAGACTCAAACTCCCTTGAATACACAACAACAAGCTTCATCATCTTCCACTAACAACAACTTGCAGCAATACATCCCTCAACAACAAAACTATCCACCTGAAAAACAACATTACCAGGAACAAGGAATCACGATCTTGAAATGGAACCAGAAGAAGCTTTGTCACAAGCATTTGTATTCTTGGGTAAAGCATTTAGCGGTCGCTATTCCACACCAACTAACAACAACCAAAGGATTTAATCAAACACTCGCAAGGCAAATTGCACGTAGGGTGTGAACATGGGCAATCAAGGTCAAATGGTTGGAGTTATTGGGAATCAGCAGGTATATGCTACTAGATTTCGCATGGGTAATCAGGCGGTTCCGAATCAGGTAATCAGATTGGACGAATGTTGGGAATAGAGCAGTGGGTAATCAGAATGGGTATGTAGCGCCCATCGTTGGGAATCATGGAAATGTGAATCGGGTAATCAGATTAAGTGTTATAACCGCTGTCAAGGATTGGGTCACATGGCAAGGAATTGTCCAACTAAGCCGAAAAGAAGGATCTTGCGTATCTTCAGAAAGTTATTCTGTTGGCACCAAAGGAACAATCTGGACTTCAATTGAGTGCTGAGGAACATGACTTCATGGCTATTATGGATGATTTGGAAGACCTCGAAGAACTCAATGCAAACTGCATCTTCATGGCAAATCTTCAGGAGACTCAGTACGACACTGATTCGACGCACCTCCTGTCTATGACGCCAACGCAGATGTCGAGGTACCAATCAGCGATCCATGCTATAACAATGTCATATTTGATGTGTTTACTCATGACGAACAGCATTCTGTGACGCCAACACCTACTTATGATACATATATGGACAATCCGAGTTGTAGCAATACTAACTCTGAAACTCCAGATATGGATCCTAATGGAGGCTGTGTGGCACAAAATACTGAGATGAGAAAGCGTGCTTATTTTGAATCATTAATCCATAAATGTGGCATTGAAATTGAGAAAGTCAGTAAGGTCAATCGCGAAGTTAAGGCCGCGAATGTTAAATTGACCACTGAGCTTGAGAGTTACAAAGAGAACGCCAGAGCCTATGAATTTCATACAAACAAAATATCATAATTAGAAATTGGTTATCGAGATTCTATTTTAAGAGAACAACAATTGCAAATCAAGTATGACACACTTGATGTGAATCTGAACTTGAAAATAAAATCTTTAAACAAGGAAATTTCTGACTTAAATGACCAACTTTCTAATCAAAAAGCAATGTATTCGATCTTGAAAAGAGAAGAAGAAGTTGATTACTGATTTTGCAAAACGAAGATTCCTTCTTGATGAGATTCGGACAAAATGAAATGATCAAAAATTGGACAATTTACTTCTTACAACGGGTCATTCCGCTAAGACAAACAAAATGCTTTCTAATCAAGTAAATCCGATTTTTCATACTTCTCACAAAATGGCTCTTGGTAACTCACCTCCGTGTTTTCTCAAAAAAGCTCAGAAATCTCAGAATGTGTTGCACAATGGAAAACCATTGCATGAACCCATAATTGTGCATGACTCGCTTGAAACGTTGGAACTATCTGAGGAGAGTAGATCAAAAATGAAACAGAAACATCCAGAAATAAAACCTATTGATTATAACAAATGGAACAAAATTAATGGTATTTCGTTTGTGTCTCAATCAACGTTTTCCACCACACCTAGTGTTTCAAACAAAGTGTCAACATCTATTTCAAAATCAGTTTCAACACCAGTAGTTGTCTCAAAATCTTTTCGAAAATCGAACAAATGTCTTCAAACAATCCTTTTAACACAAGTGATGCAAGAAGCATTTTAGACGATATTAAAATTAGAATTGGGAGACTTCAAGAGATGTTAAAACTAAAACTCATATTACAACCAACATCTGGTTTAATAGTTTTGATATTGAACAGAAAAAGTTTTTTGAAACTGAAATTGCCCCTCAGCTGAATAACATCAACACAAGGGTAAATTATTTTGAACAAATTTTTTTGAAAGAAAGTGACTTTGTCAAGGACCATAAATCCACTGTAAAGCAAGCAAATGACAGTGTTGAACACATCAAATTTTTGGAAAATCTAAATGCTTCTCTCTTCGAAGATGTTCGACTATCTGATATTATGTCCATCATCTTGCAAACATATTCTGTTGAAGATCATGAAAGACTCCATCGAGACCTCGAAATTGTTTCAAAATATGAAAAAGCTCTTATGAAACTTGAAAAAGAAAATGTCTCATATTTTAAACAACTTGATCGAAAAACCGAGGAATGCAAGTATGACAAATTGTCGTATGAGCGTGCCTACAATGACATGAAAGCGAAAAATGATCTTTTGAGGGCTCAGCTGGAATGTCAAAAAGGAAAGGCAGTGGAAACTGTGATTAAAAAACCATTGACTGAGGAGAAAGCAAATGTTCCCAAACCGGTTTCTAAACAAAAATGTCTGCATTTCTATGCCTCCTCCAAAAGTCAATGAGAAAAATGTTTCATCAAAACAACCACTCCACCGCCCTACCTAAACAAAATGTTGATAAGGGAAAAGCGGTTATCGAGAAACCAAAAGTTTTAGCACCTGGCCTTTTAAGATGAGTACCACTAATGCGTCGCCTCTACATCTAAAGAGACTAGGATAGTGAAACCACCTCCCTTCATAAAAATGTGAATCCTAATGCGTGTGCCTCACCTTCTACAGGACTAGAAAGCACCTCTAGGAGCAGCAGACTAAAGCCTAAGAGCAATACAAGGAACAATAGAGTCTCGACTGCCTCTAGGAGTAGTAGCTTGAATAAAGAGAAGAAAGTAGAAGAACACCCTAGGAATTTACAGCTTTTGAATAAGAAAGACATTTCATCTGAATGTACTGAACCTATGAAACTTGCTAAGTCTAATGAATGTGTTGAATCTCTTTGTTTAACTTGCAAGAAATCTTTAAATGTTCAAGATGATTGTGTTTCTAAGAATGAGAATGATAAGCCTGTTAAGAAGAACGTCCCAAAAAGATCTTACGCTAAACAAGTAGGAAGACTAGTTGCAAAACTTAGGCTTTACACTACTGACAGGAACAATAGTGTATACTATAGGGATGATATTTGGAAACCACAGGTAGAACTTTCACACTCCAGAATGGTACAATGAGTGATAAACCGAATTCCCAGAAAATCTCTTTGAGTGTGATAAGGATTTTACCTCTAACCCAAAGGAACCAAAATCAAAACGGTTTCCACAATATTCGTTTTTCAACTGGCAGGTTATCGAAATATGTCTTTGGATCGTCGACTCGGGTTGCTCCAAGCACATGACCGGAATCTGAAGCTGCTGATCAATTTCGTCTGGAAATTCATGGGAACCGTACGTTTCGGAAATGATCATGTAGCAGCTATCATGGGTTATGGAGATCTACCTTTTGGAAATTATTTAATCACTCGGGTTTACTATGTCGAAGGGTTGGGACACAATTTGTTTTCATCAGGCATTCGTGATGCGATTTAGAGGTTGCTTTTAGGAAAAATGCTTGCTTCGTTAGAAACTTGGATGGCAACGATCTCTTAACGGGAATCGTGATACAAACTTGTATGCTATCGACATCAATCAAATGGCCTCTTCATCACCAATATGTCTTATGACACGAGCATCTGGAACACAGTCCCGGTTGTGGCACAGGACGGTTATCCCATCTCAATTTCGACACCATCAACAAAATTGCCAAAGACAACATCGTCAACGGACTTCCAAAGTTCAAATACACCAAGGATCACTTATGTCCATCATGCGAACAAGGAAAAGCAAAAGAGCATCATATAAACCCAAATCCGTACCTAGTTCGGAAGCAAAGTTGCATATGTTGCACATGGACTTATGTGGCCCAATGAGAGTTGAAAGCATTAATGGGAAAAGTATATTCTTGTCATTGTCGATGATTATTCAAGATATACATGGATTAAGTTTCTGAGATCAAAAGACGAAGCACCAGGCATCATCATCACCTTTCTAAAACGAATTCAAGTACTTCTTCAAGCTCCAGTAAGAGTTGTAAGAACAGAACAACGGACGAATTCACTAATCGGGAGTTAAGAGCTTATTTTGAAGATGTTGGAATCACACATCAGGACATCGGTTGTCGAACTCCACAGCAGAATGGGGTAGTTGAAAGAAGAAATAGAACTCTTGTGGAAGCCGCTCGCACAATGCTAATCTATTCTAGTGCACCGTTATTTCAGAGGTCGATGTCGTTGCCACTGCTTGTTTCACTCAGAACCGATCCCTAATCCATCCTAGATTCAATAAAACCCATATGAGCTTGTGAACAACAGAAAACCGGATATCTCTTACTTTCACGTATTTGGCGCTTTGTGCTATCCGACGAACGACAGAGAAGATCTAGGTAAATTGAAAGCTAAAGGTGATATTGGAATCTTCATTGGATATTCAGATAACTCGAGGGCATTCAGGGTGTATAACAGGAGAACTAGGAGGATCATGGAGACGATGAATGTGAAGTTTGACGAACTTTCACGAATGGCTTCTGAGAGACTCGCTCTAGAACCCGCACTAAACCGACAGACTTCTGGACACATCAGTTCAGGACTCGTACCTCAAAGAGCTCAATCAACTTCGTTTGAAAATCCTAAAGAACAAGAATGGGAGAATTTCTTCGAGTTCAAATGGTCATTTGAGGGGTGTGCTTGAAAGTGTGTGTGTGTGTGTTTTTCTTTATTGAATATACAACATCTTGTGTTTATCTTGTCTCACATCATACACGGATTCTATATCTTCAAGTCACCATCTTTCTCTTCCTTACTTCTAAGCATAACGTTTGTGTTTGTATTGTTTGTGTTAACGTGGTATTTGTGTTGGGTTTGTGATAAGGTTGATATATACAAAAGTCCAACCATGTGCTAGATCAGACGATGGGTGACAGGAGGGTAGCTTGGCGGTGGGTGATGTCATGGTAGGGTGGTGGCATCAGTATTGGATTTCAACAAGCAAGAAGGGTTTGAAGAACACCAACAAGCATGAAGGGGTGTGTATGTGTTAAAATTTCGTGTGTGTCCTGCACTTTTTTGGTGTGTATGGTGGTCGCTGAGGTGATGAGGTAATTGAGAGAATTTTCATAATCTTGATGATGAACAACTTTGATGAGATACATAAGTGTGGATACGTTTAGAGTTTAGTTAGGAAAGTATGAAAGGTGATTGATGATAATTCTTGATTTGTACCAATGATAATAATTATGGGTTTCTTGAATTTTGTCAAGAATATAATAATTTAAAATTAAACAACAATTCATGTGAAAATTAAAAAGAAAGAAGACAATGTTATTTTAGTCTTTTCAGTTTAGCTAAGGACGAAGTTTGCAACCCAAAGTTTCTCACAAGGACGTTGTGTACACTTTCGAAAGGATAAGGGTTGTGTCTACAATTTGATCAAACCGCAAGGACGATTTTTGAAGTTTACTATTTTTGTTTATGAGTATTACTTTAGAGCTATAAGTTTTGAAAATTGAAATCGACCGCGACCCAAAATTACATTTCTAGCTTTTATTTGGGTCTAAAATTGTGGCCCATAATATAACACTTTATGATGGATAAAAGAAATGTCACAAAAATGATAGAATAAATACACCCCGCAAAAATGATGAGCAAAACTATGAAAATGTACATATGCTAGTCTTTGTAACTGTGATAAGGACGATTTTGGTATAGTATTTACAAAACTTCCTAATTAAATAACAAACTACAAATCTAAACTACATATAATGGAGTGAGTTCATTCCTTCCATTAAATACATTAAGACATTAAGTTTAAGTAATACAAATTAAGAAGCTTGGTATAGTATATATAAACCTTTTTAATTACTCTATTACACATTTACCATGGGAAACGACGCCCTTTTTGGGGTTTTTTTTATATTCTTTGTTGGCCTTACAACGACGTTGTTTCATGTTTGGGTATAACGTTGGACCAAAACGATGTCTTTTTGGTTTATGATTGACTTTATACGTGTCTTAAGTTCATGTTTACGTGTCTCAGATACATACTCTTCAAGAACACGCGTGCATCGGATCATCACTGATTAAATAAGTGTGTGTGTGTGAGAGAGTGAAAGTGATTGTGAGGTTGTGTGTCTGATATTTTGTATTTGGTGGTAGTTTCTTGATATTGTTGCCTGATTTGGGATTCAAATAACGGGAGGATTGCACATTTTTGCATGTTTGAAGTTGTAAGTTTGTGTCGGTTAATTTTGGAATTAGGGGTTCTGTGATTCTTGATATGTTTTAGTTTTGATAATTTCTATTGATGTTTGATATTTTGGCTTCTTAGTTTTTGTGTTATGCTGTTAGAGTATTTATGGATTTGTGTTTTGATCAAGTATGTGGTTGTTTATTGATTCATATTTTTTTTTGGATTTGTGTGTTTTTTTATTGATTAGTTTTATTTACATGCATTTTCCAGGAGCGGTTCATAAATCGAGTCTTTGTAATTTGCCTAAAGATACTTGATAAAATGGTTTAAACGGGGCGTTTTCAAAGCTAAAGATTTTTTGTACCCCTTGATGCATCTTTCTGTTCTTGTTTGATGTGAGGGATTATTAGTTAAAGGGGTTTAAAAGATTTTCTTTCACTACGTGTGTAATTAACATTGCGTGTGAGACCAGCAATGGTTTTAGTGTGGGGTATTTTGATGTGTGCTAAAACACACATCATTTTATATCTAAAAATATGCTAAATCGGACTAATAACCATGAAATATCTCAAATTATATTGCAAATATGTTGGATATGTGTTATTATGTCTTGCAGGTACAAGGGTTTGAAAACAAAGCAAAAACGGTGATTTTCGGATGAGTTTCGACGACATTTTCATGTTTTTTGAAGTTCAATAGAAGTCATAAAGATTACCAGAGCACATCATTGGAAAGATCACGAAAATCAAGTTAAATGGTTATTTTGTTTGGAGCATCGATGAAGAGAAGAAAAATTGAAAGATCAAACGGAGCTCGAACGAAGATTATTTTAGAGATAATATCTAAAATTCGGATCAAGTGAAAGAGGGATAAAAAGAATTAAATGCAAATGAGTCAACAAAAAAAGTGCTCTTGGTCTACTGGGTGGAGACATGTTTGCTAAGCAAGAGGTCTTGGTTTCAAATCCCACTCATGACAAAATTGTTGGTATATCTTTTACATTGCAAATCTGCTGCCTTAAGTATCCACGAGGCCCAGAAGCCCAAATGCAGATCTGTTTAGTCCTCCGAGCCCATGCAGTCCTGAAGCCCAGCGAGCCATTGATCCTTGCAGCAGGCCCAAGTTGATACCGAGCCCAATAGAAGTCCAAGCCCAGCAGAGATAGAAGACCTCAATTTCTGTCTTGCAATTGCAAGTGTGGTATCTTCTTTTTAGAGGCACGTGACTCACAAATTGCTCCAAATAATCTATACTTACTTTATAATGCATTTAGGACTTCCTATGAAAGGAAGTCTTAAAATGTTTAAGACAACACACTTGCTAATAGTGGAAAATGAAGTTACATATGAAGAATTAAGTGTCTTAAATTTGTACAATGAAGTTACATATGAAGAATTAAGTGTCTTAAATTTGTACAATGAAGTTACATACGAAGAATTAAGTGTCATAAATTTGTAAAATGAAATTACATCTAAAGAATTAAGTGACTTAAATTTGTAGATGGTGCGTAAATGGCTTTGCATTGAGCTTTAAATTTCTTAGAAAATTATCTGAAAATTTCTCAAATGTCACCTTCATGATTTTCCTGAATAAAAAAGGTATTGCCTCTATTGCATAAGACAAATATATGAGACTCGCGACCATTAATCTATGATGCACGATGCCATAAAGTTAATTCTCCAATGCTTGTACATTTTATGAATATTTTGTTAAAAACTACATGTATATTAAACAAGGTTTGGTACGGGCAACCACGGATATTTGAAAATACATTTGAAATCAAACTCGGATAATAGGGTTTTACGGTTTCGGGTTTTTTCATTTTCTGTTTCTTGGGTATCGTCTTTTACAATTACAGATTGAATGGGTTGACTTAGCTAAGAGTTGAAATATGCAACATCAAATTCTTTCAATCCGTAAACTTATTTTGTCAAAAAATCATATTGAATTTAAAAAACATAGTTCACCGGAAATTATCATTTTAGAGTACCCACCACCGCAATGCGCGGGTACTCTGCTAGTAATACATGGCACGTGCTCCACTCGCAGATATTTTATTCATCCATCCTCTCAATTAATGCCACGTGGGCAGCAAACATTGGTGTACAAGGATATTGTGGAGGAAGGATCGAGAAAGATAGGTGCTATAAATTGCACTGGATCCCAGGCATCTCAGTTAGACACATTAATATTTTACACACAGTTAGTTTATTTTTTAGAGTATGTTAGGAGTAGGAGTAGAGTAGAGTAGAGTAAGAATAGGTTATATTTAGTAGTAGTTGTAGCTTATTTGTAACCTTATTGCTTTTAGCTTATTTTAAGTGCTTATTTTGTAACCAACTTTTTTGCTTATTAATAAATTTAATGCTTTTTATTTAGCTTATTCTTCTTTTTCATCTCTTTTCTTTTTATTTTTCTTATTTTATCTAATAAGTTATGAAAGCTTAATTGCTTTTTGTGGCTTATTTAGATCTAATCTATTTATTAAGCACTCTTTATTTACTTTGTTTTAAAAGCATTTATAACCTTAGATCTACTTTTTATTTTACAAAATACTTTATAAAAACACAAAAAGATTTGTTTTTTATTAGTTTTTCTTTTATAAAAAGTTTTTCATTAGCTTATTACTCTAGATCTAGCATTTTTAGTTAAAAAGTTTTAATCTTTAAGCTTTTTCTTAGCTCATTTCCATTAAAGTTTAGTACTTTCTAAATCAATAAGCTTTTTCATAGCTTATTTGATCCATATTATAGATTGTTTGTCTTAACTCTTGTTAAAGTTGTGTTCTTTTCTTAGTTTCTCATCATTTCAACCTTAAGGCGAGGAGCTTAAGGGTTTTATAAGCTAACTTATTTATAAAGTTTATAGCTTTTTAGTCTTAATAAGCTAAATAGTTAATAAAGTCACAAACTTTATTGATTATTTGGTTATATTAATGCTTAAAAAGAAGTAAACTTTACAATTTGTCAAGTTTATAAAATCGGGTGGTTTATTATTCTCGTCTCATTAGATCGGGTTTTATTTTCTTTACTTTCTCTTTAGCTTCTATTTTTAGTCATTAAAATGTTTATTATTGTTGAGGTTATTATTGTTAGCTTGGTAGTTATGCTTATTGAGTAGATTTTTATATGCTTGATAAGTGATGGTGATACGTGAATAAAGTGTGAAAACTTAGAAATTGTTGATTAATAATCTTCGGTTACTTGGATTGAAATTTGTTGTTTTGACGGGCAAAAGCTGTTAGGGTAATTAATTAAATCTAGTAATTTTACCTAGATAAAGAATTGTTTTCAAAATAAACCAACGTTGTGAGAAAATATTTTTTTAACGGGTATCGAAGATTATTGATTAATAGTTTCCGGATTATTTTTAGATATAATTAGTTGATTGTTTTAACGGGCAAAAGCCGTTGGAATTATTGATTATTTAAATCTAGTGATTATTACCGAGAGAAAAATGATTGTTTTCAATATAAGCCAACGTTGTGAGAAAATAATTTTATTTCGACGGGTATTATTTACAAGAGCTTAATATATTGTTCACAATTATTTACCTTTTCACCTCACTTGACAAGCATGGCTTTCTCTATCATTTTCTTAGCTTAATTTTATTTCGTCATTAGTTGTTAGCCTAATTTTAATTAGTTCCATATTCGCTAAAATAGTTTTTAAATCGTTTCTAAAATCCAAAACCAAAATATTCGATAATCAAGCATCAAACGAAAAACATAAACGTAAATCTCAATTCATATCTCGCCGTGGAATACGACTCCGGAAGATTGATTATCATTTGTCCTCAAGTGATTGTTAATCTTAATCGGGAAATACAAATTTAAAACTGCCCTTCGCTACAATCGAATCTGTTTTTGATAACATTAAACACTTTCCTTTTGTGTGAAGGTTTGTTGAACTTTCATGTCAATCGATAACTCCCACATTTTTCAAATGACATTTTTAGGATCACGGAGTAGGAAACACAACTCAGCGAGGAGTGACCATACGGATAGAATACATCGTTCATGATTTTTCACAAGTCCCCAAATTAAGCGTAAAATCGAAATCATTGTTAAATATGATTTTAGATGCTAATACTACCCATGGAAGTTACTTGTGTCATTACCTCTTGCTCCCATTTTCCTATTTTCCTCTATTTATTTTGTTTTTGGTGAGAAATGAATTTATTCATGATTTCTCGTTTCGATAGGTTTTATTCCGATAAAGATATGAAGCTAAGACGCTAATTAGTTTTCCATCTTCCCTCGAAAACCGTTGCAAACAAGAATGAGGTCCACATCAAGGTCCTAATTTAACACGATTTAGGGAGATATCATTTTTATTACGACCGAAACAACTCATCTACGAGTCCAGAGACATAAGCTTTTATTTAGATATCTCCCGGAATCAAAGTTTGGCTTAAAACTATTTCAGCACATTTGCATTTTTGCAATTTAAGCCCTTGGTCTTTTCAACCAGTAATTCAACGGGATTACCGTTTTATCAGAAGTCTTATTATTAGTTTGGAATTTTCCTCCACCTTTTTGAAGTCCATGACAACGGGGGTACCGTCAGACATAGAAAACTTTTATGGCTTTGCATTTTCACTTTAATACATTTGGGCTTTATTTCATGTTAATATTTGCCAAACTCCGAATCCCACGGCTTTTATAACAATAGAAACAATAGCAGCAAACTATCAAGAATCAGTTGTCTATTACACCGCAACACTGACAGTACCTTGATGTGTACCCAACTCTCATAAGCAAGAATTCTCAAAAGAAGATAAATAACTAACTATCGTCAAAAACCTAACATCTTTAATTATTTATTCACAAATATGGGGTGAAACAATTTTGCGGGAGCAAAAAGCCACAAATACCTTCGATGAGCTCTAAAGAGAACCAACTACTCCACGCTTAGCATCTAAACTCATAAATAACTCTATCATTCCTCGATCTCCGCAAATTTAAAATCCCAAATAATGAGATCCGCGGATGCTTAGCCGATAATTTAATTATCTATGGTTAAGGGAACAAGCTAGGGCTCAACACGCCCGGTCAAGTCAGAATTCTATTCCTACTCTCACCAGCGGAAAGTCAACAAGGTGTCAAAACGTATATTAATTTAGCAAATGCTTCGTCAAATAATCTCAAGTCTCGCATTTTTAAAGTCACTTATTAAAAACTAGCAAATTCTTTCAAAGCTTCGCATATTTAAAATCACTTAGGGAAGCTTGCAAATTATTGGCCTTGTGAGCTAGAATCGCATTTTATAGCCTCTTGTCTAAGCAATTAGCAAAGTCTTTTTCAAGAAAACGCATATTTAAAGTAACTTCTAAGAGACTCGCAAAGACTTTTCAATTATAAAACTAGCAAAAGCTTACAAATTTTATTTATT
Organism: Chrysanthemum makinoi; assembly: GCA_910596185.1. Classification (NCBI taxonomy): domain Eukaryota; kingdom Viridiplantae; phylum Streptophyta; class Magnoliopsida; order Asterales; family Asteraceae; genus Chrysanthemum; species Chrysanthemum makinoi. Next base: position 183,928,241 of record OU343224.1, read on the forward strand.
TATTTATTTATTTATTTTTATTTTTTATTTTTTTTGTGATAAAACGGTTAAAAACGGGGTTGCATGGGGACCATACAAAAGCAGGAAAAGTCATATTTTGATAGAAATCCACCCCACACTTAAAACTTAACATTTTCCTCAATGTTTAAAAATTACGGGTGTTAACCCCATACTTAGAATTGAAAAAGGCGAATGTTTTAAAAATTCTAAGTGTGAAAGGTGAAAAATTATGTTTTATTATGACAAAGGGTTATCCCAAGATATAACATATAAATGATCGGAGACCGAGTGTTGGAGGGTTTGAAAACAAGCACGGAGGTCTTCACGATCATAGGGATTCTTCAAGCAAAACGGGAACCTGCAAACACACATGGAAAGAAACACAAACCCGCATTAATCCAAAAACACGAAACACTTATTAGGAGAAAAAATAAAGATAGATAGATAGATAACACGGGTTGCCTCCCGAGAAGCGCTTGTTTATTAACGAGTCACGAGCTTGAATCGCCCCCGAATTAGTTGTCCATGGGGGAGCAAGTGTGGAATTCATCAATCATAAGAATTATGGGATCAAAAATTGTATCCTCATTCCCGAGGGAGTGAAGGATAGGAGAAGTCACATTAAATGTGAAGAAGGGAAAAAAGATTTTGACGATATACGTTTCAAACACAAATGACTCTGTAGGAAGAAGGAGTTCATTTTTATCACATTTAAATAACTCATTTTCTCTTCCAACGAGTATCCCTGGTTTAAAATTTTTGTCTTCACAAGACGACTCAACGGGATACTCGAATGACATCTCATCAGTAAGGGTAGAATCGACATCACATGACGGAGGAGATGAGTCAGAATACAGAGGTGGGACAAGTGGCGTGCTCTGAGAGCTAGCAATTTCCACCACTTCCGTTATGGTCTCTATATTAGACTCAGACATTTCATCAAAAAGAGGATTAACTTCGCAAAAAGTATAGTCATCATTAAATTCAAAAAGTCGATTTGAGAAAATCCCGGAAGTAACCTTAGAAATGTTAAGAGAATCATCACGAAAAGGCAAATCATAATCATCATCAGATATATCCTCAGACTCACTTGGGATTGGGACAAGGTCCTTAACACTAGACGATTCCGTTTCTGAAATAGTGTTGAGATGCTCGTCCCCCATTATAAGAGAGTCCTCGGGATCCTCGTTGGGTAAGACGGATGTGATTGCAATAGACTGAGGGAGTTGGGAGATAACATCGTTCAATGGAATAGTACTCTCCTCGTCATAATCGTCGTCGACCTTATGTTTAGCATATAAAGCTCGTATATGTCGCATATGCTCCTCTGCAAGTAGTTCTTCCATACTCTTTCCTTCCTGGTCTTTCTGGACGGGTTCGGTATCAGCAGATGAATTATAAAACTCCTTAATTTTGATAGAATCATCATCATCATCATCGTCGTAACCGTAAACGAACGGTTTCCAATATTGGGAACTTACTCTAGCTGCTTGTTCTTCAGCTAGAAGTTCTCCATAAGTTTTTTGATGAGAATCTTCTTGGGCACGTTTATTAACTTCATCTTTTAAATCCTTCAATACATCTAGAAGACCTAGGAGAATTTCTTGAGGAATTTGCGGAGGTTGTGTTTGAATCGTTTGGTACTGTGGAGGTTGGTCATGATAAGAATAGTCATAATTGTTACAAGGATCATGCTCATATACAAGCGGATTCCTAGTTTGACAATCAACGTTATAGTGCGGACCTCCACAGTACTCACAACCGTACGATTGTTGTGAGTGATTCGGTAAATTATGTGGATATTGGTCAAAACCAAAGGTTCGGTTGTTATATTGAACTTGACATTCAAAACCTCGGTGAGGACCTCCACAATTTCCACAAGAATATGTCTCCATCTTATGGTACGGGGGTTGGTTAAGGAAATTGGTTGTTTCATTGCAGGGATTTTGATCATAGACAAACCCGTTTCCCAAATTCAAAATGCTACAACCTTGGCAATTTCCATCATTTTGAGGTCCTCCGCACCATTGACAACCAAATTGGTAAGACGAAGACATCGAGAAGAATTAAACGGATAAGAGGGATACGAGGAATAGAATTAAACAGTCGAGAGGGTAAAAGAAAAAGAATTAAATGGATAAGAGGAATAAGAGGAATATTTTTGAAAATTTTTATAATAAAGAAAAAGAATATTTTTTTGGTTTTTTTTTAAAGATAGAAAAAGGGAAATATTTTTGGATTTTTGGATTTTTGAATTTTTGATTTTTATTTGATTTTTTTTTAAATACGAAAATTAACTTTCAAAAGAAAGGATCTTCAAGTCACTAACTCGAAACACAACGCAAAAATCTTAACATATCTCCCCCGGCAGCGGCGCCAAAAACTGATTCGGTTGTAGCGAAGGGCAGTTTTAAATTTGTATTTCCCGATTAAGATTAACAATCAGGTTAGGTTCTCATATTTGTAACACAAGCATCAATAGAAGAAATAAGAGATAAAGGTGATCGGTTGAACAAAGCAAAACAATACGCGTATGAATGTGAGACAAGTTATGCGTAGATATTGAAATGAGATGAACAACCAACCTTCAAATGAAGGTTTACAAGAGGTATTTATAGGAGGGAACAAGGGAAACACACCAAGTTCCCATCCTTTCCTTATTAGGCTTGGGCCAAGGCTTATGGGCCTTCTACATAAGCCTTAGCATAATAACAAACATAAAGGCCTAATTAAGCTAACTATTACATATTAATTACTAACACTTGTTGATGACGTATAGTCCGCATTCGGGTCATGAACCCGATCAATGAACGCTACTCGCAATCGACCCCAGTACGAATGGGCTAACCCGGTAACGGTTTGGGCTCACGAAGGCCCAAACCCGAAGTTATTTATGGTTTTGATATCGGATATCTCTTATTTATGAGATATGCATTAATTGACCGACTTAGGCGGGATACGCCGAATGTTGGGGAACACGAAACCGACAAGGATTTCGTGTGTATATAAAGGGCATCTCGGCTCTCATTAAAGGTACGATCTTAAAACCTAACTCTCCACTAAACCCTAAAACCGATTACTTACTCTCACGCCGGAGGATAATCGTGGAAGACAATCCCACGATTAGCCTAACGGTGTTTTCTGTTTTCTTAGTGCGCAGGTCTCAAGCATCAAGCACTAATTGATACGAGAACCGGAGTCCAAATAAGGAACGCACAACTTTTGTATCAACAAGTGGCGCCATCCGTGGGACCAATCACTAAGAACTAGAATGACAAAGCACGGAAACCTAAGCCAACGATCGCATAGTGACTTACAAGGGAAGAAGCAGCAAAGCGGGTAAGCCTCTAAGCAGGCCTCTGGAACAACCAGTGCGAGCAAAAACCAAGGGTCAGACCCAGATCTGGTCTTCACGACAGTGGAACCACGCACGGGAACAACCCATGCCACCACAACAACCACCAACGCAGAAGACCCACTGCGCACCCTTTTTTCCACTCCCCTCCAATCGATGCCAGAAACGGGCCTTACAAACCCGCCAGACGCACCTGACCGAAACAAGGGTCCAGTGGTGGAAACAGACACCCTCGCTCTAGAAGGAGTAATGCCTGAATTAGCGCCAAGTGACTTCGTGTCTCAAAACTATCAAACCTTGGTTGCCCTCATGCAAGAGGAAGCGAAAAAGAGGTCGAGTCGGAGCCTGCAAGCCCGACTCAACTTTGACTCAGAGTATGAGACATCCCCATCGCGTCATCGGAGGGATAGGCGTGGGGAGGATAGCCGCCGGCCCCAGTGTTTACCAGGATCGGGAGGAGAGTTAAGGACGATGACTCAGTTGACCTGCAGTATCTGGATGAACTCGAAGAGGACGGACGGCGTACCAATGTCCACGCTAGGCTTGGTAGCCGCAGGGTCCATGACAGACTTGGACGACGGCACTCCCCAAGTGAAAGCTCTTCAAGCTCGGATTCTGAGGACAGTCGGCGCAAGCACCGAAAGAGGGGAAGCTCATCCTCTGGTGACTCCTCGGACAGTCGGCGCAAGCGCCGAAAGAGGGGAAACTCGTTCTCTGGTGACTCCTCGGACAACGAGGACAGAGAAACAGGGCACTGGAAGTCCAGGAGAAGATATCGCGACCAGGAGGAAGATATGTCTCTTCCTTGGCGCCGCCAAAAGGCAGATGCATTAACTCGGCGCATCAGCGATTTTTCAGACGATAAGAGAAGGCGCATGCCCGCCAATGTGAAAACTTACGATGGAATAGGTGATCCGGACGATCACCTAAAAGTTTTCGAGTCAGCTGCTACCATCGAAAATTGGCCACAACCTGTGTGGTGCCACATGTTCAATTCCACATTAGTGGGAAATGCAAGAAACAAGTTCAGTAAGCTTCCACGCAGAAGCATTGATGGTTTTGAAGAGTTGCGGAAGGCGTTTCGCTTAAACTTTACTCAAAGGAAGAAGTGCGCTAAAAACCCTGTCGAACTTGCCAGGGTAAAACGGCGCTAGGGGGAATCTACAAGCGCTTATGTGGAACGCTACAAAGACGAATGCATACATGTCAAGGCATGTCCCGAAGTACTAAAGATCTCAAGGTTCATGAACGGAATCAATAACCCAGAACTCATCAAAAGGTTGAACGACAAGATTCCCCAAACCTTTGATGAACTTATGAAACGCACGAGGTCCTTTATCCAAGGAGAAGCCGCTGCAGCAGACATCAAGAAAGGCTACTCAAACTATAGGTCACAAGAACAGCCTAGGAGACAATCCAATGACCAGAATAACAACCACAACAAGAATTACCGCAGTCACGGTAGCGGACGAGAGAATGACAAGTATACCCCACTAACCAAGATTCCAAAGGAGATATTCGCAACGGAAGGCGCGAACTTCCCGAGACCCCCACCAATGCGCACCCCAGAGGAGCGGCGCATGGGGAACAAATACTGCGACTATCGTGGACAGACGGGCCACACCACTAATGAGTGTGTCCCATTGCGCCAACTAATTGATAAGCTAGTAAAAGAATGCAGATTGGACCATTTAGTTAAGAACATCAAGGAGGGAAAAGATAAGCAAAAGACTGGAAACAAGAAAGAAGCACCCAAGGATAAGGATGATACCATTTACATGATACAATCATGGCAGCGAAAGACTAGGCAAAAGATCAGCCAAAAGTTTTCTTGTGGAAGCGAAATTTCTTTCCCCACCCTGGCTGTGGACAACGCAGTGGTAGAACCACTCACCATCGAAATTAATGCAGGGGGTCACGATATCCACCGCATGTATGTTGATGGAGGAGCATCCGCATATATAATGTATGAACATTGTTTTAAGCGACTGCGACCTGAGATACGAAGTCAGCTAAGCCCGGCCATGACGTCATTGACTGGTTTTACAGGAGAAAAGATATGGCCCATGGGGCAGATACGCCTACTAGTCAATGTTGGTAATAAGGAACACTCCACAACAGCCTGGATGAACTTTATGGTGAAAAAATCTTAAAACTGATTCGGTTGTAGCGAAGGGCAGTTTTAAATTTGTATTTCCCGATTAAGATTAACAATCATGTTAGGTTCCCATATTTGTAACACAAGCATCAATAGAAGAAATAAGAGATAAAGGTGATCGGTTGAACAAAGAAAAACAATACGCGTATGAATGTGAGACAAGTTATGCGTAGATATTGAAATGAGATGAACAACCAACCTTCAAATGAAGGTTTACAAGAGGTATTTATAGGAGGGAACTAGGGAAACACACCAAGTTCCCATCCTTTCCTTATTAGGCTTGGGCCAAGGCTTATGGGCCTTCTACATAAGCCTTAGCATAATAACAAACATAAAGGCCTAATTAAGCTAACTATTACATATTAATTACTAACACTTGTTGATGACGTATAGTCCGCATTCGGGTCATGAACCCGACCAATGAACGCTACTAGCAATCGAGCCCAGTACGAATGGGCTAACCCGGTAACGGTTTGGGCTCACGAAGGCCCAAACCCGAAGTTATTTATGGTTTTGATATCGGATATCTCTTATTTATGAGATATGCATTAATTGACCGACTTAAGCGGGATACGCCGAAGGTTGGGGAACACGAAACCGACACGGATTTCGTGTGTATATAAAGGGCATCTCGGCTCTCATTAAAGGTACGATCTTAAAACCTAACTCTCCACTAAACCCTAAAACCGATTACTTACTCTCACGCCGGAGGATAATCGTGGAAGACAATCCCACGATAAGCCTAACGGTGTTTTCTGTTTTCTTAGTGCGCAGGTCTCAAGCATCAAGGACTAATTGATACGAGAACCGGAGTCCAAATAAGGAACGCGCAACTTTTGTATCAACAAGTGGCGCCATCCGTGGGACCAATCACTAAGAACTAGAATGACAAAGCACGGAAACCTAAGCCAACGATCGCATAGTGACTTACAAGGGAAGAAGCAGCAAAGCGGGTCAGCCTCTAAGCAGGCCTCTGGAACAACCAGTGCGACCAAAAACTAAGGGTCAGTCCCAGATCTGGTCTTCACGACAGTGGAACCACGCACAGGAACAACCCATGCCACCACAACAACCACCAGCGCAGAAGACCCACTGAGCACCCTTTTTACCACTCCCCTCCAATCGGTGCCAGAAACGGACTTCACAAACCTGCCAGACGCACCTGACCGAAACAAGGGTCCAGTGGTGGAAACAGACACCCTCGCTCTAGAAGGAGTAATGCCTGAATTAGCGCCAAGTGACTTCGTGTCTCAAAACTGTGAAACCTTGGTTGCCCTCATGCAAGAGGAAGCGAAACAGAGGTCGAGTCGGAGCCTGCAAGCCCGACTCAACTTTGACTCAGAGTATGAGACATCCCCATCGCGTCATCGGAGGGATAGGCGTGGGGAGGATAGCCGCCGGCCCCAGTGTTTACCAGGATCGGGAGGAGAGTTGAGGACGATGAATCAGCTAACCTGCAGTATCTGGATGAACTTGAAGAGGACGGACGGCGTACCAATGTCCACGCTAGGCTTGGTAGCCGCAGGGTCCATGACAGACTTGGACGACGGCACTCCCCAAGTGAAAGCTCTTCAAGCTCGGATTCTGAGGACAGTCGGCGCAAGCACCGAAATAGGGGAAGCTCATCCTCTAGTGACTCCTCGGACAGTCGGCGCAAGCGCCGAAAGAGGGGAAACTCATTCTCTGGTGACTCCTCGGACAACGAGGACAGAGAAACAAGGCACTGGAAGTCCAGGAGAAGATATCACGACCAGGATGAAGATATGTCTCTTCCTTGGCGCCGCCGAAAGGTAGATGCGTTAACTCGGCGCATCAGCGATTTTTCAGAAGATAAGAGAAGGCGCATGCCCGCCAATGTGAAAACTTACGATGGAACAGGTGATCCGGACGATCACCTAAAAGTTTTCGAGTCAGCTGCTACCATCGAAAATTGGCCACAACCTGTGTGGTGCCACATGTTCAATTCCACATTAGTGGGAAATGCAAGAAACAGGTTCAGTAAGCTTCCACGCAGAAGCATTGATGGTTTTGAAGAGTTGCGGAAGGCGTTTCGCCTAAACTTTACTCAAAGGAAGAAGTGCGCTAAAAACCCTGTCGAACTTGCCAGGGTAAAACGGCGCTAGGGGGAATCTACAAGCGCTTATGTGGAACGCTACAAAGACGAATGCATACATGTCAAGGCATGTCCCGAAGTACTAAAGATCTCAAGGTTCATGAACGGAATCAATAACCCAGAACTCATCAAAAGGTTGAACAACAAGATTCCCCAAACCTTTGATGAACTTATGAAACGCACGAGGTCCTTTATCCAAGGAGAAGCCGCTGCGGCAGACATCAAGAAAGGCTACTCAAACTATAGGTCACAAGAACAGCCTAGGAGATAATCCAATGACCAGAATAACAACTGCAACAAGAATTACCGCAGTCACAGTAGCGGACGAGAGAATGACAAGTATACCCCACTAACCAAGACTCCAAAGGAGATATTCGCAACGGAAGGCGCGAACTTCCCGAGACCCCCACCAATGCGCACCCCAGAGGAGCGGCGCGTGGGGAACGGATATTGCGACTATCATAGACAGAAGGGCCACACCACTAATGAGTGTGTCCAATTGCGCCAACTAATTGATAAGTTAGTAAAAGAATGCAGAGTGGACCATTTAGGTAAGAACATCAAGGAGGGAAAAGATAAGCAAAAGACTGGAAACAAGAAAGAAGCACCCAAGGATAAGGATGATACCATTTACATGATACAATCATGGCAGCGAAAGACTAGGCAAAAGATCAGCCAAAAGTTTTCCTGTGGAAGCGAAATTTCTTTCCCCACCCTGGCTGCGGACAACGCAGTGGTAGAACCACTCACCATCGAAATTAATGCAGGGGGTCACGATATCCACCGCATGTATGTTGATGGAGGAGCATCCGCATATATAATGTATGAACATTGTTTTAAGCGACTGCGACCTGAGATACGAAGTCAGCTAAGCCCGGCCATGACGTCATTGACTGGTTTTATGGGAGAAAAGATATGGCCCATGGGGCAGATACGCCTACTAGTCAATGTTGGTAATAAGGAACACTCCACAACAGCCTGGATGAACTTTATGGTGAAAAAATCCCCTTCGCCATACGCGCAGTACCGTCTACAGCACATAGAATGCTCAAGTTCCCGGTGGAGGGGGCATTGTTACTCTTTACAATACCACCGTACCACTTGGAGAATGTAACACGATTACATGTGAGACGTCACACATCCCAGAACAGCACGCAACTAAAGTATCAAACCTGAGGGTCGCAATTCATCCTGATTACCCAGAGCAGGAAATATCAATCGGGGGATCGCTGTCTGATAAAGGCAGGGTGGCCGTGTGCGCACTCTTGCAAAAGAATCTGGATATCTTTGCATGGGAACCAAAGCACATGACCGGTGTATCACGCTCGATTATAGAACACAAGTTGAGAATCCGAGAAGGATACTCCCCAGTACGACAGAAGAAGCGCGGCCAGGCTCTAGAGCGCGCACAAGCAATCCTGGCAGAAGTACACAAACTTGTGGATGCAGGTATCATGCGAGAAGTCTATTACCATGACTGGCTTTCCAACCCAGTGATGGTCAAGAAGAGCGACGGTAGTTGGCGGATGTGCGTGGACTTCACGGATCTCAACAAAGCATGTCCACAAGACTACTACCCACTACCAGAGATAGACTGGAAGGTAGAATCTTGTGCGGATACCCACTTAAATGCTTCTTGGACGCATACAAAGGATACCACCAAATCCAGATGGCTAAAGAATATGAGGAAAAAACGGCCTTCCATACAAGCCAAGGCGTCTATTGTTATACTAAAATGCCCTTTGGCTTGAAGAACGCAGGCGCCACCTACCATCGATTGATAGATAACGCATTTGAAAAACAGGTGGGCCGCAACCTAGAGGTTTACGTTGACGACCTTGTCATAAAAAGCCATACGGAGGACGAATTGGTGCGCGACATTGAGGAAACATTTAGGACACTACAAAAGATCAACATGAAGCTAAATCCTAAGAAATGCACTTTTGGCGCTACAGAAGGCATGTTTCTCGGATATTTGATAGAGCCCGATGGCATTAAACCGTGTCCAGAAAAAACGAAGGCTGTCATCCAACTTCCTTCACCATGCACGTTGAAAGAAGTCCAGTCCCTAAATGGAAAATTGGCCGGTCTGAATAGATTCTTGTCCAAATCAGTAGATAAGGCACTCCCTCTCTTCAAAACGCTCAAGAAGTGTACAAAAAGGGAGACTTTCGCTGGACTACAGAGGCAGAAGATGCTTTCATACAGCTTAAACAACATATAGCAGCGCTCCCCACGCTGGTCGTGCCCCGCCCAGGGGAAGAATTAATTATGTACTTATCTGCGACTCATGGAGCAGTTAGCGCAGTGCTACTAACAGACAGGAATTCAGTACAAACACCGGTATATTTTGTAAGCAAAGCACTCAAGAAAACGGAGATTAACTACAACATAATGGAGAAGTTGGTCCTGGCATTCGTATTCGCCGCCAAACGGCTGCGCAGGTACTTCCAGGCGCACCCAATAGCGATGATCACAGACCAACCTATCAAGCAAATCATCTCCAAACCCGACGCATCGGGACGACTACAGAAGTGGAGCGTGTTGCTAGGTGAGCATAACATCTCCTACAAACCACGCACTGCAGTTAAGGGGCAGATACTAGCAGACTTCATCATCAAAAAACCGGACACTGATGATGCACCTTCAGAAAGCAAGGTGGAATTACAAGAGCCATGGATCCTATTCACAGATGGATCTTCATGCGTGGATGGGTCAGGCGCAGGCCTTATCCTCACGAGTCCAGAAGGAATGGAATTCACTTACGCACTGCATTTTGAATTCACAGCCACAAACAACGAGGCCGAGTATGAAGCCCTGATTGCTGGATTACGCATTGCAGCCCGAATGGGCATACGTAACCTAGAAGCAAATGTGGATTCCCGGCTAGTAGCCAACCATGTGTTGGGCGAGTATGTGGCTAAAGAGGAGAACATGATTCAATATCTCGACAAGACCAAGTCACTAATCCAGGGTTTTGACAGGTTTACCATCAAACAAGTTCCTAGAGGGGAAAACAGAAAGGCGGATGCACTGAGCAAGATTGCATCCACAAGCTTCGCACACCTGTCAAAACAAGTATTGGTGGAAACAATGAAGAGCAAGTCCAACTCAGAGATGGAAATATCCACGGTGATAGAGGAGCAAGGTCCTACATGGATGACTCCAATAGTCGAGTTCATAAGCGAGGGCGTATTACCCCAGGAGTAGAAGGACGCCCGACGAGTACGGCGCACATCACAGAGGTTTGAACTTCGGGACGGTATACTATATCGGCGTTCATTTCTACAACCATGGCTTCGATGTGTTGGGCCCCTTCAAGCAGATTACGTACTCCGAGAGATCCACGCTGGTTCATGTAGTATGCACTCCGGACCACGGTCCGCTGTGGCACGCGCTTTACGGTCAGGATACTACTGGCCTACGATGCACCATGACGCGCGGGACTTAATAAGAAAGTGTGGCGACTGCCAAGTTCACAGACCCATTCCACGCCAACCACCACAGGAGCTAACACCTATTACGTCGCCATGGCCATTATATAAATGGGGTATCGACATTGCCGGACCCTTCCCTGTTGCAGCAGGGGGATTGAAATTCCTTATAGTGGCTATAGACTATTTCACTAAGTGGATTGAAGCAAAGGCGGTCGCGACAATCACAGGAAATCAGGTAAAACGATTTGTTTGGGAGAATATCGTATGCCGTTTTGGATTACCTGGGGAAATCATCTCGGATAACGGAAAACAATTCTGCGACAACCCTTTCAAGGAATGGTGCGAAAAACTAAATATTGCACAGCACTTCGCGTCCGTTAAACACCCACAAACCAATGGTTTAGTCGAGCGTGCAAGTCGAAGTTTGGGTGAAGGAATTAAAGCATGCTTAGACAAACACAAAGGGAGGTGGGTGGAGGAGTTATCGCATGTCTTGTGGGCGCACCGCACGATAATCAAAATTAGCACGGGAGACACTCCCTTTTCTCTTGTCTATGGGACAGAAGCCGTCATACCAGCCGAAATTGGGATGCCAACTATTCGTACTGCTGAAGTCAATGTTACAACCAATGACGATGAGCGACGTATTGACTTGGACCTGTTGGAAGAAAGGCGCGAACGCGCAGCTATATGTGAGGCGAGAGCTAAGTCAAAAATGAAGGGATACTACGATGCTAAAGTTCGAAGCATCTCATTCAGACCTGGCGATTTTGTATATCGTGCCAATGATGCGAGCCATGCAGAAGATATAGGAAAACTTGGACTGAAGTGGGAAGTGTTGGTGTGTATCTCCCAGAACAGGATTAAGATAATCAATGACAGTAGCAATACCACTAGGTGGTTACCGGATATCACTTGGAATCGTGTGATCGCTTAAAGTAAACTATTCGACCCTAATGCCCGGTATCACGAATATCTACTTGGGATAAGACCAAATTCAGTTAGAGAATTAGGCACAATTCTATAACCCTTTCGCTAATAAGTGTTTACGTCTGTGTGTCCTTCATGCATAATCGATCTCCTATTAATAGAGGTTACTCTTAGCTAGTCAAATGGAATTATGAGTATTAATCGCCCATTAATAGCCTCATAATTATCCCCATTATAGCCGTTAGTGGTTACATGACCAATTACGTGGTCATTAAGCAGCTTGTAATCAGCCATTTAGTGATTTAACACGCAGCATTTTCATACCATTAAAGCATTTCACACTAGCAAGACTTTCATAGCACTAGCAAAGGATACACTACTTCAAGAAACACACACGCTTCAATGGAAACCACAACTTCTGGAAACACCGCCATCATGAAACTACAAGCAGTACTTTCCACAAGTACTACCAATACAAACCACTACAAGAGTCAGGGTGTTCATGGACCTTATGGGTGTACACTGCACTCCCAACCCATTACAAGGTGTGAACTAATCCCACAAGTGCACTAAATTTTCCAACAATCCTCCCCATATTTAGTTCACTTCCTTTGCATGAAAATAAACATCAAGCAAAACATGTGCATAAACGAAAATGTCCCGAGGATTGAATTTTCATCTTAGTAAATTACACGTTTCAAATATTCAGAATCGGGTGTTCTAAGAATTGAACCCTTTAACCCATTTGAATACCTGAAGATAAAATACACACAAGTTTTCAAACACTTAAAAGCTCCCGACACTATACAAGCCATGTGTCCATATCCAAATTCATAAATGTTGTAAAAGCTAAAAGTCCAAAGCTTCCAAGCCAAGAAAACTTCAAATTTACATAGGTGATTCCTCTTTATTCATGCTCCTGCCAAGCACTTTTTCAAAGAAAATTAACCATTGAGAAGTAAAGACTTCATCCTCTTTCAGTGTTCCCCTCGAGCACAACCTTGATGTAAATAAAACATGTGCTCCAAATTAATCTAATGTTCAAATTTTCCACATTGAACTCGCCTCCCCAAGTTTCCTTAGGAGGAGTCAAGTGTCCTAGCATTCAGCTGACTAAGTTGGACTTTAAACCCATCCCTTGAAGGCACTTTTATAACCAAGTCTCTACTGCACCCTTCGGCCAAGTGATCGCTAAGTTCTGCTTGAGATCTCACAAACTCTATAGATACCACCCCATTCATGATAAGCTCACGAATCATGCTATGTCTGACACCTAAGTGTCTAGATTCTTACTATTGTACATTGGCTATAGCCTTAGCCAATGTAGTCAGACTATCACACCGGGATAGAAATAGGTGATATAGGTTTAGGCCATAATGGAATCTCAAGGAGTGTTTTTCAAACCATTCTTCTACCAAAGTACTAAAGCCACAAATTCGATTCCATTGTTGAACTGGTGATGTAAAGTTTGTTTTTGGATGCCCAAGAAATTACACCTCCACCAAGTAGGAATACCCGACCAGCGGTAGACGAATGTCTTCAGTGTTCTTGATCCAACTTGCATCGGTGTATCCTTCCAACACTTATGGGTAACGGATATAGAGACTATAATCCATAGTTCTCTTCAAATACTTCATACCCTTTGAATTGCCGATTGATGAGCACTAGGATTACTAGTATACCTTCAATTTTCAACTAATATCAGGTCTTGTACAAGTCATGGCATACATCCAGTACCCTAGAATACTCAAGTTGAGATCTGACCTTGCCATGATTAGGCATCAGCTTCTCACAGTATCCATAGGTGTACTCACTGGGTACAATCAAAGTAATTGAATTTCTTGATACCTTCTCAATATAATGAGGTAGAGATAGAAATTCTTTTACTTTCATGTTTAATCCTTATACCAAGGATAACATCAGCCTCCCCATGTCCTTCATGGAGAACCTTGATGATAAAAATTCCTTTGTCGGTCAACTGATTTTGGTCAGTGCCAGAGATCAACATGTCATCAACATATAGACAAATAATGACTCCTTTACCAGATTCATCAAATTTGCTATACACACATTTGTCATCTTGGTTAAGAACATAACCACTAGACAAAACCACTTCATCAAATTTTTGATACCATTGCTTAGGTGCACGCAAGTCCATAAAGAGACTTAATCGGTTTACACACTTGTTTTCATTTCGGTGATGAAGCCTGAGGTTGGTTCATATAAACCTCATCCAATTCACCATTCAAGAAAGTGTCTTCACATCCATCGATGAATAATCAGATAGTGAATAGATGCCATAGCAATCACAGTCTTATGGTATACGAGTCACAGCCACGGGGCATAAGTATCAAAATAGTCTATCCTCGACTTTTGTTTAAAGCCCTGAATAACTAATCTAGCCTTGAACTTTTCAATAGTTCCATCTACCTTCATTTTCTTTTTGAAAATCCATTTGCAACCTAGAGGTTTGCAACCTGGAGGTAGATCAACCAACACCCAAGTGTTGTTCCCCATGATGGAATCCATCTCATCATTCATTGCTTCTTTCCAGAAAGCAATATCCGGGACTTCATTGCTTCTTCAAATGTCTTGGGATCATCCTCAACAATGAAGCAATAGGAGTATTGCTTTGAGACCTCATCCCTGGTTCCTTCAACTAAGTATAGTTGAAACTCAAGTCCAAATGACTTTGGATTCACGACCCTTTTGCTCTTCTGAGCCAGGCTCAAGTTGTTGAACCACAACCTCATCGAGGACCTGATGGTTCATCATCGAGGACCTCACGATACACCCGTGTCATGAGTTCCATTAGGAATCCCTGACTTGGTCTTGGGATGATGAGAATCTATTCTCATCAAAGTCTGCATCCCTTGATTCATTGAGTTAATCTGAAACATGGTCATTAGGTTCAATAACATAGAACCTAAAAGCATTGGAATGCAGGCATATCCAACAAAGATGCAGTCAATGCCTCTTTCACCCAAAGTCTTTAGCTTTGGATCGAGGGAGTCTTACTTGACCTACCCCCCAGAGATAGCTCGGGTTGGTTTCCTTTTAGTCCAGAGTTCATAAGGGGTAACCTTGTTTCTTTTGTTGGGAACCCTATTTAATAAATAGCAAGTTGTTAACATAGCTTCTCCCCAGAACCCTTGACTGATCCACGAATATGACAACATGGAATTAACCATCTCCTTGACACCTGTGTTTTCCTTTTCGAAATACCATTTTGCTTGAGGAGTATAAAGAAGCGATCGTTTCATGGATAATTCCAACAATTTGAAATCACAGTATCCGTACTCACCTCCCCTATAGGTCCCTTAATCTTTTGATCAAAGACACAAGTTGTAATTCAACTTCAGTTTTAAACACTTTGAATTTATCTAATGCTGCATCCTTGGAATGTAGCAGGATAAACATAACAAAACCTAGAAGCATCATCAATAAATGTCACAAAGTAATTCTTGTTCCCCAAAAGAGGGTGGCATGCAAATCCACCTGAATCCTTTGTGAATAAGCTCCAAGAGATTAGTCTCACGACTAACACCCTGAAAAGGTTTCTTGGTAATCTTTGTCAACATGCAAGTTTACACTTTTTGATGTCCATGTCAAAGGCTGGGATCAACCCATCTTTAGACATATCTTGCAACCTTTTATAATGAACATGGCCAAGTCTAGCATGCCACGAGGGTAAAGAGCGATGCAGTGCATTGATGGTCTACGGTGAATTTACACTATGGTGGAAATAAATACACTATCAATGGAATTATAAGCACGAACATTTGATTACGTAAATAACCAAAACCAATAAAAACACCATTCTTAGAAAGCACAAATTTATCAGACTCAATAACTTGTTTATAACCATGATTGTTCAAAATACTACTTGAAACCAAGTTCTTCCTAATATCGAGACATGAATAACATCAAAAAAAGTTACAATCTTTCACGAACTAAACCTAAA
>OU343224.1:183944297-184260417 GCA_910596185.1 Chrysanthemum makinoi
TGTGTATTCATTTCAAATTCAAAAAGTATCTCCATTGAAAAATACTTTTAGAAAAACCGCTCGATGTGCGAATCTCTTCTTTTCGCTAGCACGTCGAATGTGTACTCATTCTCTAATACAAAAAGTATTTTGATTGAAAATTGATCTTTCTCATAAAACCTTTCACGATTGCAAAACTCTTTCTTCAAGCAATACGCGATTGTTTTTCAAATCATTTTTCATCAATCGTGAATCTCAATTTGTGGTTCACTCCTCCGTGTTGTCTTCTTTGAGACGTTCGGTTTGAGAACGTAGCTAGAACAACTGCGAACCCTGTCAAAGTGATTTCGGAATCCTACCGATCACAGGCATTTGTACCGATCAACGGGAACCGCGGGCCGGTACTCAATTCAACGAAAGTGATCAAAGACACTTTCGCTGTTTTATTGCTAACTCGTTGTTTGTAGGTACAGTTGGATCGGTTGTAAATGACGATTGAGGAGTCAATCCAAAGCCGCATGCTCACAGCATCCACACTTAAATTGAAGAAATCATGACCGTGCATATCTACATAACTCGGCTCGATATTTCATACTATGCTTCGCTTCACGTTGCAAATATCATGAACCAAGAAGCTTCGCTACTCATGGAAAGATGTCATGATTCAAAAGTGTGAGCATGTCGGTCCGAAAGTCACAACTTCACATGATGCAACACAATAAAGGGTGATCCGAGATTTATAGGGTGATGATCTCAATGAAAGCTCGAAGATCATCAAAGATGTGGATCAGCTCAAAGGCCTCCACTTAAAGTACAATTTAATGCGGACTTTAAAGAATCACTACAAAAGCACAAAGATGCGATGTTGAAGAATTAAAGTCTACGAGCTCAAGAACTAAAGACAAAGATAGAATGCTAGGATGCAAAATGTATTTCATGGTGACCTCCCTTGGGAGATTGTTAGAATTAGAAAATTCCAAGTTAAAGTGTCGGTCACCCCAATTATAAGTCCAAAGATATGTTAGCTCGTAGACGTGTCGTTTGTCACGTTATTTAGTAGTTTATTTATTAGTTTGTAGCGTAGTATAGCTTAGTGCAACACCGGGAGGAAGGACGGTCTTACCCACTCGTATACCTGATCCACGTGATGTAGGAGGTCGTTATGTTTGTAACTATAAATACCCCTTCCATCCATGGAAGGGGTGGTGCTTCTCATTCAATCTAATATTCCCTTTGTGTAAACCTCTAGCAAGAACACCCTCTCTCTCTACTAACTTTCTAACTATGGCAAACATGTATTTTGATCATCCAAGACCACCCGAATCATCAACACAATATTATTTGGATCCTAACACTTAGCTTCGTATCAAAGTATACTAATATATTTTTGATAAGTCGAAATAATTTACAACGCCTAAGCTTCATTTTTGACTCGTACAAATTTGACGTAACATGCTGAAATTTCCAGAATTTATAGTTTTCGTTGCTTAACTTGAAAAATTCATAACTTCTTCGTTATAGCTCTGTTTTAATTCGTTCAAGCGGCCACGTTGCTTTTAAAATGTATTTTCTAAATCTCTAGGCCAAAATTTTTTATTCACTGTCGAGATTTCCAGATTTTGAAAATAAGGACAGACCCTTTTTAAAACGTGTCGAAATGAGTTTTTCTCGCGCCAAACCTATTCTAACTCATTCAAAACAACTCCGAAGCTATTCTAATTCTACCATACACCTTCTTAGGGTGTCATGGGTTCCTAGACATCACCAAGAGTGATATGTTTCAAGGAGTAATTATAGGATAACATATATTAATTTATAGTGCTCAAAAACAATTTAAGTGGTATAGACATCACATAACTTGCATGTTTTACTTAAGCATGATAAAATGAACATAACATGAATATAAAAGATAAAAATGAACATGAAATGCTTACTAGTTACTTGATGAGGTTAAATGAACAAATGATTAATCCTAAACACCCTAGGTTTTTATTTCAAAACCTTACTTAAGAGTGTGCCTAGATTGTGATATTAACTTGACTTGAAAAAATTTATGATCTTCTCTTGGAACTTCCTTATGGTCGGTTCTTGGGAGAGAAATGAAGAGAGGATAGTTCCTTTTTTTTTTTACTTGGTGATATTATGATAAATGTGAAGTGAAAGACTATAATAACATATACATATGAAGATATTTAGCATCAAAAATGAGTGAGTCACCCTTGTGTCAACAAGGGTGATTAACTCATGCTAGTGGATAAATTTTTTTTTATTAATTATTTAAATGTAGTGTAAAATGTAATTACTTAAGGATAGTTAGTAACTTGTGTAAATATTTGAGCTTGTAGGGTAGCGTTAGCTAAAAATAAATTTTAACGGAACAAGATAAAATGTATTGAAGTCATAAAAATTATAAAAATACATTTCTTATAAAATTTGAGTGAAATGATAAGTATCGTGTAGAATTTACGAAAACCGTCGTAATTATATAAATATAACAATTTATATACAAAATAAATTTAAAACACTGGTAAACTAATAATAATATTTTTATAAACTTAATATGAGTATAAAAATATATTGTGATAATTTTTGGAAGTAACGGATCAAATGTTCAAAATAATTAATTACGCTGATAGCGCTATTTAATATGAAAATACGCTGTTTAACGAAATGCAAAACCATGCATGAACTAATATAATGACAATAATGCTAATGAAATGTAGACTAAACCTAGTCTATATGAAATGCCCTTGATGATATGATCATGAATTGAGCTAAACCATTAAGGTTACGCGAATTTTGAAACTCGTAAACCTAGCTTACGATAAACGATGAATAATGAAGCATGAATTGTGATTTGAAAAATGACCTGAAAGTACGAGTTGTCACACATGGGAGAATATGTGGCCTTGTTTAAAAACTCATCTTGTTTTTGGATAAATGCTCCCCCTCAACATGTGCATTATATAGAAATCGTTTGGCACATGGAGGCAGGAGTGCCTTTAAAGGACTAAAACCAATTCCATTTAAACAAATTTGAGATTTAAATCACGATCTCTCCCCCGATCAAAAATTTCAAACCTTTTGAGATTTGTGATCCCAATTGATTTAAATCATTTAAAAAATTTTGGGGAAAGACGTGGCTTGATTTAATTTTGAAAAATGACAGATAATGACCATTTTAAGACATTAAAGATTGTTAGTGTCAGGTATGATTGTTTTAAGAGATCATTAAGTAAAATAAAACAATTTCACAATCAAACAAGAACAGAAAAAATTTCATTTTGACAGATCTTTGAATTTTAAAGAAAATCATACCATGACATAACATTAAATCTTTAGATCACCACATTTTAACGTACAAACGGACTTTTTGATGAAATATCGTTTGAAAATATTTAATTTGAAATTACTGAAGATTTGACAAAATAAAATCCGGTTGATTTCAAAACTTTGAATCCGATTTATTTTCAAAACAATATTTTTCAAAGTTTTAGAAAAATGGTATCATCACTATTATCCCTGCACAAAGATACGTTAGGTGGTTGAGAAGCTTTTGTTGTTGCCGAGGGTTGAAGAAAACCATCTGCAGATGCATTGAGACTTCATACGCTGCATTTTTATGCCAACTAAGGTCAAATTAAGCTCAGCTTTCATTTGATGATGAAGAAATCCATCCGCCGATGCAAAGAGACCTCCCTACGCATTTCATGCCAACTCTCCATAGAAGTCAAATTAAGCTCCTTCTTTCATTTGTCGAACCCAAGATATAGTTACCCTTTCCTTTCGGCATCCAATCATCATCTATTGTGGGATCCGGATCGGGAACATTCTTATATACCAATATACCTGCATACGCTAGTGAACACACATACAAATATATGGTGGTTGACACCCAAACAAAGAATCGACTAATAAAAGTCAATTCAACATATCAATGAGATCATGTAAAGGCATGGGAATAATGTGTTCATCAAACTCTAATCATCTAATCCTAACAATCATATCCTAAATCCCTAGTCCTTCGACATAGGAAAATATCATTTTAGTTAAGCACGTAGGATAAGTAAGAAAGCCCGTTAGATGATATAGATTTGAAAACATTTTCCCCCTCAATCAATGACTCATTTCATAAAAGGTTTTGAAAGCTACAAGTCATTGATTGGGTTTGCAAATTTATGAATATTCTGACATCATTAATTTTAAGCAACACAATTTACCAATTATTTTGTTAAAACAAATATTTTTCTCAAGAATTTTAGAAGGAAAAATATTTGAGTAGGAACACAATTCTTCACATACTTTCCTCATTTGTTTTAGGATAAGTGCATGAAATTTTTGAAAATTGGTTTAGCGCAAAGACTTTCCTTCCTTTTGAAGAGCGGGTTGCTATCTGAAATAATAGCAAACCATAGTTTAAGCACGGGTTACAGTCTGAAATAATTGTAAGCCATATTTTGAGACATGTTAAGAAAGAAATATTTACACCTCCTGCTCGAACTTCATCTAAAGTCCCGTGCCATTATTGAATGACATTTCTAAGACCGTAGATGTTATTGATACCAGAAGACATGTCTTGAGAAAACATATTTTTGGTATTTTTCAATTTTCTGATTTTTATGGGCTTTGTTGATTTTATATTTTTCTATTTTGTTTTTGTTGGTTTTATATTTTGTATTTTGCTTTTTGAAAAATATTTACAATGATAGAGAAATAGTTTAAGAAGATGATGATACGAGTACCGAGATAAGGAAATCATTCAAAGACTTTGTAGAAGATAGAGGTCATCATCTCTTAAACTTTCACCACCAAAGCATTTGAGGCTCTTGAATCGCTGAAAGAACTTGAGCCTTCAAAAGTGAATCTTTGGTAGCTTCCCCAAACCGACAATCCAATAAAAAGACCATTTCCCCCAAGAAGAAGTGAAGCAAACAAATAATTGTATGAAGCTTCAAGAACTCGAAGACGATAACACCGTAACATGTTAACACGGATCATTTCGCGGGTTATTAAACCCGAAATAAAAGATTAAGCCCGATCACATGAACTTGTTAAAGGCCCCCGATGTACACATAACTCTTCGAAGTTTGAGCATATGTCAATTCAGAGAACAATATATCAACATCTTCATTTCACCAAATGCATTCCAATTATCTAACATATAACCAATCAGCCCATGACGCACACATGTCCCCAACAAGAAGAGACAATGACATCACAATAACTGGTTGCATCACTGATCTTCTCTGCGAATGACAACTCCGAAATAACTGATTAAGCTCGATCATGTGAATATGTTGTGCGACCCTGATGTACACATATCTTCCCTTTATGGTTGCGATCTCACGAATCATCATTACATTGTGTACATGAAGCACTAACCTGAAGCACTTTATCATAAATCATATAGAAGATGTCGATAAGCAATATCATCTCACGCTCCACATATTCTTCTCATATTTCTTCCTACTGAAAGCTGAGATAACACATACCAAAAGTATCCAGAGACCACTTCCCCCAAATGGTTGAAATAATACATCCTTCCCCCAAATAGTTGGAATAATATATCCTTTCCCCAAATAGTTGGAATAACACACCAAAGGCTACGAGTTAAACACTGAGTTTCTCGGCGGATATGACATTAGTCTTTCCCAGGATTACTTCAATAAAGAAGAGGTATTAAGTTCATCACGTGTATTCGTTGTGTGTTTAGATGTATATCTCCTTCCCCTGCCGTTTTGATACCTCGTAATCAAGAACACATTATACATGCCAAATACTCTTTGAAGTAGAGAAGAACAAACAATTGGCTTAATGAATCCTGTGAGAATCAACTGCATGTAAACTCTCCCCTACTATCTTTAACAACCCATATGTAGACAATTTGAAGTGACCATCTAAGAAGAAAACCCGATATACCAAACTTGAAACTGAAGTCGCTTCCGACATTTGTATCTTAAGCTTGCACTTAATGATGGAAGAACAGTGTCGAGAATCTATGCTTTAAGCAAATTTCTAAGTACTCACTACTCAAACAAAGTATGAGACATTAACACCTCTTGCAATTATCCACAACGACATCTCCGCGGTGACATGAGTAAAACAACGTAACTCTATAAAGTGATAGTTAACCAAGTCTTCAACCGTATATCCCGACTGCATGTAACTAGATAAACCAAGTCTTCAACTCAAATTCTTAAGCCCGAGCAAGTTATCAAATAAGAACACGCCTTAGTGAAAGTCAACTTCAATCTCAAATAAGTGATAAATGATTATCTCCGAAGTAATCAACTTGTGTCAAATGCCCAGCATGTGAATAAGCATACAATCGGATGTACATTGACCCACTGAATGAACCGGAACAAATGATTCCTCAACATCAACGCATTCTTCCTAAAGTTATACATGTAGAGACTGATATGGAAGATTCACCAATAATGTCTTCGAGCGGATGAGGTAGTCATTTTCCCTTCATGTGGTTGATTTATAAGGGTAAAATGAGAGGAACAATACTCCGTGAAGATTTGGCAAAGGAATACCAAAGAGCGGATCATTATTCATGAACAATAATTCGTGAAGATTTGGCAAAGGAATACCAAAGAGCGGATCATTATTCAATAGTGCATTTACCATATCATGATAGTTATTATCAACGCCTTGTGAATTAACTGGAGGAAATGTTTCTTGAGGATTCCGAGAAGTACTTCTTAGATGGTGAACCGCTTGAGTCAAGAGGAACCGGAGCATGAGCTTCGTGAAACTAGATGATCAACATTCATTGGAGGTTGGAAGTACTCATCAAACATATCTTGAAACAATGAATCCCAAACAATGAATCCCGGTTATCCTTAGTAAGTGAAGCATTAGGCTGGGAGAGTCATATGACCATAATTCAAGCATCCATCAACATGTAGTATATGCACTCTTCTCCCCTCAAAAATTGCATCCGTTGCCATTTTTATTTGAACAAGTGAATAAGCATATACACCAATGAACGTAGACCCACTTGAGAGTTGAAAGAAAGGGGAAAAACATGAAGTTTGTTGATGAAGAATGTCGATGAGAATGGTCATAAACATGAAGATTTCTCTTCATTTAAAGATAAAGCAAGACGAAGCGCATTTCTTTCTTTGAGGAACGGGTCCCAAGAGTTATCTACGACGCCATAGTGTTGAAGAACGAGGCCTGAATGATGTGAACAGACGTCATAGCCGGGTTGAATATCAATGTTGAGTAACTTGAACCAAGGAGTTATGAGATATCAATCCTTTGTTATCCATACTTTAAGCCACCCATGTATTGAAGGATCAAGTATCTCGTGAATCGAGTAAGGACTACACCGCACTAACATTACAATCTTGATTGCATATATATGGGTTAGTGACATTAGTATCCAAACCCTTTGGGGTTTCATGGTCAACCTTGATTTTGTTGTCGGAAACAAATTTCCAGAGGTATCCATCTAAGTCCAAAGATCCTTAAACATTGTCGTACGGTATCCACTTATTACAAGGTCTAGGATTGTTAGGCTTCTTATGCATAGTGGAAGACTTATCCTTATTCCTAGTTTCCAAAGATTTAGCAGTTGGTGTCCATCTAGGCAAAGTTTTTGGTTTGTTTTGCTTCACAACATGTTGAACCTTAGTCACGTTAGTAGTCTTAGTGGATTGTACCTTAGCATGTGAATTAGGAAAATGTTTCTTATTCGGAAAAGACTTAGAATTTATAGTTTCATTTTCTACATGCTTAGTATTCTTCTTCATATAACTACTCTTAGATGCAAGCCAACCCCTAGTCTTTTGAGTGTTCATAGGTAATGGTTTACAACTATTAGCAGTGCCTTGAAATCTTGTAGAATTCATCACCCTCGGTCTTGCACCTAAAATTCTGTCTTTTTGAATTTGTGCCTTTTTCCTAGCTTCTTATAGATAATAGTTCTTCCACAAGTCATTCATATCATATGAATTCTGGGTTTTAATGCATGGTTTTGACACTGTTTTCAAACTAATCCTAGAGGTGCTAAAGTAGTTGCATGTTGAGGTTTAGAGGAACTAGAAACATAACTCTTAGGTAACACAGGTGAAGTGACTCTTGGGAGGCAAACCGTGTTTTTTAAAATGTTGGTCTTTCGGATATAAACGCAGTAGGCTGCCTAACAACAGACCGGTTTCTAATGGGATGAGAAACTGGTTTCCCCAAGGTTGATGGTTTTGTAAACTTAGTGTTCACACTTTTCCCTACAGTTTTTCTAAGCTCATTCTTTAAGGCAACAACAGCGAAACTCTTTTCCTGAAGTTGAGCTTTGAGATCATCAATTTTTGCTATCAAAGAGTTTGATTGTTCCATTGACTTAGTTCTAGTTTCATTGACAGAGTCACTTAGTTCTATGTGATGCTTTCTCAAAGACTCATTTTCCTTTAGTAATTTGGCCACACAAACCGCTAATTCATCATTTCTCATTTGAATATCATCAATAGCATTAACATCATAATTACTTGTAACCAAATTACTTTTCACATGCATATCAGAAATATGTTTCTTCAAATTGTTGATAGTCGAGTTTTTGTCATGAAGCTGAGCTTTTAAATTGTTTATTTCAAAAAATTCACGAAATTCAGGAAATTTCGGATTTTTACATGGTTTCTTAGTTTGAAAACTTTCCTCCTTTCTTTGTATTGCAATTTCCAGTGAAATGCAATGTTTTTCAAGTTTTGATAATTTGTTTGAAAGTTCATCAAAAGCCTTTTTATCAACCATATCATTTGTTTTGAAATTATTAGACTCAGCCTCAACCAAGGAACATTTATCAGAATCATGTTCAGCATTAAGATCAGTATGTTTAGGTAAATTAGCAGATGCACTATGATGAACAGTTAAGGGTACCTCATAACATGAAACCTGTTCATTTATCTGTCTGATATCTGCATCCACATCATGAGAAACAAGAGTCACTGAACTACTGGCTGTTTCAAGCTTATCTGCCTCTGAGCCCCTGTATTGAGTACCAACTGATCCATCAATTGACACATTACCTGACTCATCACAACTATCTCTCAATTGCACATGACACTCATTCACCCGACCTTCATTCACCTTGTCATCGTTCAGTGCACTTTCCTCAATATACATCTTAACATTATCCAAGAGTTGGATCAATGTTTCTCTGAACACATTTGCTTCCATCCCAGTGTGATCCTTGAAGCGCTTTTCGGTCATATGATCATCATAATCCGAAGTATATTCACCATTGAAGAATGACTAAAATTGTTTGTAGATCACCTGAAGTGCCGCACTGGAACTATCATTTTGAACCTTCTTTTTGTCAAGTTGTAGCTCTAATTGTTCTAAGTTTAAGAATAATGTGCTCGTGAACGTTGATAATTCTTGACGGAAAAGTGCAGTAAATGTTCGTTCGCTTCCCATAGATAAAAGTAACGTGAGGTGTGAATGAAGTTGTCGATAAGGTTCAATGCAACTTTCCATATCCTTTGCACAAGCATTCTGTAACATTGACTGGTGCATTTATGTCTTTTCAGAGTCTGAACCCGGAGATATTACATCCTTATTGATTGATTCAATCATTTTTAACCGTTCAGTGTAGCAAATATGTTGGAATCGCTCCTAACTCGTAAATGGAACGACATTGACGGGATTACATTTCTATCTTTGTTACCTCAAACACAAGGGCTTGTTATGTCATTTAGTGATAGATGTAAGTGTTTGGGTATAAATACCCTTCCATACTTCCATGGAGGGGTGAGACTCTTGTGTAAACTTTCACCTTTCATCAATAATAAACACACTAGTTTTCCCTTCTCTCTCTAGCTTCTCTCTCTAACTTGAAGATGGTGTTCTTCCATCTTCCAAGACCTCCTGATTCACCATATCAACCAAATATACGGTCCTAACATTGGTATCAAGAGCAAGGTCGGTTTTGTATCATTGGTTGTTTTTTTGGTGATGCTATCTTGTCAAAATCTTGTTTCAAAATTTGTTGTTAACAAAGCTTTAACCTTTCATATTCTTTAGTAACAGATTTTTTTACAAGTTCATGAATTTTTTTGGTCAAAAAGGTCACCTGATGTTTTGCACATCTGGTTTTGGGTATCTTTGTCCAAATGTTCTGTGGTTGTTCTGGTTTTTTGGTAACTTTGTCATAACTGTCCAAACCTTTTGTCCAAGTCCTGTGAAAAAAAAATCGTGGTCAAACTAGTCATTTACATGGTCTAAATGGGTCAAAAATGCAACTTTTATATCATTTTTCTGGGTATCTTTGAAACTAACTGGAAAACTGATCGGAAAAAGGACGCCGGAAAAAGTCAACATAGGGTCAAAACCCTATTTTTATGCCTAAGGAACCATCTTCAGAGATATTTACGCATAATTGTGAAGTTATGCGTAAGGACTGTTAAGCGTAAGGTTTTACGCATAAGCCTTAGCTTACGCGTAGCCTGGTTTACGCATAACCTTTTGGTTACGCCTAAGAACCCTAAGCGTAAGACCCTACGCGTAAGAAATATGTTATGCATAAGGGTTGGTTTACGCATAAAGATCCTTCAATGTTACGCATAAGACCAGAAATCAAGATGAAGTAGAATACTTTGACCTCAACAAATACCAAAACATATCACGACATCATATCCAAATTATCATCACTGGACACTGGTCATCAAATACCTCTCGACCAAAAATAATAACATCCGATTTAAATCCCATCACCATCACAGTTTACAAAAAAAAAAAAAAAAAAAAAAAAAAAAAAAAAAATCAAACTTATATGATGTCAAGCCTCTATTTTGTTATTCGAATCTTTAATGAAATAACCTCAACAAAACTGTTAAGGTTATCTCTTTCATTCGTTTCTATCACCCTTACACTCGTTAACATAGACTATAGAAATGATAACGAGATATCAGTTTGCTCAAATACCTTTCTAAGATCTTTGTTCATCATGGATAAGTGAAGAGCAAGGGTTATTTGTTTTCGAAATTAAAGATTATGTCATAACAATTATGTTATGACTCATTCTTTGCTTCGATTTAAATTCAAAACACAAAGATTGAACATTGAATCCTACCTGTGAAGAATACATAGAGCCGAAACTAATTTTAAAATATTCAAAGTATTAGTGGTTTGGATTATCAAGAACATATGACGAGTTTCAACCAAATTGTGTTTTGGATCTGGAACAAACGAGATGATAGCAAAGTTCGGGGAGAGGAGTAAGATAGATGGGGGCGGATATGAGTGGGATTTTTTATTTTTTGATGTTTGTCTGCGTTTTGTGTGATGTGAGAAGGAAGATGGGGGCGCTTCTTGTTTTATTAGGGTTAATAAAATGAGTTTAGGGTTGATTAGTATACCTCTTTATACCAGTATTGGTTTAGGGTTTGTGTCGGTATTGGATCGGGCCTAGGTGCTGTTTGGGCCGTGAATCCATCACTTGAATGGGCTATGGGCTTTGCTGACTATATCCAAAATAAATAACACAATTGAGCTAAACACTTTGTTTATACAAATGTTTTTTTTTTACATTGTGTTAAGTTATTTTGTTACAACATTTGGCTCAATGGAGTGGTATTTTGGTGTTGTGAATATTCACGGGGATACAATTTTGACAAGATCGGGAAACCATTATCAAATTCACTTAAACCGTTAATGAAGGCTAGTTTTGGGCATTTAACCGTAAGATGTGACTACGGCGATAATTCATTATTATTTTATTGAGATTGAAGTGGGATATCACGGGTGCGTGTACTTAGTATATGAAGATATCGGGGTTGGTTGGATGCATGATTCTTCGAGATCCTTGTTCGAGCTTTAACCGTTTCCAATGGCAAAGACTTGAGTTATCTAGTTGAACCTGATGTAAGGAGTTACGTTGTTGTGCTCACAGCTTATAACTATCACTTTTAAGGAGTTACGTTGTTGTGCTCAAGTGTCACACTAAGGTGTGGATAATTTGAGAAACTTTAAGTTTACCTTTTCTCGATGGAGTTAAGAAAAAGGGTTCTTCGTCTGACAATAGTACAAGTTTAAGTCACAAGTTCGGGTTATACTACTTCAGTCTCAAGTTCGTCATATTGGGTTCTCTCCATCAGTAGTCACTACAAAAAGCCGTCAGAATGATAATGGGGTCGGTAAAGAATTAGCTGAGAAGAGTATACACGAGTAGAGAAGTTTTATCAGCAGTTGATTCTCACGAGATATTTATGGTACTTCGCAATTGTTCGATTACTTGGACATACATGGTTTCGATGTCTCCAATTCATCATCAACATACGTGGTGTATGATTCTGATTTATTGAAAACATCGGGGGGAAGAGAGTATAGGTGGTGTCTGCTTCCTTTGTTGTTTTTGGATTTTTTTTTGAAAACCCTCTCCTTTCATGAATTTCTTCAATCAGGGGGAAGAAATGAGACGATCAGTGGTTAAAATTTCTCAAGTTGGTGTTATCGTCTCACTTTCACAGAGTTATCATGTGTGAAGTTACCTAAATATGATGTTGTGATGCCTCACACACGGTCATTTTATCGAGTAATTACATATTCACAAGTAACTATTATTCCGATAGACCGCAACATTCAGGGGGAAGTCATTTCATTTCGTCTTTCGTGGTTTGTTTAGAGTGAAGCATCTACATACGTGAGAAGATCTTGTTGATTTCTTGCATGTTACCCCCGAACGGACTTTCCACAATAAGTCAGATTTACCTTGTGTGGTTTACTGCTCATCTACAAATTCCGCTAGCGACGAAAACTTCTAAAGTTAGAGGAAATGTTCACTACATCAAAATTTCGAATCTGCTGAAGACGGTTGTCAGTTTGGGGGGAAGCTGATTCAGAAACTTCGCCAAAAAGGAGTGTACGGAGAAGCTGCTAAAGACATGCGGCATGAATTGGGGGGAAGTTAATCCAATTTATGCATATTACATCATTTTTCTACAAGTGAAGAAAATGGTTCTCAAGTCAAGGTACAAAAAGAAGACAAAGAGCGTAAACTTTCATCATCCTCAGCACTTGAAGAGCTTATGAAGACCTTTCTTCACTTGTTTTCTATATTTGTAGTAAATGTTGTAAGTAATCCCTTATGTCGTCCCATTGGGGGAAGATTGTTGGAATCGCTCCTAACTCGTAAATGGAACGACATTGACGGGATTACATTTCTATCTTTGTTACCTCAAACACAAGGGCTTGTTATGTCATTTAGTGATAGATGTAAGTGTTTGGGTATAAATACCCCTCCATACTTCCATGGAGGGGTGAGACTCTTGTGTAAACTTTCACCTTTCATCAATAATAAACACACTAGTTTTCCCTTCTCTCTCTAGCTTCTCTCTCAAACTTAAAGATGATGTTCTTCCATCTTCCAAGACCTCCCGATTCACCATATCAACCAAATATACGGTCCTAACAAAATATTAACATTGTTTCCCACAACATCATACAATTTAAGTACTTCTGAAATTACAGGGTCAGTAGTGTAAGACATGATGTTGTAGTATACACGGGATTTTACAAGTCTATGATTTAAACCGAGAAATAGATTCTTTCGCGGGATTTTACAAAATCAAGAAGAAACCGTGATATAGTGACCAATAGAACGTGTTAAGATAACTGATGGATCGACACAATGATAGACAATTGTGTGTTAGGTCTTATGGTTGTTTGTAGGATTAGCAGAGATGTTGTTTGGTTGTGATTTGGGTTGGTTGTTGCAAGATTTTACTGAGAAATTTAGGTCTAAAAACTTAAAAACCTCAATAACTTCTGTTCGGAGCAGATTTAGGCCTCGAGGGCTGTCGGCGTGCCATTCTCCCCGTTCTCACGGTCCTTTTGATGGGTAGAACGCTGAAAACGGAGTTACAGTTTAAAAGTTATAGTCATTTGAAGTTTTGTCGGGAAAAGTCAACAAAACGCACTGATGAAATGGTCAAACCGCTTCTAACAATCCTATATGAAGAAAACTCTCTAGTTACAAGTTGCTAGATGCACAAGTCGCTAGAGACAACACGCTATGAAGACAAATCGCTAGTTGACAAGTCGCTACAGACAACTCGCTATGAAGATAAATCGCTAGCACCAAGTAGCTAGACACAAGTCGCTAAAGCAACAACTCGCTAAGCTGACAAGTCGCTAAAGAACAACTCGCTAAGTGGGCAAGTCGCTAAGGAACAACTCGCTAAGAGGCCAAGTCGCTAAAGAGCAACTCACTAGTCACAACAAAGTCAAGTCGCTGAGAATAGTAAAGACAAGTCGCTACGTTGAACAAGTCGCTAGCCGAAGTGGTACATCCACTACTTTGTACTATTTGTCGCCTTGTCTCAATAGACAAGTCGCTACCACTTCAACTGCAAGTCGCTGAAAACTAAAGAAGCAAGTCGCTACGAAGAAAAATTATCCGAGAGTCAAGTCGCTAGCTAGAAAAACTTAAACACAACCCTTTTCAATCCAAAACAAGCCCAACCACAGTGATTCAAGCTTTCCAAATCAAAACCCAAGCACATACAATGATTCTAAACACAAAAGTACAATCAAAATTCAAACTTTAACACAAGAAATGATCCAAATGACGTAAAAACCACTAAACTTTTTCAAACCCAAAAATCATATAAAACCACTAGAAATCCAAGGACATGTAAGAGAGATGATCAAACCATGGCTCTTGATACCATTTGTAACATATTGGATTTCATAAACACATCAAATCATAACACATATAGGCGTATGGATTTAGAGTTTAGAGAGAGAAAGTGAAGAGAGAGAGCCTTTCTAGAGAGAGAGTAAACAAAAGAGAAAAGGTTAGATTAGAATGAAAGGTCCAACCCTCTACCTTGGGACGTAGAGGGTATTTATAGTTTTACATAATACACCATCCTGACGGGCTGTGGATCAGGCATACAGTGGGTAAAGACCCGTCCTTCCTCCACGGTGTTACACTACGCTAAACTAGGTTAATAACTAACTAATAAAACAGTAAATAACGATATGTCTACGAGCTAACATATGCTAGAATATAGATGGGGTGACCGACACTTCACTATGGAATTTCCAATTCCTAACAAAATTTCAGGACATAACATCTAAATGACACATTCATTAACAACACAAACATTGAGAATATACAAAAAATCAAAATCCTTACAAAGTGAATCGATGGACAGCAAGATCAAAATGAATTCGATTATGAGTAAAACTCAACTCGATTCCAAGCAAATCCAATCCATCAAACTGAAATTGAAAACCTTAGCAAAAGTCTTGATCTTGTGATGATTTGATAGTGAGGTTTTGAGAGTGTGCCTCTTTCTTCTGGCTTCGACTGGAACATATAGGAGAAGAAAAGGAAAAGTTTGACCTTGATTTCATGACCTCGGCCCTGTGTATGGATGTTCTTGGCAAAGGTGGCTCTTGTTCTTCAATTCTCAAGATGGTCTGGTAAAACATGTGTTGGACCGTTTCTTATGATAAAAACGAGGGGGCAAAGGTTCTGAGAAGAAGAAAATGAAGGGAGAGGTATACCATGAATAGAAGAGGCGTGCGTTTGGTTTTTGAGGAGACAGAGAAAAAGAGATGAATCTGATAAAGTAAGGGAGATAGGTGTGGGGGTTAGGGGAAAGGTGTTATTATTAATTCTATTATTATTATTAATGTATTGTGTGCTCCTCGCACTGTGTAAATTGTTCCATACAGGATAACGTTTATTTATGTAGAATATTTTTCGGGTATCCGTAAATTTTAATTTTTATATTTTTCAAGACGTTTTGGCAAGCGAATTTGATATGTGTCTAAATACACATATATTTTATATTATTTAAACCCACAAAAACGACCAAAAACACACAAATGACCATATAAATGTTACAAATATCATTGAAATGTGTTTTTATGTGATTCAGGTACAAAAAGATTGAAAACAAGTGAAAAATGATCAAAGTTCACAAAATTGTCATTTTCAGTCCCTGGAGTTTCACAAATTGGCAAAACTAGTCCCTGAAAGTTTAAAATGAATGAAAAGTCAACTTTAGTCCTTGGGAAATCAAACATGTTCATAAATAAACCCTGGATAAAAGTTTTCACAAATTGGCAACTTTTACCCCTCAAGTTTCAAAATTGGCAAAATTAGTCCCTGGGTATTTAAAAAGTATAATTTATCAAATAATACCCTTGTACTATACATAACTTATAATTTGGAACCTTTTGATAACTTTTGGGAAAATTACAATTTCACCCCCTCAACTTTGGAAAATTTCATAAAAAGTCCCTCGGGTATTTTAAATTGTAATAAATACAACAAAGGTCCTTTGGTTTATCTAACTTGGCATTATTAGTCCTTGTGATAACTTATGAAATATTACAGGTTTAGTCCTTCAAGTTTCAGCAGTTTACAAGTTTGGTCCTTGGTCTTAATAAAACTACAAACCAAACCGGATCCTTTATTTAACCATAGCCCATATCCAGCCCAAATCCAACCCAGCCCATCCCTTTATAATAAAAACGGGGTCAACGCCTGGTCAAACACCACCCCTTCCCTCCCTTATACCTCTCTCACTGTTCATCTCCCTCACACACTGAAACATGTCACTGCTCCCTCACCACCTCCAAAACCACCACCACCTTTCCACCTCATCACCATAGCTGGCTACACTACTCACCAGCTCATCCCCCCTCCTCTCATATACCCACTATGCATTTAATGCTTTCCCACCATCAAACACTTTACCTCACCTCAATCCCCTGTTTTTGCTAATAACCATCCACTTGACCTCTAAACCCACCAAACATGTCCCCTCCACCTCCACAACACACCAAGGTTCATTAATTGCTCTCAAACTGCCCAAAGCTGTCTATATCACTTTTGGCGCCAAAAGTTGTTTAAACGGCTAGGATCAATTCTGCTTATCCAATGGACACGAATTAAAGTGGGATTTGATTGGAATGCTAGTGGGAACTCAAATGACTATAAAGACCAGAGGAGAGGCAAAGAGAAGAGTACCTTTGGATTAGCCTAGGTCACGTAGTGTAATTTAGTTTACAGCTTTCTTTAAATTAAAGGTCATTTACTGTTTTAATGTTGTTATCTTTCTCAAAGTAATGTAATGAAACATCATTTCCAGTTTAATCTCAAGTATCTTTTCAGTTTCAAGTTTTTTGCTTAATTACCTTTAATTTCCATGTCATTTCAATTTCTTGTTAAGTAGTTGTGTAAAGGACTCAATAAGCTCACATAAGCTCCTGACAAAGCTTTAAAGCTTTTAGAGACCTTAAAACAAGTTTAGTCTTTAAAATTAAAAAAACACTAAAAAATCAAGAAAAACAATGAAAAACCAAAAATAATGAAGTGATCTTGGTGAAACTGCATGGAGCAAGGTTAATTGTGGATTGCCTTTGGTTTAGAAGCTTTGTGGAAAGCCTTAGGATGTGTTCTGTGGCCATGGTTCTCAGTTTCAAGCTTAGATTCACTTGTAAGCTCATTTTTACCATTTTTGCATTTTACTGTTTCAGTGTTTTAGATGCTTTAATTTTCATGTTTTTGTGTTTCTTTGTTGTTTGCTAGTCATATTATGTCTTAATATTAGGTGTTTATGTTTTGGATTTTGATTGAGGTTTGAAATGGTATTTGGATTGTCACTATGCTTGTTTTTGAGAAACCTAGGTTTAGACTTGTGTGACTACTTGTTTATGCTTAAAAGGGTCCATTTTGACACTTTGGTACCTCTGGATTTGATGGAATAGGTTTACATAATCTTTTGCTTTGAAAAACTTCATAACAGTCCATTAAAGGGTTGTTTGGATTTGATAATGAAACTGTGTTTGTGGTTGCTCTTGTTTGATTTACTCTTCATATGGCCTAAGTAACTCAGTGGAATACTAACCAAAGGGTGTAGCATGGTAGAAAGTCAATTTGACACTTGACAATCTCATTATGAGCATTGTGAGGTTGTTGGATCCTAGAATCTTGCATACTTGTTTACATGTTGTTTATCTTTGTTAATTTCATGTTCTTATAGCTTAATATAACTTATTTAATCAGTAGATTAAGTTTTAAATTCATATTAGTCAACTTATGTGTTCTTGTAAAAAGCCAAATTTTTATTTTTGTCATTTTTGAATAAACTAGGTGATTTTCTCTAGGGTTTAATGTAGAATTTCATTATCTGTGCTTTTAGGATGTTTTAGTGTTGTTGCTCATCTTGCTTATTGTATTTTTGTTTATTTTTGTTTTCCATGTTTAAGTGCTTATTTTATAGCTTTTTATTAGCTGTTTTTGCCTTGCACCATGGCTTTAGCTGTTAAAACCATAAGCTTGCAAAAGCTTGTGGAGTTGCCCCTATCCATTTGCACGGGATTCTTTGTGTAGCCCTTGTGTCCTAGTTGTTATGTGTTTGCTTATTTTTCTCTTATTTGCTTATATAGATAGCTTAATCATACCCACCTTTTTGTCCCACCAAACTAACTTCATCTGAAGCAAACAAGTGAAGTTGAGTTGTTTTTACAAGCTTTTAAAAAGCTCCTCACTGAGCTAGATGTTGTGAGCTTTAGCTTTTCACAAAGCCAAGCAACCATAATCTCTAGTTTAGTAGGTTGAGCATTTATGAGCTTATTTGATAAGTCATTTAGAGCTTGTTGTTTGCCCATTCCCAACAGTTCAATTCATTGAACTTACACCATTTCCAATAGCTCTTCATAAGCTCATTAGTGATCTAGAGCTTGTGTGTTTTAGCTTTTTGTGAAGCTCATCTACCCAACTCTTTGATCCAGCACTTAAATTTCACCTTGCAGCTTGTTAATAAGGGCTGCAAGTAGCTTGAACTTATCACCATTCCATCAGTATATACTGAGTCCATCAAGATATATCTGAGGGTTCAGTAGCCTACTTCATAAGCTTCTCAAAAGCTCATCTGTGGACCCCACAGCATAAGCTTTGGCTTTTTGGAAAGCCAACCAACCCAGCTTGCTACTTCAATCTTCACTTTGTGCTTTTTTAGCTTATTCTCTCAGCTTAAATTGCCAATCAAGTCAGCAGTACCTTGCTGAGGTTCAGCAGTACTTTGGATTTGGAATTGCTTATTTGCTTATTTCAAGCTTATTTGATGAAATCTAGTACCATGCTTGTTTAAACTTGTTCATATTACTTGTATACATATTATTTTTCTTTTGCTTTGATGTGTGGAGCTTATACCAAGCTTTTGCAAGCTTTCATTCCATCCAAGTTAAGCTCAAAAAGCTTAACTGTCTAAACCTTAAGCTCACACTACCACAGTCCATTTTCTTGTTTATATTGATCCATTGGACTTGTATATATCTTATTTTACCATTTGTTTCATGTTTATAGCTTTTTCCAAGCTTATTTTAAGCTTGAGTTCCAACAGTCAAGCCAAAAGCTTAACTGTTGGACTCATAAGCCCACAATTTGCTTATTTTTAGGTATTTAACATGTATAATATCATTGTATAATTAATCCAGAAAAAAGAAAATTCCAAAAAAGAGCTTTTTCAGCTAAGTGATAGCTTCTATTTAGGAGCTTATTTGCTTATTAGCTTATTTCTGTTAATAACATATAGTTTTTATATTTTTCCTAGCTTCTTTTATTTATTTTAGAATTTTGTAAAAAGTTTCAGATTTTTCCTTATTCATTTAATATTTTTTATAAATCAATAATAGTTTTTTAGTAATTAATAATAGTAAATAATTCATAATAAATAGAATAATTGTGTAAAAAATACAATTTCAGTTTTAAAAATTATTTTATAATATTTTAGATTTTTCAGATTCTTAATTTTATTTATTTAAGTTAATTTTAGATTTTCTTATTATTTAATTCATTATTAAATACATTTAATTCATTTTTAATTAATAATAATTAATTTAATAGTGTAAAAATTTATTTTAATAATTTTCTTATCTTTTTAGGATTCCAAAAATATGATTTTCACATTTGTGGGAGTTGTATTGGATTGAATTCAGTTTTTATTTTGTTACGTTTACGTAATTGTTACGTAAACATATACGTTTTAGTTTTTTTTTAGATTTTCTTAACTTTTATATAAATTTGTAAATTATAAATAAAAATTTTAAGTTTGTTTAATTTGCATTTAAGTCGCTAAGACATGCAAATCCCTACTATAGTTATAATCGTTTTGTTTTTTTTTTATATATACGTTTAATTTTAGTTAAACGTACATTTGTATATCTTTTACGTTTTTAGGTTTCTGATTGTACGTTTTTAACGACATAGCTGTGACAGAGCTATCACTATTAACATTCCTAGTGTTAGTCAATCAGATTCCTGGTTTTTTATATTAAATATCATTTCAGCACGCACAGTCGTTGTACTACAGTTTACACACCTCGTTGGGACTTAACGACTCGAGGAAACACTATACTCCTCTGGATTTAATTGCTTTGGTTTCAGGTTGTCTGGCTTTTATTACGGTTGACCATTCACAAGTGGTTAGCTTGTGTGATAAAACCTGACGGTTTGCCATCAATCAGAATTAATAAGGTATTATTATTATCTTGAAATTAGGAAAATAAATTTCGTGCCAATACTATCAAGGTGTCGGTATGCGTGTGGTGCCAGGGCTTTGGAAAAAACGAGATGACTTCTCGTTTTTGAGTTATAATGATCAAAAAATAAATAATCCTAAATTTTTGACATAAATGACTAAAAATAATTGCCGGGAAATTTATGGATTGTCACAGTTTGCCATCCTTAAAAAGAATCTCGTCCTTGAGATTCAGTCCGTCTGCCCTACAGGCGTATGCTCTCATGGTTCGAACTTTCTCATTCTCGAGCTTTGCCCTCAAAAGACTCTTAGTTGGTGAATTCTCACAACTTATCGACGTGACTGGTCATGTGTTTAAGTTGCGTAGGTTGAGTGACAACTAGATTCTAACTTGATTTTCGCAACTCATCAAACAAGAACTGTCACTAGATCAAGCTAGGAAACAAGTTGTCAGAAAAAATAGTTTCTTATCTTTGTAAGAGACCTTTTGATAGTTAGGCTCGAGTTTGAAATCATTTAAACCAATCAATTCAACTAATAGTAGGGTGCTCATATTAGTGAGAAGGCTAAAAATTCAACTAAGGCTCAAGTAGGGGTGTTCATCGGTTCGGTTATCGGGTTATTCGGTTTATTCGGTTCGGTTAGTTCGGTTAATTTTTTTTTCTGGGTATAACCGAAAACCAAACCGAACCGAAATTAAATTTGATTCAACCGAACCGAAAACCGAACCCCTATAACCGAAAACCGAACCGAATAACCCGAATTACATAATTTTAATTATTTTTTTATTTAATTATATATATTTTTAGCGCAAAATATTTTTTTCAAGCTTAAATCAAATTATATTTATACTAAAAAAGAGTTTTAGTGATTTTTTTTCATATATATACATAGAAAAAATATATATTTTATATGAATTCGGTTTTCGGTTCGGTTTTCGGTTTTCATTGCCAAAACCATATCCAACCCGATAACCAAATATTTAGTTCGGTTCGGTTCGGTTTTGACCAATTCGGTTCGGTCACAAATTCGGTTCAGTTATTTTCGGTTCGGTTTCGGTTTTCGGTTACTGTGGATATTACCCAATCCGTGAACACCCCTAGGCTCAAGATGTTAGGTTCTACGCTAATCGATGCCATGAACTAGAGCCAAAAGGTACTGAAATAGAGTGGGTGATCAAAAGAATGTACCCGTCACGGTGCTTGTGTCTTAGCGAGCTTCCTTGGTGCCCAAGAAGTATGCTCGACCCCGAGCTGGGCTGATATTGCCTCCACGGTTTGGGTTATCTCCATCAATTGCTAAGGCGAGAGTCATGTTACCCTGCTCCGGTTTTTGTGCCCTATTCAACTCAGGACACGTGTTCCGGAGGTAATCCAGACTTCCACACTCATAACAAGTTAGCCTCCGTCCTTGGTTGTCATTTCTGTCTGAGCAGTTTCGACTAAGATGGCCCGTCTTCTGGCATACGTTACACTTTGGGCAGTTTCCTATGTGATGGAGGTTGCATCGAGTGCACTTAGGATGTGGCCATGTATACCCTCTGCGTTCCTGAGTCGTTGCTCCATAGTTTCTGGTTACTCGTTGCCTCTTGTCTTGATGGTCCTGGTCTCGGCTTCCCTGCTGATCCTCATGTCATTTTCGACCACTGTCGTTTGCTTTTGCTAGTCCTCCAGACCTGATCACATCATTAGTCAAGCGGTATGCCATTCCTACAACGGCTTGCAGAGTGGTTGGGTTAGACGAGGTGACATCTCTCCTAATCTCAGGGATCAAACCCCAAATGTATCGATCTATCAATTTCTCCACAGTAGAGACCATGTGGGGAACCATCCTGGTCAGCTCGTGAAAGCGGGCTGTGTACTTGTCAACTTCTACTCCTACCATCAAATGATTCCAAAATTATGCTTCCAGTTTCTGCACTTCATCCTTCCTACAGTACTCCTCGGTTAGTAGCTTCTTAAATTCCTCCCAAGATAATCCATTTGCAGCTTCTCTCCCTCTGGTCTGTAGCTGGTTGTTCCACCAAGTCAGTGCTCGACCCTGGAGTAGACTCGCAGAGAACTCAACCTTATCTCCCTCAGCACATTTAGTGATGCTGAGTTTCGACTCGACATTCTCAAACCATGATAGCAGCCCAATGGCGCCCTCGGTGCCATGAAATTCCTTTGGCTTGCATGACATGAAGGTCTTGTATTTGCATCCATGGCCATTGGTCGAGGTACCAGCTCCCTCATTAGCTCGTCCTGCATCAATGTGTGCGACAATCTGAGTGAGGAGATCCGCCAATTCAGTAGCACTGTATCTTGGGGCTTCATTGTTGATGCTTCCTGAATGAGTGTTCCTTGTAGCACAACCTTGTTGGTGTGTATTCGCCCAGAACAGGGTAAGATAATCAATGTCAGTAGCAATACCACTAGGTGGTTACCGGATATCACTTGGAATCGTGTGATCACTTTCCAAAGTAAACTATTTGACCCTATTGCCTGGGTTACACGAATATCTACTTGGGATAAGACCAAATGTTGATTATAGAATTAGGCACAATTCAATAATCCTTGCACTTATAAGTGTTTATGCTTTCAGTTTATTTCTCCTGATAATGTATGTTTCAGTGTGATCTCCAGTCTGATGAAGATCATCTCTATTTATAGTAGAGAAATACTCACTCCTAGTCAATGGACATTATGTGTGATTAACGGCCAATTAATCACTCATAATAAGCCTCCATAATCATAGAAATAGTGGTTACATGACCAATTAAATGTGGTCATAAAGCAGTCATAACAGCCAATTGAATGAGTCAAAGCTGTTACAAAATAATTACTGCAACACTACCAGTAGGAACCATTACACTAGCAGCAGGAACCATACACTACCAGCAGGAACCATCAGCAGGAACCATTACACTAGCAGCAGGAACCATAACACTACCAGTATGAACCATCAGTTACTACACTATCAGTAGTAACCAATATACTAGCAGTACAAACCACTATTGAGTCGAGTCATGGTGTTCAGGGACCTGATGTGCTTCATCGGGTTTTAAATTTGTAAACAAGAATTACCGGTTAACTAGGAACACATTCGGGCAAGTATACCCTAGTCGAGTTGTAGTATAGTATATGGTAAATCAAGGTCGTCCCAAGAGACTTGGTTGCACTACAAGTGTCGTTTGTTTGTTTAAGCAAGTAACAAGTAACAAGTTGATGGTTATGATTGTCACGGATCAAACCAACAAGAAAAGCATTATAAGAACAAGTAACAAGTTGATGGTTATGATTGTCACGGATCAAACCAACAAGAAAAGCATTATAAGAACAAGCAAGTATCAAGACATTCATCATTATTCCAATCAAACACAAAATCTCAATAATCATATCAATAACAAACATCTTTAAATAGAAAAGTAACAAGGTTTACCCAAAGTATGAATTACAATAGGCAAAGATGAAGGATTATAGCAACCTTCAAGCCTCCAATCAACTACAATAGTTCTACCAAGCCGTAAAATGATGTCCAAACGCCTTCGACAACCCTTGAGCACACTACACGAATTTGGCAGAGGTTTGTGGTCTTTTGGGGAAGATAAGTTGGTGTATAAGTGGTCGAAATTTGTCCTTAAGGGTGGAGGCTTGAATTTCACACAAGTTGGGATAGGATAGTTGGTGGAAACTCGTCCTTAAGGGTGGAGGCTTGAATTTCACACCTTTGGTGAAGATTTTGAGAGTGGGTGTGTTCTCTCAAGTTATGGTTTGCTCTCTAGGTGGAAATTCGTCCTTAAGGGTGGAGGCTTGAATTTCACACCTAGAGAGGAGTGGTGGTGGTAGGATAGGTGTGAGAGAAGATCTCTCAAGTGGTGGTGTATCAAATGAGGTTGCAAAGGCCTCTATTTATACTACTCTCAAGCCCTTGGGGTTATAAATGCATTTCTTGGTCACCAAGGAGCTTGGAAGGGACTAGAAGACATGTAGGAAGGGACTAGAATCGTTTGGAACAAGTATGGAGTCTTAGTATTGCAGAAATGGCTGTCCAGGGCTTCTCAACCGAATCGGTTAAGCTCCAACCGAATCGGTTGGTCTTGCTGACTAGTCTCCAACCGGATCCGGTTGCGGTCTCGACCGATCGGTTGGAGCAAAATCACAAAAAGTCATAAACGGAAAAGTTGTAGATCTTTCTCTTAGCTTTCTGTGGCCGCGAACGGGGGGTCAAACGGAGTCCGTATGCAAAAGTTATGGCCAAAATGGTGAAGGTGTGTCGGGAACAACGAGTCTTCCAATATGTCTTCGTTTTAGCTTCTTTTCTTCATTTCTTTCTCGTTTTCCTTCTTGAACTTTATTCTTGAGTCTTTGGACCACTAACTTGATGACTTTATCTTCTCGAATATACTCCGCAAGTCTTTCTTTTGTCGGGAATTCTTCGTACATGGAGAAATCTTCGTATTTTATTTCTTTTTCCGCATTTTTCTCCACTTTCCTGTACTTGGCTACAAATGAACTAGCAAACGCACTTTTGTACGATTAAGCATTAAAAGCATATGATTATAACCAAATAACACACATAAAAGCACAGATAACGCTACTAAAAACATGCACAATTTGAGCGTTATCAAATTCCCCCACACTTAAACTTTGCTTGCCCTCAAGCAAATCTTAGAAAAAAAAATCAAACACATACCTAAATGACAAACAAAAAGAAAAATTAAAAAATATTTTTGGGTTTTTTTTTTTTTTTTTTTTTTTTAAAGAATTCTCAACCGGATCCGGTTACGGGTAGTGACCGATCGGTTGTAGTGGTTTTATTAAGTACGAGGCTTCCAACCGATCCGGTTGGAGTGCCAACCGATTCGGTTAGAGTGATCTGGGTGGTTTTGGTGGTTTTTTTCGCAAACGTTTTTCGAGCAACATAGAAAGCAATCATTGAAATGAGCATTTTAGAACACATGAAACGAAATCCCAACATCAAAAACACGATTTTGATGCAAAGATCATTTGAACAATTATGAGAAATTAGAGATTTTAAGAAAAAGACAAGCATTCAAGCAAACATCAAGAGCAATCAAACAAGATCAAAGCAACAATTATTCATGAGCAAGAGCAATTTAGCATTCGAACAAACAAGCAGACAAACAAACACTTAAGAACAAAAACAAAATCCCCGGCAACGGCGCCAAAAACTTGATGTGCTTCATCGGGTTTTAAATTTGTAAACAAGAATTACCGGTTAACTAGGAACACATTTGGGCAAGTATACCCTAGTCGAGTTGTAGTATAGTATATGGTAAATCAAGGTCGTCCCAAGAGACTTGGTTGCACTACAAGTGTCGTTTGTTTGTTTAAGCAAGTAACAAGTAACAAGTTGATGGTTATGATTGTCACGGATCAAACCAACAAGAAAAGCATTATAAGAACAAGTAACAAGTTGATGGTTATGATTGTCACGGATCAAACCAACAAGAAAAGCATTATAAGAACAAGCAAGTATCAAGACATTCATCATTATTCCAATCAAACACAAAATCTCAATAATCATATCAATAACAAACATCTTTAAATAGAAAAGTAACAAGGTTTACCCAAAGTATGAATTACAATAGGCAAAGATGAAGGATTATAGCAACCTTCAAGCCTCCAATCAACTACAATAGTTCTACCAAGCCGGAAAATGATGTCCAAACGCCTTCGACAACCCTTGAGCACACTACACGAATTTGGCAGAGGTTTGTGGTCTTTTAGGGAAGATAAGTTGGTGGATAAGTGGTCGAAATTCGTCCTTAAGGGTGGAGGCTTGAATTTCACACAAGTTGGGATAGGATAGTTGGTGGAAACTCGTCCTTAAGGGTGGAGGCTTGAATTTCACACCTTTGGTGAAGATTTTGAGAGTGGGTGTGTTCTCTCAAGTTATGGTTTGCTCTCTAGGTGGAAATTCGTCCTTAAGGGTGGAGGCTTGAATTTCACACCTAGAGAGGAGTGGTGGTGGTAGGATAGGTGTGAGAGAAGATCTCTCAAGTTGTGGTGTATCAAATGAGGTTGCAAAGGCCTCTATTTATACTACTCTCAAGCCCTTGGGGTTATAAATGC
Source organism: Chrysanthemum makinoi (assembly GCA_910596185.1). NCBI lineage: Eukaryota > Viridiplantae > Streptophyta > Magnoliopsida > Asterales > Asteraceae > Chrysanthemum > Chrysanthemum makinoi. Next base: position 183,970,861 of record OU343224.1, read on the forward strand.
ATTTCTTGGTCACCAAGGAGCTTGGAAGGGACTAGAAGACATGTAGGAAGGGACTAGAATCGTTTGGAACAAGTATGGAGTCTTAGTAGTGCAGAAATGGCTGTCCAGGGCTTCTCAACCGAATCGGTTAAGCTCCAACAGAATCGGTTGGTCTTGCTGACTAGTCTCCAACCGGATCCGGTTGCGGTCTCGACCGATCGGTTGGAGCAAAATCACAAAAAGTCATAAACGGAAAAGTTGTAGATCTTTCTCTTAGCTTTCTGTGGCCGTGAACGGGGGGTCAAACGGAGTCCGTATGCAAAAGTTGTGGCCAAAATGGTGAAGGTGTGTCGGGAACAACGAGTCTTCCAATATGTCTTCGTTTTAGCTTCTTTTCTTCATTTCTTTCTCGTTTTCCTTCTTGAACTTTATTCTTGAGTCTTTGGACCACTAACTTGATGACTTTATCTTCTCGAATATACTCCGCAAGTCTTTCTTTTGTCGGGAATTCTTCGTACATGGAGAAATCTTCGTATTTTACTTCTTTTTCCGCATTTTTCTCCACTTTCCTGTACTTGGCTACAAATGAACTAGGAAACGCACTTTTGTACGATTAAGCATTAAAAGCATATGATTATAACCAAATAACACACATAAAAGCACAGATAACGCTACTAAAAACATGCACAATTTGAGCGTTATCAGGACCTCATGGGTGTACACTCTGTACCTCCTAACCCAAAACCAGGTGTGAACAAATCCCACAAGCGCACTAAATTTTCCAACAATCCTCCCCAAATTTAGTCCACTTCCTTTTCAAGAAAAACAAACATTAAACAAAACATGTGCGTAAACGAAAATATCCTGAGGATTGAATTTCCATCTTAGTACATTACACGTTCAAATATTCGAGAATCAGGGTGTTCTAAGAATTGAACCCTTCAACCCATTTGAATACCTGAAGATAAAATACACACAAGTTTTCAAATACTTAACAGCTCCTGACACTATACAAGCCATGTGTCCATATCCAAATTCATAAATGTTGTAAGAGCCAAAAGTCCAAAGCTCCCTGAAGCGGCAAAACTTCAACATTCACATAGGTGGTTCCTCTTTGTTCATGCTCCTGCCAAGCACTTTTTCAAAGAAAATTAACCATTAAGAAGTAAAGACTTCATCCTCCTTTCAGCAGGTTCTGAGCACAACCTTGGGATGTAAATAAAACATGTGCTCCAGTCCACTGAATGTTCAGCTTTCCATATTGAACTTAGCTCCCAAGTTTCCTTAGGAGGGAGTTGGGTGTCCTAGCATTCAGTGACTAAGTTGGACTTAAACCCATCCCTTTAGTAGACTTTATAACCAAGTCTCTAGCCAAACCCTTCGTCAAGTGATCAGCTAAATTCTGTTGAGATCTAACAAACTCTATAGATACCACCCCATTCATGATAAGCTCACGAATCATGCTATGTCTGACACCTAAGTATCTAGACTTCCCATTGTACATCTGGCTATAAGCCTTTGCCAATGTAGCTGCACTATCACAACGGATAAAAATAGGTGCTATAGGTTTAGGCCACAATGGAATCTCAAGAAGCAAGTTTTTCAACCATTCAGCTTCTTTACCAGCAGTTGCTAAAGCCACAAATTCAGATTCCATTGTTGAACTGGTGATGCAAGTTTGCTTTTTGGATGCCCAAGAAATTGCACCTCCACCAAGAAGGAATACCCAACCACTGGTAGACGAATTGTCTTCAGTGTTACTGATCCAAATTGCATCAGTGTAACCTTCCAACACTGATGGATATCCAGTATATGAGAGACTATAGTTCATCGTTCCCTTCAGATACTTCAGTACCATCTGAACTGCTTGCCAGTGATGAGCACTAGGATTACTAGTATACCCGCCGTTTTCCCACGCAAAACCAATATCGGCCTTGAACAAGTCATGGCATACATCAGGCAGCCAATTACCCTAGAATACTCAAGTTGAGATACAGCCTTGCCATGATTAGGCATCGGCTTCTCACAAGTATCCATAGGTGTACTCACTGGAGTACAATCAAAGTAATTGAATTTCCTCAATACCTTCTCAATATAATGAGACTGAGAGATAGAAATACTATTACTTTCATGTTTAATCCTTATACCAAGGATAACATCAGCCTCCCTCATGTCCTTCATGGAGAACCTTGATGAAAAAATTCCTTTGTCAGGTCAACCTGATTTTGGTCAATGCCAAAGATCAACATGTCATCAACATATAGACAAATGATGACTCCTTTACCGGATTCATCAAATTTGCTATATACACATTTGTCAGCTTGGTTAAGAACATAACCACTAGACAAAACCACTTCATTAAATTTTTGATGCCATTGCTTAGGTGCCCGCTTAAGTCCATAAAGAGACTTAATCAGTTTACACACCTTGTTTTCATTGCCAGCAAAATGAAGCCCGAGGTTGGTTCATATAAACCTCCTCATCCAATTCACCATTCAAGAAAGTCGTCTTCACATCTATCGATGAATAATCGATTGTGAATAGATGCCAAGGCAATCGCAGACCTTATGATATCGATCACGAGCCACAGGGGCATAAGTATCAAAATAGTCTATTCTCGACTTTTGTTTAAAGCCCTGAATGACTAGTCTAGCCTTGAACTTTTCAATAGTTCCATCTACCTTCATTTTCTTTTTGAAAATCCATTTGCACCCCAGAGGTTTTCAACCTGGTGGTAGATCAACCAACACCCAAGTGTTGTTGCCCATGATGGAATCCATCTCATCATTGATTGCTTCTTTCCAGAAAGCAATGTCCTGGGACTTCATTGCTTCTTCAAATATCTTGGGATCATCCTCAACAATGAAGCAATAGGAGTATTAGTCTGAGACCTCATCCCTGGTTCCTTCAACTAAGTAGAGTTGAAACTCAGGTCCAAATGACTTTGGAGTCCTGACCCTTTTGCTCTTCCTGAGCATAGGTTCAGGTTGCTAAACCACAACCTCATCAGGGACCTCTGATGATACTTCATCAGGGACCTCTGATACACCAGTGTCATGAGTTCCATTAGGAATCCTCTGACTTGGTCTAGGGACTGATGAGAATCTATTCTCATCAAAGTTTGCATCCCTTGATTCAATTATTGTGTTAACTGAAACATGTTCATTAGGTTCAATAACATAGAACCTAAAAGCTTGGAATGCTCAGCATATCCAACAAAGATGCAGTCAATGCCTCTTTCACCCAAAGTCTTTTGCTTTGGATCAGGGAGTCTTACTTCCTTTTAGTCTAGAGTTCATAAGGGGTAACCTTGTTCCTTTTGTTGGGAACCCTATTTAATAAATAGCAAGTTGTTAACATAGCTTCACCCCAGAACCCTTGACTCAGTCCTAAATAGGACAACATGGTATTAACCATCTCCTTCAGCACCTTGTTTTTCCTTTCAGAAATACCATTTTGCTGAGGAGTATAAGGGGAAGTCGTTTCATGGATTATACCAATAGACTGAAAATACAGAGTATCCATGTACTCACCTCCCCTATCAGTCCTTAATCTTTTGATCAAAGACCCAAGTTGTAATTCAACTTCAGTTTCAAACACTTTGAATTTATCTAATGCTTCATCCTTAGTATGTAATAAAAAGACATAACAAAACCTAGAAGCATCATCAATAAATGTCACAAAGTACTTCTTGTTCCCCAAAGAGGGAGTGGCATGCAAATCATACAGGTCACTGTGTATAAGCTCCAAGAGCTTAGTCTCACGACTAACACCTTGAAAAGGTTTCTTGGTTATCTTGGTCAACATGCAAGTTTTACACTTTTCAGTGTCCTTGTCAAATGCTGTGATCAACCCATCCTTAGACATATCTTGCATCCTTTTATAGTGTACATGGCCAAGTCTAACATGCCAAAGGGTAGAGTCGGACAGGTCAGTGGTGGTCACAAAGGCTGAATATACACTATCAGTGGCAATATTAAGCCTGAACATTTGGTTACATAAATAACCAAAACCAATAAAAGCACCATGCGTAGAAAGCACAAATTTATCAGACTCAATAACTTGTTTATAACCATGATTATTCAAAATACTACTTGAAACCAAGTTCTTCCTGATATCAGGAACATGAATAACATCAAACAAAGTTACAATCTTTCCAGAACTAAACCTAAGATCTACACAACCACGACCATGCACCAAGGTCGTTGACTCATTTCCCATGTGAAGAATAGAACCATCATTCAGTGACTCATAAGTCTTGAACCAGCTTCTATCTTTACACACATGAACTGTTGCATCAGAGTCAACCCACCACGCAACATCATCATCCTGCACATAAAAAGATTCAGATACATATGTAACATAATAAATCTGAAAAGACTTATTAAACATATTCTGACCTTTCAGTGAGTTGGTGAACCACCACTTCTGAACCATTAGTGCCCGATCCATTGGCTTTACCACCAAATTTAACACCTTTGCGGTCCCTTTTAATGTGACCAGATTTGCCACATTTCCAACAAGTAGGTGTTGCCTTCTTGTTAGGATCTGCCCTTGTGTTATCATGATATTTGCGTTTGCCTTTGTTGTCATTGTACCTGGTGGAGTTGTTATGCTCCACCATATTGACAACAGATGCACCAGCAACATTGCTGCTCCTTGGCTTGTCATTATCCTGCACTTTGAGAGATTCCTCAATGCGCAGATGACTGCCCAACTCAACCAGAGTTAATTCCTCCTTCTTATGTTTCAAGGTATGCTTGAAATCTTTCCAAGAAGGAGGGAGTTTGTCAATGACACAAAAGACTGAAATAGCCTCATCCATGTGCATTTTGTGTTGTGTAAACCTTCCAAGTATTCCAAGAAGTTCATTGTATTGTTCCATAACTGGTCTTGAATCAGTCATTTTGTAATTTGTGAAATTACTAACAAGGAACTTCTTACTTGATGCATCCTCAGCCATATATTTGGCATCCAAGGAATCCCACGTTCTTTGGAAGATTCAAAGTTCTGATAAATATCAAACAGAGAATCAGACATACCATTGAGAATTAAGCCTCTGCATATGTAGTCATCATTCTCCCATTTGCTCCTCCTCCTGATCTGCTCAAACGTAGCATCATCCCCATCATCAGGAATAGGAGTGGTTAGCACATACACCACACTCATGCTTGACAGCAAGAAGTGCATCTTCTTCTGCCATCTCCTAAAGTCCACCCCTTCAAACTTATCCAGCTTAGCAAAGTTTGAAGCCATGTGTTTCATTGCAGCAGTTGCCATTGATTATCACAAAAATAGTTTACTTTGATTGTTGGTGTGTATTCGCCCATAACAGGGTAAGATAATCAATGTCAGTAGCAATACCACTAGGTGGTTACCGGATATCACTTGGAATCGTGTGATCACTTTCCAAAGTAAACTATTCGACCCTATTGCCTGGGTTACACGAATATCTACTTGGGATAAGACCAAATGTTGATTATAGAATTAGGCACAATTCAATAATCCTTGCGCTTATAAGTGTTTATGCTTTCAGTTTGTTTCTTCTGATAATGTATGTTGATATGTGTCTAAATACACATATATTTTATATTATTTAAACCCACAAAAACGACCAAAAACACACAAATGACCATATAAATGTTACAAATATCATTGAAATGTGTTTTTATGTGATTCAGGTACAAAAAGATTGAAAACAAGTGAAAAGCATGCAAAGTTCACAAAACTGTCATTTTCAGTCCTTAGAGTTTCACAAATTAACAAAACTAGTCCCTGAAAGTTTAAAATGTATGAAAAGTCAACTTTAGTCCTTGGATAATCAAACATGTTCACAAATAATCCCTGGATGAAAGTTTTCACAAATTGGCAACTTTTACCCCTAAAGTTTCAAAAATGGCAAAATTAGTCCCTGGGTATTTAAAAATGTAAACTTAACAAATAATACCCTTGTACTATTCATAATTTATAATTTGGAACCTTTTGATAACTTTTGGTAAATTTACAATTTCACCCCTTCAAAATCTAAAATTGACACAAATGGTCCTTAAAGTTTTAAAATATTAAAAAATACAACTTTGGTCCTTGTGTTATTGTATATTTGGCAGGTTAGGTCCCTTGAAGATACTTTGAAAACTTGTTAAATCAGGCCCCTCAACTTTCAGAATATTACAAATATGGTCCTTGTGATAATCCAAAACCAAACGGACCCTTTTGTGTATTATTAACCCCACCAAACCCAAAGACCCTGTCAATATCCCGAGAACCCCCATTTTGAACCCCCTCAAACCCCCGTCAAACCCAAGTAAACCCGCCTGCACTGTTCATCTCCCTCACCCTCACCTGCAATCCCAAAACCAGTGGTATTCACCACCTTTCCACCTCACCCCCAAATTGCCTAACAACTCTCACCACCACCTCCTTCCACCTATACACCTGCCTACAATGCATTTAATGCATTCCCACACCATCGACTTCACCTCACCTCACAATCCCTTGTTTTTGTTACCCACTCTTCAACTTGACCTCTAAACCTATCCAACCATGTCCCTTCCACCTCCACAAGCAACCAAGAAGCATTAATTTCTCTAAAACGCCCAAGCACCTATAACACTTTTGGCACCAAAAGTAGTTTAAACGGCTAAGATGAATTCAGAGCAATCAAAGGTCAAGATTGCAAGTGGGATTTAACTGGAATGCTAGTGGGAACTCAGAATGTTATAAAAGAGAAGAGAAGGAAGAGAGAAGATTAACCTTGGGCTAGCCATTGTTCACGTAGTGTAATTTTAAAATTCTTTCTTTAAATTAAATGTCTTTTAATGTTTTAATGTTGTAATTTTCATCAAAGTAGTGTAATAGAACTTTATTTTCAGTTTAATTTCAAGTAATCTTTCAGTTTTAAGTTTTTCCTTAAATTTCCTTTAATTTTCATGTTCTTTAAATTCATGTTAACTGGTTGTTTAATGGACTTCTATAGCTCATATAAGCTCCTGACAAAAGCTTTAAAGCTTTTAGAAACCTTAATTCAGCCTTAGTATTTAAAATTCAGAAAACACTAAAAAATCAAGAAAAACAAATGAAACACCAAAAATAATAAAGTGATCTTGGTGAAACTGCATGGAGCAAGGTTAATTGTGGATTTCCTTTGGTTTAGAAGCTTTGTGGAAAGCCTTAGGATGTGTTCTGTGGCCATGGTTCTCATTTTCAGCTTGGATTCACTTGTAAGCTCATTTTTACCATTTTTTGCATTTTAGTGTTTCAGTGTTTTATATGCTATAATTTTCATGTTTCTGTGTTTCTTTGTTGTTTGTTAATGATATTAAAGTTTTATATTAGGTTGTTATGTTTTGGATTTGATTGTGGTCTGATATTGCACTTGACTGTCAATATGCTAATTTTTGACAATCCTAGACCTAGACTTGTGTGACTACTTGTTTAGGCTTAAAAAGGTCCATTTTGACACTTTGGTTCCTCTGGATTTGATGGAATTGGTTTACACTATCTTTTGCTTTGAAAAACTGCATAACAGTCCATTAAAGGGTTGTTTGGATCTAATAGTGAATCTGTGTTTAAGGTTGTGTTTGTGGTTGTTCTTGTTTGATGAACTCCTCATATGGCCTATTTACCTCAGTGAAACCTTAATCAAGTGGTGTAGCATGGTAGAAAGTCAATTTGACATTTGATAATCTCATTATGAGCACTGTGAGATTGTTAGAACTCATAATCTTGCATACTTGTTTAAATCTTGTTTATCTTTGTTAATTTCATGTTCTTATTGCTTAATATAACATATTACATCAGTAGTTTAAGTTTTAAATTCAGTTTAGTCAACTTTTTAGTTTTTGGTTAAAAGTCAAATTTTCCTTTTTGTCATTTTTGAATAAACTAGATAATTTTCTCTAGGCTTTAATATTAAATTTCATAATTTGTGCTTTTAGGATGTTTTAGTTTTGTTGCTAATCTTGCTTATTCTATTTTTGTTAATTTTTATATGTCATGTTTAATAGCTTATTTATGTGCTTATTCTTAGCTATTTTTGCCCTGTGCACTGTCTAGGCAGTCAATTGCATAAGCCTTATGGAATTGATCTTAGCCTGAGTATTTGGCTTCTTTGTGTTGCCTGTGTGGCTTATTTGTTATGTTTATGCTTGCTTTTACATTTGTAGCTTATCTAGATAGCTTAATCACTTTCACCTTTTTATCCCACCAAACTCACTTTACTGAAGCAAACAGTGAAGTTGAGTTGTTTTCCCAAGCTTATAAAAAGCTCCTTACTGAGCTTGATGTTGTGAGCTTTGGCTTTTCACAAAGCCAAGCAACCATAATCTCTAGTTTAGTGCTTGTTGAGCTATTACAAGTTTATTTGATAAGTCTATAGGAGCTTGTTGTTTGCCCACTCATAACAGTTCACTGAGTAATTCATGAACTTACACCATTTCCAACAGCTTCTAAAAAGCTCCTTAGTGATCATAAGCTTAAGTGTTTTAGCTTTATGTGAAGCTCATCCACCCAACTCCTTGATCCAGCACTTAATTTTCCCATTGTAGCCTATTTACTAGGGCTGCAAGTAGCTTATACTTATCATCACTTCACTGAGTATGCTAAGAACTCAGTAAACCATAGCTTCTTCATAAGCTCCTCAAAAGCTAATATGTGGACTCCATAGGTTGAGCTTGGGCTTTTTGGTAAGCCAACCAACCCAGCTTGCTACTCCCATACTTAGTTGGTACTTGTGAGCTTATTCTTTTAGCTTAATTTGCCAATCAAGTCAGCAGTACCTTGCAATGGTTCAGCAGTACTTTGGATTTGGAATTGCTTATTAGCTTATGTGAGCTTATTTGATGAAATCCAGTACACATGCTTGTTTATACTTGTTCATATCACTTGTACATATATTATTTTTTTTTCTTTACTTTCCTGTGTGGAGCTTATACCAGGCTTATTCAAGCCTTCACTCCATCCAAGTTAAGCCCAAAATGCTTAACTGTCTAAACCATAAGCTCACACTGGTGCACCACTCCAATGCATAAATCTTGTTCATACTTTTCCATTGGACTTGTGTACATCTTACTTTTTTCTTTTGTTTCCTTTGTAAAGTTTTTTTTCCATGCTTATTCTGAGCTTTAGTTCAACTGTTAAGCCAAAAGCTTAACTGTGGGAGTCATAAGCCCATGAATTGCTTATTTCTTAGTTTGTAAAGTTTTGTTTTCATTAAACATGTATAATATCAGTATTTAGTTAGTCCAGAAAAAGAAAAACCAAAAAGCTCCACTTTAAAGCTAAGTGATAGCTTCTATTTAGAAGCTTAATTGCTTATTAGCTTATTTTTGTTAAGGACATATAGTTTTTAGATTTTTCTCAGCTTCTTATATTTATTTTAGAATTTTGTATAAAGTTTCAGAATTTTCTTTATTCATTTAATACTTTTAATAAATCAATAATAGTTTTTAGTAATTAATAATAGTAAATAATTAATAATAAATAGAATAATTGTGTAAAAATATACATTTTCAGTTTTAAAATTATTTTATAATATTTTAGATTTTTCAGATTCTTTATTTCATTTATTTAAGTTAATTTTAGATTTTCTTATTATTTAATTCATTATTAAATACATTTAATTCATTTTTAATTTATATTAATTAATTTAATAGTGTAAAAATTTATTCTAAATTTTCTAATAATTTTCTTATCTTTTTAGGATTCCAAAAATATGATTTTCACATTTGTGGAAGTTGTATTGGACCGAATTCACTTTTTATTTTGTTACGCTACGTACACGTACGCATTTTAGTTTTTTTTAGGTTTTCTTAACTTTTATATAAATTTGTAAATTATAAATAAAAATTTTAAGTTTGTTTAATTTGCATTTAAGCCCCTAAGGCATGCAAAACCCTACTATAGTTATAATCGTTTTATTTTTATACGTTTATGTTTAATTAAAGTTAAACGTACGTTTGTATATCTTTTACGTTTTTAGGTTTCTGATTGCACGTTTTTAACGACATAGCTGTGACAGAGCTATCACTATTCACATTCCTAGTGTTAGTCAATCAAATTCTGTTTTTGTATATTCAATATCATTTCAGAACACACAGTCGTTGTATTACAGTTTACACACCTCGTTGGGACTTAACGACCCGGGGAAACACTATACTCCTCTGGACTTTAATTGCTTTTGGTCCTAGATTAGTTTGACTTTTATGGTTGACCATTCACAAGTGGTTGACTAATATAAAGATGACTAGTTTAGGACCAATCAAATTTTGGCGCCGCTGCCGGGGAGGTGTGCTGCGTATAACGTACTTGTATATATATTATACATAATATCATATTTCAATTCCTAAAACAATATAAAACACAAAAATATTTTTCTTTTCTTTCTATATATATAAAAGATAAAAATACAAAAACATTTTCCCTTTTCTGTTTATATTATAAAATTGAAAACCAAAAATATTCTCCTTACCTTACTATTCATAATTCTGTGAGTGGTGACCCCACTCCAATTTCTCATCCAGTCATTTCCCCATGAACCATTTAATTCGGGGTCGAGTCAAGCTAGCGACTCGGTAATCAAAAACAGTAGTTAAACATGGGTTTTCACCCGTGTGTACCACCTTAGTGTGGGGAAGATGCCCCACATGTTGTATATAGATCTAAAAAATGAATGAAAATTGTAAATATTAAAAAAGAGAATAATTGTTGTGTTTCTACACTTAGCTAGTAATGTTATCTTTTTACGTTCAATGATTTGGCATAATAGCCAGGACTTTGAATATTGAGGACAATATTCATTTCTTAGTGTGGGGGGGGAAATTCTGGCGAATTTGATCATAAATGTACCTTTTTAGTCCTTTTTTCCCCCAAAATGGCCAAATTAAAAAAAAAAATTAGTGGAAGTACTATGTACTAAACACAACAAATGGTAATCAGTCCACCATGTCTAATAAACAAAAGGATTGGCTAATCCAGGAGCAAACGGCTCTTGGTAAAGATATATCAAATCCGTTGACGGCTTGCAATTTGCCCAAAATTGTATGGTGTTCAGCTCACCATATCTTTAATTAGTGAAGAGTTGGCTAGCCCGCAAGTTTATGGCTTGTGGTAAAGGCAGTTGGAAAACCATAATTGGTGATCAACTCACCAAAGATAATATTGATAATTTATCTAAGAGTTGGCTAGTCCAGAAGCAAACGGCTTCTGGTAAAGACAAATCAAATCCGTTTGACTTATGATTTGCTCAACATCATTTGGTTATCATTGTACCAAGGTTCTTACTTGAACTAAAACAATTGGCTACTCCAGAAGTAATGGTTTTTGGTAAAGAGATGAAATCCATTAATTTTTTATAAAATATTACTAGGGACTAGCAATAGTTTAGTGTGGGGGATTTGATATGTGTCTAAATACACATATATTTTATATTATTTAAACCCACAAAAACGACCAAAAACACACAAATGACCATATAAATGTTACAAATATCATTGAAATGTGTTTTTATGTGATTCAGGTACAAAAAGATTGAAAATAAGTGAAAAGCATGCAAAGTTCACAAAACTGTCATTTTCAGTCCCTGGAGTTTCACAAATTAACAAAACTAGTCCCTGAAAGTTTAAAATGTATGAAAAGTCAACTTTAGTCCTTGGATAATCAAACATGTTCACAAATAATCCCTGGATGAAAGTTTTCACAAATTGGCAACTTTTACCCCTCAAGTTTCAAAAATGGCAAAATTAGTCCCTGGGTATTTAAAAATGTAAACTTAACAAATAATACCCTTGTACTATTCATAATTTATAATTTGGAACCTTTTGATAACTTTTGGGAAATTTATAATTTCACCCCTTCAAAATCCAAAATTGACACAAATGGTCCTTAAAGTTTTAAAATATTAAAAAATACAACTTTGGTCCTTGTGTTATTGTATATTTGGCAGGTTAGGTCCCTTGAAGATACTTTGAAAACTTGTTAAATCAGGCCCCTCAACTTTCAGAATATTACAAATATGGTCCTTGTGATAATCCAAAACCAAACGGACCCTTTTGTGTATTATTAACCCCAGCCAAACCCAAAAGACCCCTGTCAATATCCTGAGAACCCCCCATTTTGAACCCCCAGTCAAACCCCCAGTCAAACCCAAGTAAACCCGCATGCACTGTTCATCTCCCTCACCCTCACCTGCAATCCCAAAACCAGTGGTATTCACCACCTTTCCACCTCACCCCCAGCTGTCTAACAACTCTCACCACCACCTCCTTCCACCTATACACCTGCCTACAATGCATTTAATGCATTCCCACACCATCGACTTCACCTCACCTCACAATCCCCTATTTTTGTTACCCACTCTTCAACTTGACCTCTAAACCTATCCAACCATGTCCCTTCCACCTCCACAAGCAACCAAGAAGCATTAATTTCTCTAAAATCGCCCCAAGCACCTATAACACTTTTGGCACCAAAAGTAGTTTAAACGGCTAAGATGAATTCAGAGCAATCAAAGGTCAAGATTGCAAGTGGGATTTAACTGGAATGCTAGTGGGAACTCAGAATGTTATAAAAGAGAAGAGAAGGAAGAGAGAAGACTAACCTTGGGCTAGCCATTGTTCACGTAGTGTAATTTTAAAATTCTTTCTTTAAATTAAATGTCTTTTAATGTTTTAATGTTGTAATTTTCATCAAAGTAGTGTAATAGAACTTTATTTTCAGTTTAATTTCAAGTAATCTTTCAATTTCAAGTTTTTCCTTAAATTTCCTTTAATTTTCATGTTCTTTAAATTCATGTTAACTGGTTGTTTAATGGACTTCTATAGCTCATATAAGCTCATGACAAAAGCTTTAAAGCTTTTAGAAACCTTAATTCAGCCTTAGTATTTAAAATTCAGAAAACACTAAAAATCAAGAAAAACAAATGAAACACCAAAAATAATAAAGTGATCTTGGTGAAACTGCATGGAGCAAGGTTAATTGTGGATTTCCTTTGGTTTAGAAGCTTTGTGGAAAGCCTTAGGATGTGTTCTGTGGCCATGGTTCTCATTTTCAGCTTGGATTCACTTGTAAGCTCATTTTTACCATTTTTTGCATTTTAGTGTTTCAGTGTTTTATATGCTATAATTTTCATGTTTCTGTGTTTCTTTGTTGTTTGTTAATGATATTAAAGTTTTATATTAGGTTGTTATGTTTTGGATTTGATTGTGGTCTGATATTGCACTTATTTGTCAATATGCTAATTTTTGACAATCCTAGACCTAGACTTGTGTGACTACTTGTTTAGGCTTAAAAGGTCCATTTTGACACTTTGGTTCCTCTGGATTTGATGGAATTGGTTTACACTATCTTTTGCTTTGAAAACGCATAACATCCATTAAAGGGTTGTTTGGATCTAATAGTGAATCTGTGTTTAAGGTTGTGTTTGTGGTTGTTCTTGTTTGATGAACTCCTCATATGGCCTATTTACCTCAGTGAAACCTTAATCAAGTGGTGTAGCATGGTAGAAAGTCAATTTGACATTTGATAATCTCATTATGAGCACTGTGAGATTGTTAGAACTCATAATCTTGCATACTTGTTTAAATCTTGTTTATCTTTGTTAATTTCATGTTCTTATTGCTTAATATAACATATTACATCAGTAGTTTAAGTTTTAAATTCAGTTTAGTCAACTTTTTAGTTTTTGGTTAAAAGTCAAATTTTCCTTTTTGTCATTTTTGAATAAACTAGATAATTTTCTCTAGGCTTTAATATTAAATTTCATAATCTGTGCTTTTAGGATGTTTTAGTTTTGTTGCTAATCTTGCTTATTCTATTTTTGTTAATTTTTATATGTCATGTTTAATAGCTTATTTATGTGCTTATTCTTAGCTATTTTTGCCCTGTGCACTGTCTAGGCAGTCAATTGCATAAGCCTTATGGAATTGATCTTAGCCTGAGTATTTGGCTTCTTTGTGTTGCCTGTGTGGCTTATTTGTTATGTTTATGCTTGCTTTTACATTTGTAGCTTATCTAGATAGCTTAATCACTTTCACCTTTTTGTCCCACCAAACTCACTTTACTGAAGCAAACAGTGAAGTTGAGTTGTTTTCCCAAGATTATAAAAAGCTCCTTACTGAGCTTGATGTTGTGAGCTTTGGCTTTTCACAAAGCCAAGCAACCATAATCTCTAGTTTAGTGCTTGTTGAGCTATTACAAGTTTATTTGATAAGTCTATAGGAGCTTGTTGTTTGCCCACTCATAACAGTTCACTGAGTAATTCATGAACTTACACCATTTCCAACAGCTTCTAAAAAGCTCCTTAGTGATCATAAGCTTAAGTGTTTTAGCTTTATTTGAAGCTCATCCACCCAACTCCTTGATCCAGCACTTAATTTTCCCATTGTAGCCTATTTACTAGGGCTGCAAGTAGCTTATACTTATCATCACTTCACTGAGTATGCTAAGAACTCAATAAACCATAGCTTCTTCATAAGCTCCTCAAAAGCTAATCTGTGGACCCCATAGGTTGAGCTTGGGCTTTTTGGAAAGCCAACCAACCCAGCTTGCTACTCCCATACTTAGTTGGTACTTGTGAGCTTATTCTTTTAGCTTAATTTGCCAATCAAGTCAGCAGTACCTTGCAATGGTTCAGCAGTACTTTGGATTTGGAATTGCTTATTAGCTTATGTGAGCTTATTTGATGAAATCCAGTACACATGCTTGTTTATACTTGTTCATATCACTTGTACATATATTATTTTTTTCTTTACTTTCCTGTGTGGAGCTTATACCAGGCTTATTCAAGCCTTCACTCCATCCAAGTTAAGCCCAAAAAGCTTAACTGTCTAAACCATAAGCTCACACTGGTGCACCATTCCAATGCATAAATCTTGTTCATACTTTTCCATTGGACTTGTGTACATCTTACTTTTTTCTTTTGTTTCCTTTGTAAAGTTTTTTTTCCATGCTTATTCTGAGCTTTAGTTCAACTGTTAAGCCAAAAGCTTAACTGTGGGAGTCATAAGCCCATGAATTGCTTATTTCTTAGTTTGTAAAGTTTTGTTTTCATTAAACATGTATAATATCAGTATTTAGTTAGCCCAGAAAAAGAAAAACCAAAAAGCTCCACTTTAAAGCTAAGTGATAGCTTCTATTTAGAAGCTTAATTGCTTATTAGCTTATTTTTGTTAAGGACATATAGTTTTTAGATTTTTCTCAGCTTCTTATATTTATTTTAGAATTTTGTATAAAGTTTCAGAATTTTCTTTATTCATTTAATACTTTTAATAAATCAATAATAGTTTTTAGTAATTAATAATAGTAAATAATTAATAATAAATAGAATAATTGTGTAAAAATATACATTTTCAGTTTTAAAATCATTTTATAATATTTTAGATTTTTCAGATTCTTTATTTCATTTATTTAAGTTAATTTTAGATTTTCTTATTATTTAATTCATTATTAAATACATTTAATTCATTTTTAATTTATATTAATTAATTTAATAGTGTAAAATTTTATTCTAAATTTTCTAATAATTTTCTTATCTTTTTAGGATTTCAAAAATATGATTTTCACATTTGTGGAAGTTGTATTGGACCGAATTCACTTTTTATTTTGTTACGCTACGTACACGTACGCATTTTAGTTTTTTTAGGTTTTCTTAACTTTTATATAAATTTGTAAATTATAAATAAAAATTTTAAGTTTGTTTAATTTGCATTTAAGCCCCTAAGGCATGCAAAACCCTACTATAGTTATAATCGTTTTATTTTTATACGTTTATGTTTAATTAAAGTTAAACGTACGTTTGTATATCTTTTACGTTTTTAGGTTTCTGATTGCGCGTTTTTAACGACATAGCTGTGACAGAGCTATCACTATTCACATTCCTAGTGTTAGTCAATCAAATTCCTGTTTTTTGTATATTCAATATCATTTCAGAACACACAGTCGTTGTATTACAGTTTACACACCTCGTTGGGACTTAACGACCCGGGGAAACACTATACTCCTCTGGACTTTAATTGCTTTTGGTCCTAGATTAGTTTGACTTTTATGGTTGACCATTCACAAGTGGTTGACTAATATAAAGATGACTAGTTAAGGACCAATCATATGTTTCAGTGTGATCTCCAGTCTGATGAAGATCATCTCTAGTTATAGTAGAGAAATACTCACTCCTAGTCAATGGACATTATGTGTGATTAACGGCCAATTAATCACTCATAATAAGCCTCCATAATCATAGAAATAGTGGTTACATGACCAATTAAATGTGGTCATAAAGCAGTCATAACAGCCAATTGAATGAGTCAAAGCTGTTACAAAATAATTACTGCAACACTACCAGTAGGAACTATTACACTAGCAGCAGGAACCATACACTACCAGCAGGAACCATCAGCAGGAACCATTACACTAGCAGCAGGAACCATAACACTACCAGTATGAACCATCAGTTACTACACTATCAGTAGTAACCAATATACTAGCAGTACAAACCACTATTGAGTCGAGTCAGGGTGTTCAGGGACCTCACGGGTGTACACTCTGTACCTCCTAACCCAAAACCAGGTGTGAACAAATCCCACAAGCGCACTAAATTTTCCAACAATGATTCTACAATGGGCCAAAACATTTGGTTGTGTGAGTCATACAGGGCAATGGCGGATGATGTATGGGACGGCGACTGGTAGTAAGTGTAATGTGACGGGAACAAGGACGTGCTTAGCCTATCGGGTTATAATATATAGCAAGAATAAGGCATCTATAATATATATATATATATATATATATTTATATAAGGTATAGTGAACATTTAAACATGTCATGCATACTCACGCGACTAATGCAGTTCCAGGTGATCAGACTCTTTAAGACTCGACCAACATGATTCGAGCCTACTAATCCCATCATTGTATGATTCTTCCTGAATTATGCATAGGTGTATAGGCTATGCATAATTTAGGAGTAACGATGCAATGCTGGTGCTAGTCAACTCGTATGATGTTCACTGTTTTAAGAAAAATTTATTTTGGGTTATAGTTGTGATTTTTATTTTATAAAAACCAGTATTCACTACAACCTTAGGCTCTGATACCAATCTGTCACACCCCACCAGAGGCGGAAACGTGAGGTGCAACATAATCAATATACATCGCAAAAAGATATAGTACAATACCATAATTTAAATTTAAAGAAACATTGTAACATTACAACAAGGTTCTAGCAGACCTTGGCAATTGAAACATAAAGTTTGTCATTTGAAAGATGACACTTTAATACATAACGACTCAGTTGACTTGTGACGACTCCTTTACTTAAATTCTTCATAAAATATGCTAATCAACGACCACCTGAAATGCATGAGAAAATGGGTCAACTATGAAAATAGTTGGTGAGTACACAGGTTTTAGGTAGAACAAAAAACCATTTTTAGAAAGTCCACCTGACAATGTCCTGTCAACCCAACATGTTACAAGTCCTGCCCATACAAGACTTGTAATATGTAACTTCACATACATTCCCATATTTTCAAATAGTATGCCTGGTAATTAAAACACACAAGGTCATGACAATTTATAACAATAACGCATCGTATATAATAAAGTATGCGGCAAAGCCCCTAATATAAATAATATGCGTTCCGTAGACAGAGGAACGAG
The DNA here is from genome assembly GCA_910596185.1 of Chrysanthemum makinoi. Classification (NCBI taxonomy): domain Eukaryota; kingdom Viridiplantae; phylum Streptophyta; class Magnoliopsida; order Asterales; family Asteraceae; genus Chrysanthemum; species Chrysanthemum makinoi. The sequence continues at coordinate 183,988,488 of OU343224.1, forward strand.
AGGTTGGCCGACCTCTAATAGCGCTATTCATACTACCTACTGCTCCGCACAAGGGAGCCGTACGAACGGTACGTATAATTGGAGTGCGAACGGTAAACCAATAGGGGACTAACAATGCGAATTTACGAACAGTACATCATACAAATATTATATACTATCAATTAATGACTGCTCTGAACATGGGAGACTTGGCATTGCTCCGAACATGGGAGAATTTAGGTCAAGGACGTACGGTCCATCAGGTTCAAACAAGTCATAAATTTATAATTAAGTCTAAGGGTTCAAAATATATCAAACATTTCAAGGAAAACAATTTAAGTTTATAATCATGCATTTCACCCCAATAAGTAAAACAGTAATAAGGGGGCTGTGAATACTCACCTCAGTAACGCAGTCTGAACAGGTGGAGTCAAAGTGTGTGGCACTGACACGCGACCTAGATTAGTATGGCCAATTTAGTTCATAGTTCTATTTTAAGACTCGGAGAATTTTAAATGAGTTTAAAAGTCTTTTTGCGTTGTTGTTGATTGTGTGGCAATGATTAATGTTTAATATGTGTAGATTTTGGCTCTTGGAAGTGCATAAGTACATAATAAGAAAATATCAATGACGAATAAATCTTCGGTTCGATGACAACCGAAAGACGATGTACGGAAAATAATTACTCATAATATTAGACGTTAACTAATTATAATCAAAAGTCATTAAAAGTGTATACATTTATATATGATCAATACTAGTTGATGATAAAAGTATAATAAAATTATCCCCTAAGTGATGGTTTTGTGAAAAGGTTTAATATTAAAATACTTTTATTAGTTATAAATGTAAGATTTTAGAAAATTTGGGCATTTGATGAAAATTGGGTTTTGTTTGCTCGAGGTGATCAACGTCAAAGTTTTATAATAGATTATGCCAAGTATTAGTACTTGAATTTAGAATTGTAAGTAAACGTCTAAACATTTGGTTTATAAGAACTCTAGTTTAGTTATAAAAATATCCGTTTACATGTGATAAGTACAACTCATTTTACTAAGTCAATTATGTTTTAGTTATAAGTGAAATTATATATATCCGTTTATATATTTATAAAAATAACACGTACTAGTGACTTCAAAGTTCATATTTCCTAATAATAAGTTTTATTTGTCCTTGACGATATGATGCGTTATTTTTAGAAGTGTGACCGATTATATTTACACGAGACGAATTATGTACTTGGAGTGTGTCGGGAAAAATTGTCGCGAGATGGTTTGAATCTATTATCAAGTACACGATCCCCCTTCCCTTGGACTCATATGGGTTTCGGCCCAAGGATTTATCAAACCAACACATACCCAAGTCACATGGGCTTCGACCCATTAATACCACCAGCCCACTTAACATTACTAATACTTCATGACTGCTACTTTTTATTTAACGTGAATTTTGACTCCAACGTGAATAAATCAAACGTTCCTATGTCGAGCTCTAATGACCAAGCTCGAGGACCCGAAAGCTTTTGAACTCACGTACATTGCACAACCAAAAGACTCAAATGGTTATGGTAGCTCAAGCAACTCATGACACTCCCATGGTGGGTGTGGTTTCCCCTAAATTGCAACTACCATAACCGCCCTCGCGGTGTTTGAGTTCCAAGGCAATGACGACCCAACCCTAACCGGACTAGCTCAGGGTCTTGCCGCTGTGGTTCGACCACAGTTGGTTTAACCCGTAACTGAAATCGAACTCAGTCCTAGTCTAACTGGTAACCACAAGACACTAATATGGTTTGATCATAGGGGTTTCGATTTACATCTCCAATTCTAAACGCGACCCAAATCAAGACACTTCCAAATTTTTGAGCCAAACTTTTAGTTTTAGTTGTGATTTTATTATTTTGCCACACCTTAAAACAACAAAAATATATCCATACTCAAGAACATATAATAGTCGATCGATCCTCAAAACTAAAGCAAAATTTTTCAAAAAATTTCAGGACATAACATCTAAATGACACATTCATTAACAACACAAACATTGAGAATATACAAAAAATCAAAATCCTTACAAAGTGAATCGATGGACAGCAAGATCAAAATGAATTCGATTATGAGTAAAACTCAACTCGATTCCAAGCAAATCCAATCAATCAAACTGAAATTGAAAACCTTAGCAAAAGTCTTGATCTTGTGATAATTTGATAGTGAGGTTTTGAGAGTGTGCCTCTTTCTTCTGGCTTCGACTGGAACATATAGGAGAAGAAAAAGAAAAGTTTGACCTTGATTTCTTGACCTCGGTCCTGTGTATGGATGTTCTTGGCAAAGGTGGCTCTTGTTCTTCAATTCTCAAGATGGTCTGGTAAAACATGTGCTGGACCGTTTCTTATGATGAAAACGAGGGGGAAAAGGTTCTGAGGAGAAGAAAATGAAGGGAGATGTATACCATGAATATAAGAGGCGTGCGTTTGGTTTTTGAGGAGACAGAGAAAAAGAGATGAATCTGATAAAGTAAGGGAGGTAGGCGTGGGGGTTAGGGGAAAGGTGGAGTAGGTTATATTTTATTTTTAATTTTATTATTAATTCTATTAATATTATTAATGTATTGTGTGCTCCCCGTACTGTATAAATAGTTCCGTACAAGATAACGTTTATTTATGTAGAATATTTTTCCGGTATCCGTAAATTTTAATTTTTATATTTTCAAGACGTTTTGGCGAGCGAATTAATAAGGTATTATTATTATCTTGAAATTAGAAAAATAAATTCCGTGCCAATACTATCAAGGTGTCAGTATGCGTGTGGTGCCAAGGCTTTGGAAAACATGAGATGACTTCTCGTTTTTGAGTTATAATGATCAGAAAATAAATAATCCTAAATTTCTGACATAAATGACTAAAAATAATAGCCGGGAAATTTACGGATTGTCACACAATAAAAGATTGGATTTTTTATGAGAAATATGAAGTGGTAAAAAGGTGGGTCTGGTGTAGATGAATACACTTTATGTTAGGTGATTGTATAAATCTACGAAAATTGAGGTTTTTAAAGGTTATGAAGATGAATAAAATTGAAGCGTGTGAAAATAAGATTTAATAAGGGCTTCAAGGTTGTTAGATTGATTTGAAGTGAAGTGGTCATGGTTTGAAGATTGTTATAAGGAATCAGACGAATAGTAAATGGATCCTTTTCTCAACTTGATTAGGATGTTTCTTTAACTTGAAATTGGATAAGTACCAATCTTCTTATACTTTTGTGGCTATTTACATGCTTTATGTATTTAGCTTTCTTTGGCTACAATTTTTGTCTCATTATTTTGTATAAGCTGTAACTGATTTTGCGAGACAACTATCTTGAACATTTAGAAACATTAACTATGTTTATACACGTTTATTTTTATCAAGAACGAAATTGCTTTATGTTTAAATCGCCAAATATAATAATTATAATCATTCAGACGTTTTATCAAAAAACAAACAACATTATTTGATTTAGATTTAGACATTTTCACCACAGATCCAGATTCAGATGTGCGAACAAGATTCAGATTCAGAGCCTTTTAATAAACAAACAACGCCTAAGTTGAAAACACATAAGCTTATGAGCCAATAAAACAAACACCCCAAAAGATAAGGGGCCAAAACTCATAAACAAAAATATAAAAAGCGTAAACCAGATCACACAATTTATTTCTTTTCCCTTACTTCCGATAAACACACACGGTCAAAAAATTATATCATCTCAACGGTAAAACCCTAACCCTTAAATTTTCATTTTTTTTTTAATTAATTAAACATACTTTAAATTCATGATTTCGTTTATCTATAATTAATCCTTACGATTCAATTTAACTTATTGTTAGGGTTAGCTTTTTAGGGCTCAATTTAATCTCGAACAACACTTTCTTAGGGGGTGTTTGTTTTAACCTTATTTTCGGGCTTACGAGCTTACGCGGTTTCGGTTTATGTTTCGTAAACTCATTATTTTCTCGGCTTATTTTGAAACTTATTAGCTTTATACTAGCTTATGATGTCCACATAATAAGCTTATTTAATAAGTTTCAAAACACGCCGAGAAAAAATTGAGTTTACGAAACATAAACCGACACCGCGGATGCTCGTAAGCCCATAAATAAGGTTAAAACAAACACCCCCTTAAGAAAGTACTGATTTGTTATTTTAGTTTTGATTAATTATTTTGTGTTGTTAGGGTTATTGATTGATTTATGGATGTGAATTGATAGGCTAGGTTTTTGAAAGAGTTTGTGATTAAGTATGACGACGGCTGCTAGACCCACATGGGCACCGGCGAAAGGTGGAAATGAACAAGGTGGGGCGCGTATTTTTGGTCCCTCTCAGAAGTATTCCTCGCGTGATATCGCCGCTCACACTACTCTCAAGCCAAGGTTTAATGTTTTTTCTGTTTAGTCTTTCTAATATATTATAGCGTAATTTAGAAGAAAGGTATTACTATGTATGTCGAGATTGCACATTTATCTATAGGTCCCGTTGGTCTTGTTAGTTAGGTATTAGTTACGTTACAGTAGTTATAGATGCGATACAGGATATACAATGATTAACAAACAGTGTAGGCTATTTATTTATTACTCGTAGGCTCGACATATGAGAGACCGGTATTGAAAAGGATAGTCATGTTTGGGATAGTAGTAGTATTTGGCTTTGATTTGAAGTACTCGTCCAGGGATATCGCCGCTCACACTACTCTCAAGCCAAGTTTAAATTTTTTGTGACAGCCAGAGCTTCTTATACGTCTAATGTAGTGGGCTACTAATACCTCTCAGCGTGGTTTTTAGTTGAAACGTGTAGGTGTTGGGCTAGTTGTTTGCGTCGGGATTTTGGGTTGTTTCAGAGTGTACCATTGTTTAAAGAGTTTATTAATAGCAGGCACCGATAACGGGGTAAACGGGAGTTTATTAATAGAGGCCGAGTCTTTGACTTAGATGTACGCGGCCTAACCGGGGTATCCCCGTGACCGTTTCTGACCCATTGCTGCCCACCCCAAATGTATACCTGTTGAGGTTTAAATCCTACACTTCTTGTGAGGACATCAGGTGTCTTACTACTAGGCCAATATGATGGTGGAGATAGTAAGCTATGACAAATTTGTTAGTTAGATATAAATTTGGGTTTTAGGCGGGCATGAATGTGGAGGAGCTTAAAAAGTGTGCAATACTTGAAGTTAAAGTTCACAGAAGGCATAACTGTCATTTGATGCCAATAGTGGTTTGCTTAAATAGATTGCGACAAAGGTTTTTCTAGTGCATGGCCATCAAGTTTACAAGAAGTATAGTTGCAACGTAGGATATACTTGCTATTCATGGTCAACAAGACAGCAAGTCGTGTAGGCTTTTAACTACACCAAGGCTTGACGTATGCAACCAGTATGACAAAAGATGGTTATGTAAGGGAATTGGGATTAGTATATTGTCTTTGTCTTTAGTAAGCTAAGCCTAAACTTAAGTGACACTTCGCTTTGATCATGGTATGCGTGAGCTGTAGCAGCTACCTTGTTGCAGATGTCACATATCTATCACTGCAAAATTTTCATTCTCATTTAATTTGTTACGGAGTAGTTGATTGCTATATCTGTGTGGCCTGTGTAAATATTGTTTATGCCCACTCATATGTATAGCAAGTGTTAAAGCTCACTTGGTCTATTATGCATCTTAACTTGCACACGAGGAGCTGAAGCTCGTTCAGGTTGTGTCTAAAACAATGATTTACCGAAGCTTACTTCTGGAAACCTAATCTTTATTTTATTAAATGTTTAACAAGGCGGTAGTTAGATTTTTATTAGTCTCAACGTTTGGCTTTCTTCTCTGAAATTAAGTTTGTTTCAAATTCCTGATCAAATAAATGAAGCATCTACAGTGTCACTCTAGTGTTTTCTCTATTTAACTTATTTCCATGATTTCGCCATTTGGCTATTATTAAATGTCGGGCTGTGCTTGTTACTGCAGGAGAGAGGGTCAAGACACCCAAGAGGAACTTGAAAAGAGAGACCTTAAAGCAGAGTTGGAGGAGCGTGAGCGGAAGCACTTCTCATCTAAAGACAAGGGTTATGGAAGTAAGTTCACGCTATCTTCATCTTACTTGTATTTTTGTTGTGGCCTTCACAAAATATTGACTTTCTTGTGCTGATTTTATTATGGCTTCAGGGGACCGAGATCGTAGAGAGAGTGGTCATCATCTGCTAGAAGGTTGACATTGCACCTATTATGCTGATCTTATTGATTACTTTTCTCTTGACTGATTATTACAGCTCACATGTGCAAAATATAATGTATTTACTAATTTTCAATTTATTATTATTAATAGGGTCAAAAAGAGAATTTGAGGAACGCATTGTTCCACGCAGTGCAGATGCAGATGATGCTGACGGGGATGTCAATACTGACGACGATAGGTATTGCCACGTTTAACATGCTAATGTCAGTTTCTGCTTCTGTAGTATCATTTGGATCTTTTAGGAATGATTGAAATGCACGGTGCATTGTTTGTTTGCTAGCAGGTCAACCAGAGGTGGAAAATTGGGTGGGTTCGGTATGGTTTGGTGGGCGTGAGACAATTTTTGTCCTCAATTTGTTGTTTTTTATCTTTAATTAGTCACATATATAGCCACGAGAATTGTATTTGCAGGGTGATAACATGAATTGTATTTGCAGGATGATATATAGTTAATTAGTGTCACATATATAGCTATGAGAATTGTATTTGTAGGATAATAACATGATTTAGGAAGTTTAATGCTTTAAAAGTAAACTTTTGACCACTTTCAGCACATATGACATGCTTTCTTTTTTAGCTGAACCGTTGGAGAGAAACTAACCTGAATCTATTATTCGTAAATAAATGGGTCGAAATTTCTACCTCCAGGACCAGCCAATATTTTACATCTTTTCTTATCTGTTGTTTCTGTCTAATCATTTGCGTACTTGATCCAGCTTGACTCACTTTATAAATGTTATACATATGGAGTCTTTGTACATGAACATCTGTGTTGGTTAATATATGTAATTTGGGGGTAGTATTGGTTAATATAAAGAAATTGGTTCTGCATATTTTGCTGACACTTGCTTTTAAAATGGTCATCTGAGTAGTTTGCAACTGCAATCCTAAACACCCCATAGTAACATCAATACATTTATTGAAGGCCAACCGACCCTTTAGTTATCTTAACTGCCCTGATATGTTCCATATGGCTGACAAATATTTTCTGTTGTCAGTGATGAAGATGATGATGATGAGGATGACACAGAAGCACTAATGGCAGAGCTCGAACAAATAAGGAAGGAAAGAGCCGAAGAGAAACTGCGCAAAGTAAGTTTTTCTCAGTATGCTTTTATTAAAAAAAATATTTTTAGACACATATTTCGGGTCACACTCAACCTGCATGATCAGACCATTCGTCACCTACACTGTCATTGTGACATCCTTTGGGCTTTTTGAGTTCTATGTCTCCTATGTTTTTGGTTTCTTGCTTGACGTCGGGATGGGGTTAAAATAATAATCTTTGATCTAGATTTCTAGGGTAATTAGTTGGGAGAATATTGGGTTTTTGTGTGTTATCACATAAACCTGTTTTTTGTGCAGGAGCGTGAAGAGCAAGAAGAGGAGCTAAAAGTTAAAGAAGCAGAACTAATACGGGGAAACCCTTTGCTTAATAATGGAGTATCCTTTGGTACGGCACGAAGGTTAGTTTCCCCATCTCCAGCATGTAAAGGTGTCAATTTCGACCCATTTACGTATGAATGGCCAATTTGGGCTATGTTTCATCTCTAACAGCTCAGTGAAATAAAAATCTTAGATTTATTGGAGATTGGTAGAATTACTCCAATATGTAATTTTATCATTTTATCTGCCTTGCACCTCTCAGTTAGTTTTACTTAAAAAAAAGATAATTATAATAACATAACTCTAATTATAATATATATTTTAAATAAAATAAGTTTGGTGTATACCAAATTCGAAAAACAGGCTCGATGATGAAGATAGCCTAGCATCTTTTTTTGAAAGTAAATTGAAGAGAATTTTTGTCATACTAAACTTCTTTTTTTAAATCAGATTTGGTATAGTAAATGAAACTGGATATATACGTGGGTGTCTTCAAATTTGTTTCAACCGCCGGGTAGCAAATATAAAAAAAAGCTGAATAGTTAGGTTGCTTTCAATATTGTGGACAAGTAGGTTGGGTAAACAATGGACCTGTCTCAGCTGTCACATAATTAATCGGTTTTGACTTCTTGTCTATCACGCCTGGCAGATCAATTTTTTGCAACCTCCACCTGTGTGTAATCTTTCTGTTAATTGAATCTCAATATCAAGTGTTGCTGATATCTAAGGTTTAATATTTCAGGTGGGATGATGATGTGGTTTTCAAGAACCAGGCTCGTGGGGAAGCCAAGGCTCCAAAGCGTTTCATCAATGACACTATCCGTAGTGACTTCCACCGAAAGTTTCTGCAGAAGTACATGAAGTAGAACCTTGTTTCGTAGGTCAAGGATTGGGAATAGGAAGGAAAGTCCAAAAAGATTCTGGTTCCTTAACATGTGGATCTCGTTCTTTGTATCAACTTTTGGCTATATGATTGTATAATACTCGACAGTATTGAATTTGTGAGCTTCATTCTGCAATGAAACACCTGGGATGATTCTATTTGTAACAGTTTCCGTGTACATCTACTATTGAAGCTTCTTTTAATCCTTGTTACAAGTCGGTTGTTTTGTATCATGCTGGTAGATCAATAAGCACTACTGAAAGTAAAGTAAAGGGTTGATTAAACATGATTAGCGCATACTAGTTTGTGAGTAAGAGCTTTAGGTGTCATAACGAAGGGTATCTTCGTGTCGTGTCATCTCAGCGCCACATCAGCATCTCATTTTTCCACAACTAACCACAACAAACCTTCTCCTCACTCATAACAAACCTCAACCTCTTCATTTAGGGCCCACCATTACCACTTTATTTCTTTTATTCAATTTTCATTTCCAAATAAATTCATTTCATTCAAATTAAAAAGAGTAAATTACACCGTTCGTCCTTGTGGTTTGCGTTGACCGCAGGGTTTCGTCCTTTGACCAAAAAAGTTGCACCGTTCGTCCTTAAGTGTGAAACGTTATGCACCGTTCGTCCTTTGACCAAACGACGTTAAGTTTGACCGTTAAAAACCCATCATGTGACTTGCACATGAGGTAAATTCGTCATTTCATTTACACCTTATATAATTTGTGGTCCATACTCTTCCACGTAAACAAAAAAGATCATCTTCTCTCACACAAACACAAACACAAATCCAACTACATTTCCAAACCAAGACACCAAACCACAAGGATAACAATACTTTTTCTTCACCTTAAATAACACAAACACAAAGTATTGTTACCATTTCTAAACCAGGACACCAAACCACAAGGATATCATTATCTTTGACCACAGATCCAACTACATTTCCAAACCAAAACACAAACACAAAGGTATCTCCATTAAAACGCTCACAATAACCTCTTCTTTCCGGCGCTCGTCTCATGATGGTGATAACCACCAGCTAATCGATGTTCTGAACCAAGTCCGACGCTCGGTCTGTGACAGCTCCGACGAGCGGTTTTGGCTATCCGGCTCCTAGATCTGTAAAAACGTTCCTACCCAAAAACCACTTTAAAAATCATCCCTAAAAGCTAGTGATACTCGTTTGGGTGATGTGTATAATGTCGGGTTTATAATCGGGCGCTATTACTGATTGAGACCAAATTTAGTTTGACATGGTAAGGTTATTGGTTGATGGGTCTTTGATCGAAACCATATCAGATGATTTTATCAAAGTTAAAGATTTCTACTAGTTTATTTTTTTTATAATTTGTTTCGGTTTTGATAGTGATGACTTAATTGTTTTGAGTTGAGTCAATTTGTAACTCGTATATATTTACCATCCATGTGTATTTAACATTAGCAGATCTGATTATAACGAAATTAATATATGTCAACCATGTTCATAATTAATTTACAGAAAATGGGTTTTTGTAAAATCATATAATTAAGAAAAGGAGATCTTACGTTATTTGAAGAATGTAGGAATGATGTGGCGATAAAAACAATGTTAGAGAGGTGTGTGTGTTTTATGGTTTATGTGTTTTGATTTGTTGGAAAAGTGGGTTGGTTTGGTTTGGTTTGGTTTGGTGCTTAAATAGTTGAGGGAAAGAAGAAAGAGACAGAAAAATCTGGTAAACTTTTTTTCATGCCATGCCAGCTACTCAGGTTTGTGAGAGGAGGTAGGTTGCTACTTTGGTAGGTGGCCCAATGCGTTTAGGCTGCCCCATTATGGGTATTTAATCCCTTTACTTTTCACTGCCACGTCAGCTTTATCTCTCCAGCGACCTTCAGGCGATTAAGTGCCCCAGGGCGACCAAGTTAATTTTTTTTTTACCAAAACTAAAATTTCATTAATAATTAAATTTTAACACATTTTTTTTTTTAAATCTCATTTTTTTTAAAAACATTTTTTTAAACATTTTTAACACATGGAGTAAAACTTTGAATGTTTGGTTGTGTTTGATAGGTTACAAGAACTTCAGGGGCTGAAGTGAAATATTTATATATATAAATATCCTTACCAACTTTTATCATCTTCTCCAATAATTTTATCATCTGCCATTTTTTTTACAGCCAAAGTTTCATTCAAAAAAAAAAAGAAAAAAGAAAAACGTTTGGAATAATTAAATTTGTGTTTGTGATATCGATCGACCAGACGACCCAATTCATCCACAAGCTTGGCGATCGACAACATCCACAACAAGGAGATCGATTGGAATCGATCGTCCCAACTCCCTCGATCGACACACGCTCGACACCATTGGGGGCAGCCTTACTTTGGTAGATGAATGGTTGTGTTTGTATGTGTGTTTGTGTGTGGTCTTATCCACATAAACTACACCGTTTGTCCTTGCACCGTTCGTCCTTATGGTCTTGAAATGACGAATTTACCCTCATGTGCAAGTCACATGATGGGTTTTTAACGGTCAAACTTAACGTCGTTTGGTCAAAGGACGAACGGTGCATAACGTTTCACATTTAAGGACGAACGGTGCAACTTTTTTGGTCAAAGGACGAAACCCTGCGGTCAACGCAAACCACAAGGACGAACGGTGTAATTTACATAATTAAAAATACAATACATAACACAATAATAAAAAAACAACACGATACGGAAAAAAAAACAACACGAGTAAAAAAATATACAACACATACTACTGGATTTAATCTTCGACATCCCACTTCGGGCAATTTTTCAAAATCTCCCAAACGTGAACATACTTGAACTCTTTTCCACCAAATTGTTGCTGGAAGCTTAGTTTCGCATTTTCGAGATGAGTGTGGTAATTTTGAGCACTACGACGCTGCAACTGTTTGTAAATTGCGTTGAACTTTTTGCAATCGACGTTAATCCTGGTCCATTTACCCGTGATTGAATTTTTTGTACGATGGCCATCGGTTGTCTGATTATTGAACATATGCATAACGTTGTTCCAAAAAATATTTTCGGAACGGTTATTTTGCATATCCATAGCTTGCGAAATTTCTATCCAAACTTGCGCAAGCAAGATTTCTTCAGACTTGTTCCACTTCAGAGTTTGAGACATTTGTGTGTTTTTTTTAAATTGATGTAGATGTGAAAAAATGGTGGTTATAAGATTTTATTTATAAGGGTGGTTTTTAAATTCAAATTATAAAATTCAGATTCAAAATTCAAATTCAAATTCAAATTTTAAATTCAAATTCAAAACCGTGTACTTTGTTGTAGTGGGGTAATTCAAATTCAAATTTTAAATTCAAATTCAAAAACCTTATGTTGGCGGGGTAATTCAAATTCAAACGGTTTAGTTTTCTACATATAGTATCCTACCATTAGATTCATTATTCACACACAAATAACACAATTCACAAAAAAATGTCTCGAAAGACTTTTCTCAGCAATTCCCAGCCCAGAGAAGTTCCGGAAACCAGCTTTCCAACCCCAAATCACTTGCCGGAAACCAGCTTTCCAACTCTGCCAGAGTTTGATGTTTACTCAACACCATCGGAAAATGTCTTTCCGGTGGGGTTTGAAAACATCCCATACCTCCCAAACTTGTTCCACTCACCGTGAACAGTCCCATGTGGATTTTCAAACCACCCAGCGTTAAGTGGGCTTCCTCCGACAACTGGAACAAGATGAAGAAAACGTCAGGGAGATACTGGAAGAGCAGGCACGTGAAGAGGCTGCTCGCCGTGAGCAAGAAGCACGGGAGGCTCAGTACCTCCAAGACATGAATGGGGAGTTTTATTCTCCGCCAACAAGTGATGATGGTTGGAACTCGGATGACTCGTTTTTTTAAGTTTTTAGTAGTTTTATTATGTATTTCATGTTTTTATGTTGTTTTTAGGGATCCCTTTGTAGTTTTTATGTTTAAGCTTATTATGTATTTCATGTTTTTAGTTAATTTTTCAAGTTTCAGTTTTTTATGTTTAACCACGAGAAGCTCAGTACCTCTACGAACCTTTCGAAATCAATATCAACACTTCACCTTCACCTTATTATAAAAACTTTACATATCATTATCTTAAAAAAAAAAAAAAAAAGTACAGCCATTGCCTCGTTGTCCCCACGATCTCAAGTCCAACGACGATCGACGGCGAGCCACCCCGGTGTGGCGGCGGGGCACGGCGACGCTCCACGTCAGCGACGGCGAGGGACGAAATACATCACACCGGGTGCTCTAAGAAGGCTTGTTGAGGTAAATTATCAAATAACTGCATAAGTATAAGCTCCAAGCTTGGAATATCACTGAGACAAGACAACTCATGCCAGCTGTTTAGATAAGCCAAACACCCAATTTTAGCAGCCACTGAAAATAAATAAATTGAGACCGAAAGTTGTCGTGTATGAAATTTGTTTGTTTCATTATAGCTCATTTCGCCACAATACCTATTGCGGGTCAAAATGGGTAATTATTGTACGAGTCCGCCATACTTGATTTTTCGACTTTCTACCCAATTTGACATGCTTTAACCAATAGATCAATATTCTTTTTTAGTCTAACATCCCTTGACTAAAACATAACCTAAATCAACCGAAAACAAAATGCACCAAAATTGACATCACTACTTGCAACATCAGACACACGAAATCACAACAGATCATCTTTACAACTTTGTAATTACATAGTAACCTAAATACATACATACCAATAGAGCACAAATTCTAAAACCCATACCTTTAACCCTAACAAAATCACTCAAGAAAAACCGTGCTTCTTAAAAGGTAGGTTGACAAGATTCCAAACAAACTGCTTCAACTAACAATATACAACTGCAAAGTGCAAACTGCTTCTTAACTTGAAACATCATTCGAGTCTTTTTCTTCTGTATCTGCTTCATCCAAAACAAACTCTACATACAAATCCTTGAGAGCTATAACAACTGTTGTTATCAATGGTCCCATTATCGCTCCCTACATCACCATATTTGACAGTAAAAAGAACCCGTCAACAACACGAGAAATAAGCAAAATGTTTGTACTTACAAACACCATATAAGCATTTTGAAAATAAAAAATCATTAACATCTGATTAGCATGCCGTTTCCCTAGAAAACAAAATTTCATATGCTAGGTGCTCAACTCGCAATGCTTACTCCTATTCCTCCTATGTGACAGGAAGTGCATGGCATATATTTCATTGATATTGGGTAACATTAAAAAATCAAGTTAATTTCTCAAGTTAAAAGTGGCAACTTCAACCCATTTATGTAAAACTGGGTCGCTGTGGGTTCTATTTCATTGATAAGGTTCAACATAAGTAAAACAAGTCGAACAGTTTAAGTGTCACCCAGAGTAAAAGATACTTGAATTACCAAACTAGATCATTGTCACAACTTAAATTTGCAGGTTGACACCATAAAAGTATACTTACCATCGTGGACCACTTTGCAAAGCACGTTGCTATTTTATGAAATCTGTCCAGATTATTAATAAATGCAAGACAAATACGGACAAAAGCTGGCGACAAAGCAACACGACCAAAACTTTTTTGAGTTGCTCTAAATATTGCCGACTTAGCTGGCACCTATAGTTCAAGTCATAAAAATAGTATATACACAAAACTTAACAGATCGGTTTCCTATAGTGTATTCAAATTCACAGAACATCCTAAATCGTTTTGTTTAATAAAACTATATTATTATTGCACATTCATATATAAAAATAAAAATAAAAAAAAAATAAAAACAGATAAAGAAAGTGATTGCGGGTTAATCGAACCCGTTTCAGCTCTTAACTTATTAGCTAACAAGTCCGACCCACTCATTTACCACGATTAAAATTTCAAGAAGTAAATCTTTAGTGAAATAACATTACGAGGGGTAGATTTGTAAACATACCTCAACTGCAGACGGAAACAATGCAACTCCACCAATGATACTAAGCCCTGTGAGATACGCACTATGACCCGGTATATCTTCTTGAATTTCCGACGCACCATACTCAATAAGCCCAATATGAATAAGCGCCAGACAACACGCAAGTATGTATTGTCCTTCAAGCATCAATTCCAGCCATACCATGAACGTCGAAACAAAATACGGAATAATCGGAAAAAACGGGCTAAGGACCGCTATGACAGTGGACGTATACAAAAATTGTATATCAAATAACTTAAACAAAAGCCAAGTAAGACACCCTTGAAAAAAAGCAATCTCAACTGTTGCTAAAAGTACACCCGAAATAGCTTTATTAAGAACTTCAACACACCGAGTTCGAGCCGGTTTTGAGATCGGTATCATACACATAACTTGTTCAGTAACACCACCAGAATCCGATGTTATCAAAGAATACAAAACCCAAATGAAAACCGTCATTTGTGAAACAAAATTTAATACACCTGCTGCACCCGACACAATCAACTCAACAATGACAAAAACAAGCTTACTACTGCCACCAATAACCAATTTACCATTTGCTAAAACGCGTTGAATCACATCTTTCCCCTGAAAAGCAATAGCTTTCGCTTTTTGAGTAATATCCGCCCTGCTAATCACAACTTCTTTAAAAAGAACATTTATCTCGGGGTATATCTCTCCCCATTCTCGATTAATAACACGTTTTTTCAAACTAAGAATTTTATCAGCAAACGGATTTCGCACGGCTAAAGCAGTCGAACGTGCAGAACTATTACTAAACCGAGGCGAAACAATATTCTTAATCTCCTCAACTATTTCAGTCATATTATACTGAACCGCTAAACTATCAATCTGTTCATAAACTGTTTCATAAAACTGATTAGTATACCGATCCACCATTACCGACACATCATTCTGATCCATCCATTGCTTCAAACCAATCTTTTCAGCGTAATTACTCTCCTCAAC
The DNA here is from genome assembly GCA_910596185.1 of Chrysanthemum makinoi. Classification (NCBI taxonomy): domain Eukaryota; kingdom Viridiplantae; phylum Streptophyta; class Magnoliopsida; order Asterales; family Asteraceae; genus Chrysanthemum; species Chrysanthemum makinoi. Next base: position 184,003,882 of record OU343224.1, read on the forward strand.
ATGAGACTTAATCGAAAAAACCGCATCTTTACCTTCCACACCAACTTTATACGACAAAAACACAACCATAGCTAACGACCCAACAATCATCCCCACAATCAAACCAATCGCCACAATAGTGTCCAACCCATTCAATATCCGTTTAGTAAAAAAAGCCGAATACGGACTCCGCTTAAAACTATTAATCCTAAAAGACGACACATACAACATAGTATTATCCACACTACTACTAGTAAACATAAACCCTAACGCTAAAACACTCACAACGCCAAATCCACCAAGATTCTCATACAACATAACGAAAACCCAAAAAGCCACCAACCATCTTAACAAAATCGAAAACCCGGATCGTTTCCGCTTCAAAGCCCTTAACTTTCCGCTTTTTCGCCAAAAAACTTTGAGCAAAATGTCCCTAAACTGCACTAAAGCCCCTACGAAAACCCGAAAAACCGAAACAGGGATAGCTAAAACAGTCTCAGTCAAACCCATCTTTAGAGGCTCACCCCAAAAGGACACTAAAGTCTGCTGTATCCCTCTTAAAGGTATCGAACAAAGTACAGCCCATAATATTGGTCTTAAATATTGCTCTAGCAGCTTATACACACCATAAAATATAAAGAAAGTTAGCACATAACCTGCATGTGCTGTTGCTATGTATAGTGCTAAACGGACCTGGCTGTCTTTTGTGGCGGCGGCTTCTGGGGGCGCCGGCGGCGGCTGTGGTGAATCTGTTTTGAGCATGTCATCACTGTCTTTTGTGGCGGCTACTGGCGGCGGCGGCGGCGGCTGTTGTAATGGTTTGGGGGTGGAAGCTGTTTTGAACATGTCTTGCCATGGAGGTGAGTTTAAGGTTTGGTTAGGATCATTGTATGGAACTAGTTTCATGTCTTGGTTTTTTTCTTTCATTTTTTTTTTTTGAGGATAATGAAAATATTTTTTTTTATAAATATAATATAAAGTTTTGGAGATGAAATAATGGAGTTTGAAACTTTGAATGGCTACTACTGTGATATGTGTGGGGGACACTTGAAATTTTAAAAAAGTGATGTTTTTTACAGGCTGCTTTTAAAAGTGGTGAAAGAAAGAAAGCTGGAGTTTGAATGATTTTTGATAACGTGGGGACATGAATATAACACATGGAAAGTAACATTTTGGGGCCTTTTTTGCTTATGGAGTATTGAATACGACAAAATTGGATGCATTATTTTTGTAGCATGGAATCATCTTTTTAAAATTATGGTATGATTATGGATGTTTTGTAGATTTCATTGTCTATGAATTTTTTGTAATATTTCTTTAAGGAAAATAAATTGTATGGCTAAAACTAAACTCTAAATTTAGATTTAAAAATGTGAGTGGTTCATTTAAAAATTTAACTGGTTAAAAATAACGAGAGATAATAAGTATATGATATTTGTCATGAATTATATAGATTACGTCTATTAATACGTCTATGTTTTAGGTCTATATTAACACTCTTTCTTTAAATCATACGGTGTTTCTAGAAAAGAAAAGGCATAAATTTTGAGGGTGTTAAATGGTGAGATCTTTAAAATTGTGACATTGTGTCTCATATTGTTTTAGCTATTTGTATGGTCATTACAACAATAGTCGAGGGGTCGAAGGATTATATCGTTTCACTATGAGACGGTTCGTTTCACTAGATGGTGCTCATATAGTTTGAGATATTTTCTATATCGTGATTCACGAGTCTTTACTTTTCGCAATGCCACCACTCAGTGAAGTTTCGTTGAAGTTTGGTGGTAATAGTCGAGGGTTCGAGGGATTATATATCGTTTCAACATGAGCTGATTTGTTTCACTAGATCGTGCTCGTAGACTTTGAGATATTTTAAATAATGAGTCTTTACTTTTCGCATTGCCACCACCTGATCTTGTTAATGTGTCAAAAATTGTTGCCTTGAGGTTTCGGTAGGTTATGTATCATGTCATGCTCTCTACTTAATTGCGCTTGGTCGGCTGGGATTGTAAAAGGTTTATGGATAATTATTAATATTAGTATGACCGGATTCGAACTCGAGACTCCGGGATTGCACACATTACGTATGAGAATCAATGTATAAATAATTAATATATAAAATGTTATATTTAATTATTTGATCACGAAATAAATACTTAATGATATTTAATATTTGACGAGTTTTGATTATCGGCCATTAAATGTCAACGGGATATGAAGAAAAGTTAACAAGTCAAGAGAAGGTTTTAGGAATCCTCTTTTGGGCTTGTGTTTAGCCGAAAACTATAGAATCCCACATCGGATACTATAGCAATCTTGACATCTACCATAAGGCTATAAATACATCCCCATGTATTCATCCTTAGGGACACTAGATTTCAATAGAAAGCCAAACTTCTTCTTTCTTCCCTCTTGTTCTTAGGTCGACGAAGCAAAACCCCATGTAAGGGATTTACGAGTGACCTTGAGCATAACAAAGGTGTTTGGTTAATCTATTGTGATCAAGAACCTAGCTTTTCTCATTGATTCGTTACTAATACGTGTGTACAAGAACGAAGAGCAAATACACTTGTGTTTGCATATCTTGGGTATTCGACTTTTGATGTGGTCGAATTATATAAACTCTAATTTATTAGGGTTTAGGGTTTCTTGGTTGTTGATCTTAATTTGGGGCTTTCATGAACCCTAATTGCATTGATTCGCAAAAGGTACGCATATACTTTTAATTCGATTAATTAATTTACAAGTATTATTCCTATTACTTCTGCTGCATGCTTTGATGATGTTTACTTGTTTTATATAATTGTTATGATTAGTAAAACCCAACAGTGGCATCACGAGCCGTTAATATGTTGTAATTAATTACCGAAACACATAAAAATTGAATCCTTTTGATTATTACATGCTTTTATTGGTTTCTAGGGTTTTGAAAATTGGAACCCTAATTTTTTAATATTGGGTCGAATACCCTTTTATTTTTTAATTAGGTTTTATTTTTTTGTAAAACTTGTAAAAACCCTAGGATTGCATGTATATTTTATGTGGTTTTAATGAATAATTGTTATGTGCCATGTTTTATGCGTATCTTGGCTGATAATTATTATGCGGAATCCATGGTGGAACATGCATGTTTTGCCATGGAGTATTGATTATATGATTAAATTGTTAAGTATATATTTATCGTTAATTGTTAAGTTTATTCACATGTATTTCGTTTTGATAAATATTGAATTGGGGAAAACCTCAATATATCTAATGAATCAATTATGTGCTATGTGGTATGTGTTTTAGCTAATACTTACGCAATCGATTCATCGATGTATGTGGCTCACGTTGTACTTGGTGAAAACACGTGGAAGTCTTGGTTAAACATATGCATTATTAAACCAAGAATTGATTATCAGGGTTTTATCGAACAAATTATGCATGTGGCTAATTGTTTTTACATATGTTAATTGTTAAGTTATATGTATATTATTTGAGTTCGTTTTAATTTTATTAAAGTGCCTTTTGTTTATATTGTATGACACGTTAGTAAGCAAAAAGGGTTTTTGAGAATAGAAAATTAAATGGACTAAATAATGGCGAAATTTGATTTCTCTTCTAAGTATTAAATCTTGAACTTTTAATCGACCATGATGTGACGTACTAAATGGTTAGAACGTCTCACCCAATAGAACAAACTAGAAAGGGGGTTTAAAGAAGTGCGCATCACACCGAAAGGATGTCTAAGGTTGTGCTTACCTGGTCCTCTGCCTCCCTGTGCGTTCGATTGGAGCTACCTAGTATAACTATTCTATGTACGAAGCATCTTAGTGCAAAGTTGTAAGTTTCTCAACGCATCGATTAAAACTTTGTAGAATTTAATCTTAGCAATTTAAAATTATGAGTAAGGTTTTGAAATTTTTTTGTTATGAAGATGTATGCATATTTCTTCATACATAAGTTTTGATTACACATCAAAAATTGTACCCTTTAAAATTTAAGTTTATGCCATCTAATGATATGAAACACTTGAAGTTGTAATTTAGTTATGTGAGACCTTGAGCTAGATTACAATGACAAGGTGAATCTTTATGTTGTGTGAGACCTCAGCTTAATAATTTGCAGTTTCTAAATTAGACAACTTAATTAAGTTAGTTAGTGAGACCTATAACTTAAGGCATAAGATGGGATAAAACATGCTTACATTTTGCATAATTGTTTGGCAAAATTGTAAATCCCATATTTTCTAGGAATTGAAAACTTGTTTGTCAATTATTGTTCTTCGACAATTACCTATTCTATACTTTCATCACTAGCAGATCAACTGTGGTGAAACTATGAAAATGAGGGTCCTAGATTCAAGGAAAATTCTATGGTTAATATGAATATTGACCTAAGGGTATTTTATTTTCTTGAAAGATTTAATTATCGAAAATACTAAAAATTGAATTTTGTTAATTCTTTTGATTGTATTAATGCAACATTAAACCGTAAACGTGGTTTGGGCTTTGGTAAATTGATCTAGTTCTGTTTTCAAACAAATGTTTGATCAAGAAAAATTTACTAAAAAGACAAACATAGACTCTTTTCCATGGAAGAAGAGTGAGACTCAATCCTATTCCTTTTCATGATTGAGAAATGTATGTTAGGAACATTAGAATTGTCTAAACTCTAATATGACTCATAGCAATTTTAATAGTTGCACACCATGTTTTCCTTAAGAGATTTCATTACCCTCTGTTGGTGATTGAATTCTTATATGACATTTTGGTCAACTAGAAAACATGTTTGACATTATATGAGTTATTACATTAGAATCTAGACTAATTACCGCAAAATTGGTAAAAGACAAACTAGTATATTTTATCTAGTTGTTTTGATTTGACCAATTAAAGGTGCTACACACCATTGTGGAGATAATAGACCTATTAAGGAAGAAATTGCATGCTCAATTTTTTAAGTTAATAGCATGATGGATGATTCATCATCTACGAAGTAGAATACACTCTTTTATTACCTAAGTAATTATTACGAATGGTCTTACAAAAGGGTAGCAACGTAATAGCACGCTATTTTCACTGGTTAATGAAACACTTACAATGTTATCAAATCCAGTGGGAGTATGGTGTATTACTGAATAAGACATTATTGTAACGTTGTCTAATTCAGTGGGAGTTACAAGATTTGTCATCTTGGTAGTAACTCATATTATTTCTAGATTTTCTTGAAATAATACATTACGTTCAAAAATGTAGACATTCATATTCTCAAGGATAGTCGTGAACGTTTCCTTGATAATTAAGTGCTCCTACATCTACTTGTAATGCTTATATATCTATGACACTATCATATTGTTCACATAAACAAAATGCAAGTCATGTTGTTTGTGTGCTATATGGTGTTGTTCTATGCACAAGTGGGAGAAGCATTTATTGTGTGCAAAGGAACAACACATACAAATATGATTAATGGATTCTCTTGATCGTAAGGTAAGAGATTAACGTTCTAATAAGATTGTCTTGCTTAAAGAACACGTGTCAAGATTATAGCATAAACTACTTTTATGTCTTATGTCATTCAAAATATAGAAACACTTGAAGTTACATTTTAGTTTAAGTGAGATCTTGGCTAGATTGTAATCTCAAGGTAAATCTCCACTTGTCGTGGGATCGGGCGTGTATGTTTTTACAGTTTCTTAAGTTACGCACTTCATGGAATGACATAAATAAATAAAGTAATTTAATACTATCTTGAATATTTATGTATTTTTAGAATGACATAAATAGATGGAGTAGTATATTAACTTGAAAATTAATTAATTGAAACCACTGCGTGGTGTTCATGATAACTTTAAATTATACATGGTTATGTGTTTCTTTGTAAAATCACAAACATGATGTCTTTTCATTATTACAAAGACTTATAATATAAAGTAAGATATTATAACTGTTATGTCTTTTGACTTGGTCAAAGAATACTCATGTTATAAAGCATGCAATTGGCTTAAATATTCTATTATATCATTAAGTTGTCTTAGTTGGTAAAATAGGTAAGCCAAAAGGAATATGTTTATCTTATATATAGTTAGATTGTCTTACAATATTAATTCTAATGAAATACTGTATGTATATGAAATGTTCAGTTAGAAGAATCAAACATTTGTTATATTGTTTGATTCAAGATAACTATATCTTCTTTTCTTCCAAAAGTTATCAAGGTTAGAAAATTGAGTATTGATTGGATATACTTAATAAAACTCAAACCTAGAAGATTAATAAGACACCATTTTAGTATGGAATGTGATGAATCACATTGAGTCTAATATATTGAAGTTTTGATTTGTTAAAACTACTTATGGAGTAGGTTATTAGCGAATAAGATTTACGAACTGTCAATGTGTTTTGTAATATCCCAAAAGGAAACAATTTGGTGTTGTTCTACTTGCTAAAGTATTTATAGATAGTCTTTAAATTACAAAAGCAAGTGGGAGTTTTGTTTAGATCTTGAAGATATTAAATTACAATTACAAAACACATAATCTTCTAAAATACACTAGTAAATATCATGATGAGATCAAATATGATAGATCTCAAGATGGTGGAATTCTCATTCATAGATCCGTAAGGATTCTCAGATAATTGATTGATGTGCTAAGATATATGAGTTGCAGGATTATGGTAAACCTGTTAATCATGATGATGCATTTACCTAATATTGAATTGTGGTAAATTATTCATACTATGAATGACAAGATGTTGTTCATAAATATAATCAACTTTGGAAACTTGGTTTATCTTAATAAAGATGAGTTTCTTCAAAGAAAGAAAACCCTAGTGGTTTAAATCTTTGTGTAGAAATCATATGGACAAAATTGTACATGTGTTTAATGCATGACTTGTGACAAGATTATTAATCACACTTAAGCAATTAAATGTGATTGAATATTCTTTCCTTGGCACATTAAATATATAATGATTATAATTGTCATACTTATTTTCATTAATATGAAGAATGACAATTGAATATTAAAACTCTTTCTTGTGTGATTGCTTTTGCGAGGACAATAAGTAATGCAAATGAGTTTTATGAATTCACATAATCTTTGAAAATGTACAAACTGCAAGAATGGATATATGCATGCATCTAGGAGATGATTCTTATGTTTAACTATTAAATTCAAGTTTTGGTTTTAAATTAAAATAAGATAATTTCTAAGTATTCCTGAAAGCTAGTGGGAGTATTATGTTTATTTTTTTTAATTCTTATATGTTGTGGGTAGTAACATTCCATCTAAGATAAATGTTAGTTTAATTTGGAATGGAACTTCACATGAAAGATTTTGACAATAAGACATACAACCTTGGAATATATGTTTATTATTAATAAACATGTGCGGATGAATAAATGAGTCTAATAGAACATGATATATCATTTGGAAATGGATATGTAGAACATGAATTAAATCTTTGTTTGACATATGGATTTTTCATGTACATCATGTTATTGTTGTATCATGCTTGAATACAAGATGATTTGACAACATTGATATCTAATGAAGTTATTAGATAACTAGTGTAATGAATATTCTAATGGAATATGTTTGAATCTAGAATTACATTCCTCAACCTGGATTTGCTCTCAAAATTCTATGGATGAGCAATACAACAATTGTTGTGAAATTGTCATAGTTGACAAACTTGAAAGTTTGAAGGCATCAAACATTACACTGTAGATATTGAAGTTTACGAAAAATTTTAAAGAGCATATTGTTGTTTGTATACAATGACGCTGGTTTAATTGAGATGACACTCAATACTAGTCATGGGAGGATTTCATCCTTGTTGATGGCCATGCGAACTAGTTGTGCTCAACTAAGAGCATAGTTGCATTATACAATAAAGAATAAGAATACTTTAAACTTTAAAATGTTTGAAAGTTTGATTGTCATAAGTTAGTGGTTGAGGATGTCACACACTTTATGAAATATTATGTGGCAATATCAAGATATTTTGAATGCACACATACAAGAACTTCACTAGTTGAATTCTTGAAATAAGTATTCTTAAAATTCCAATAGATCAAAGTTAGTTGAAATTATGTCTTGTCAACAAGTATGATTGTCATTACTTGATGCATATTTCATTAACCAGTATTATCATGCATTGATCTATTTAGTATTTGGATAAGGGATGTTTTGAACAAATATTATTTAAATGAAATAAAATATTGGTTATGTTTATTTTCATTTTCTTAATATTATATCATATATTTTCATGTTTAATCCGTGAATAACTTATGTTATTCTAAAAGTCCGTTGTCGATCAATGATGTGGGAATGTCATTGAATTAAGACAAATCTGAGTTTTGGTAGAATATACTTTAAGTATATTGATGCGTGGGACATGCCAAATTCACATGATATTCAATGAATTGAATATAGGACAGATCCCAACTTTACATGATGATACTTTATGGATCTTTATGGATTGGCAAGATGTTTGTAAGGCCTTACCCAAGATCTATCTGGAACACGTTCAGATGATTTGGTAATCTTGTTCAATCAAATACAACGAGAAACAGAATATTAACTTATGAAATGACTTGATCCATATTTATAGTTAATGTAGTATTATTAACAAAAGGATAAGTAAAAATGATGAATCATTAAATGGTTTTTTCCAGGAGACCATGCTCGATTCGATCTGGGGGCATTGGCGTGTTAAAGCTAGACTAACCAATGTCATTACTATATTAAGTAATATCCAAGTGGGAGTGAAGGTTTATGGATAATTATTAATATTAGTATGACCGGATTCGAACTCGAGACTTCGGAATTGCACACATTACGTATGAGAATCAATGTATAAATAATTAATATATAAAATGTTATATTTAATTATTTGATCACGAAATAAATACTTAATGATATTTAATATTTGACGAGTTTTGATTATCGGTCATTAAATGTCAACGGGATATGAAGAAAAGTTAACAAGTCAAGAGAAGGTTTTAGGAATATTCTTTTGGGCTTGTGTTTGGCCGAAAACTATAGAATCCCACATCGGATACTATAGCAATCTTGACATCTACCATAAGGCTATAAATACATCCCCATGTATTCATCCTTAGGGACACTAGATTTCAATAGAAAGCCAAACTTCTTCGTTCTTCCCTCTTGTTCTTAGGTCGACGAAGCAAAATCCCATGTAAGGGATTTGCGAGTGACCTTGAGCATAACAAAGGTGTTTGGTTAATCTATTGTGATCAAGAACCTAGCTTTTCTCATTGATTCGTTACTAATACGTGTGTACAAGAACGAAGAGCAAATACAGTTGTGTTTGCATATCTTGGGTATTCGACTTTTGATGTGGTCGAATTATATAAACCCTAATTTATTAGGGTTTAGGGTTTCTTGGTTGTTGATCTTAATTTGGGGCTTTCATGAACCCTAATTGCATTGATTCGCAAAAGGTACGCATATACTTTTAATTCGGTTAATTAATTTACAAGTATTATTCCTATTACTTCCGCTGCATGCTTTGATGATGTTTACTTGTTTTATATAATTGTTATGATTAGTAAAACCCAACAGATTGCATCTTAACATTTAATATAATCACTTTATTTTTGTTTTTTCAGGTAACCATGGTTATTAATATTTTGGCCGATTAATCAACGGGGTTTGAACTTGACGTTACACAGACGCAAGCCAGGTAAACTTATACATGATCATGAGGGTGGCGTGACCTTTCAGAATTGTTTGCACCTGGTAAAAAAATTTATTTGAGACTTCACATTTTTAGTGTGACACTCACAAGTATTTTTAGCACTAAACCAATGTGAGTAGTTGATATCAAACCCCCATTTGATCTTGTTATGGTTAGTGTAAAAGTATGATGCAGGGTTAATTTGTTATTATAGTAAGCTTAGCATTGTTTCTGCCGATATTTTACTTTCTCTGTCTCAAAATTATTGCTTATTTTTTTATTTTGGGACAGTTGTCCATCTTTTTTTTCAACCAATCAAAAAGATTTAGTGGGTGAAATGATATTTGATCGGTTGAAAATAAGGTTGGAATAGCGATAAGCAATGGCGTGACGGCATGACTAAGCCTCACGCCTGTGCGGTCAAACCGAAGCTTTTGCGTTTATATGCCGTGACATAAGGCGGCACAAAATATGAAAATATTTATATATTTATATAATATTTCATATATATCGAGTTTACAAAAAGACGTGGCATAAGAAAGCGAGGCGGCATGACCAAGTATCACGCCTTTATGAGCCTTTTAGAACAATGTTGAAAAGTATAGTGGTCTACTTTTTTTAAATCGTGTGTTTTTTGTCATCAGACAATAGTTTTGAGACGGAGGGATAATATATATTTATCTTCAAGAAAGGGAAAATGTATTAGAACGTTACGCCGAATTTTTAGTTTTTATCATAAAGGACACCCATTTACTGAAGGTATAAGTCATTTTTTCTAATTCTGTATAGCCTTCTTTTTTTTTGTTTATAAACCTATACTTTTGTATCTCTACTTTTTGATGTACCTGATACCTAACTAATAGGTAGTCGTAGCCCGTTTATCTTTTATTTTACATTTTTTTTTTAATTTTGGTTATTACCATGTCATTTCTTCAAATTATACGGTGTTTCTAGAAAGAAAAGGCATCTTATTATTAAGAAAACTGAGATGACCGAACAAAGCATAATGTTGAGGCTGTAAGATGGTGAGATCGTGAAAATGGTGACATTATGTCTCATATTCTTTTAGCTATTTGTATGATCATGACAACAATAGTCGAGGGATTGAGGGATTTTATCGTTTCAACATGAGCTGGTTCGGTTCACTAGATGGTGCTCATATTCTTTGAGATATTTTCTAAATCACGAGTCTTTAGTCTTTACTTTTTGCAGTTTCACCACACGGTCATGTCAATGTGTCAAAAGTTGTTGTGTTGAGGTATCAGTAGGTTATGTCTCATGTCATGCTTTCTATGTAATTGCGATTGATGGGTCGGGATTGTATTTTAGTGCTGGAAAACGTAGGGATAAATTTTCAAATATCTTTAACAATTAACAAAATAAAGTAACGGAAGATAAAAACCCTACTAACATTTTTCAAGAGCCAACGATCCATTAACAGTTTAATGACTAAGCACAATAAAGATAACAACACTTGCGTACCTTTGCTTGGAGTGAAAGACCAGCACAAAATTTAAGATCTAAGAATAAAACCTATTTGAAGGTCTCCGCTGGTGTAATTTGTGTAGAATATTGGCTCAAATAAGGGACCCACTTTATTTTATAAATCTCATTCAAGATCTAAAGAATCTTTGCAATATTGAAGATATGCTAGTTGATGAGATATACAAGTTGATCAAGTTGATAGCACATTGAGATGCTTGTTGGTAGCCGATAAATAGAATGGTTTTCCTTTAAGTTTAGTGCACCAAAACACACATACAAGCAATATTGTAGTGTTATTAGTTTTTCCTCTCTTTTGTTCTAAGTTTGTAATATGTTTCTAGCTTAAGAAATATATAAGTTTGGTGGTGTTGCATTCTCTTGTTCTTTTAGTATTGTCTAATTTTCAATAAGCTAGTTTGGGGTATAGTTGTGGTGTTAAAACATTCACACTCTTTACCTACTCGGTGGGATATTATAGCGGTTATTTAACAACAAGTGGTATCAGAGAGCCGAGGTTATTCTTAGTATGCTCTGTGGTTGCAATTTAATTTGATCCTCCGCATCAGAAAATAATGTTGTTGTTTATTTAGTTGAAGCTATTAAAAATTAATTTGTACACAAAATGGTGGATGGAAAAGTTGACAAACCTTCCACATTGGTTGATCCAACATCTCAAAGTTGGGCTAGACCAGTCTTGACGAATGAAAAATTGGCGGTGGAGGTTTTTTATGGCACATGCCATTTCGGTATGTGGCAAAGTGAGGTTCTAGACGCTATTTTTTAGCAAGTTCTAGACGCTATTGGAAATTCCATGTTAAATTATCGGTCACCCCAATTATGGTCTAGCATATGTTAGCTCGTAGACTTGTAGTTATTTACGTTATTTAGTAGTTTATTAGTTAGTTTGTAGCGTAGATTAGTTTAGTGTAACATCGTGGAGGAAGGACTGGTCTTTACCCACTGTATGCCTGATCCACAGTCTGATAGGAGGACGTAGTATTTGTAACTATAAATACCCCTTTCATCCTTGGAAGAGGTGGTGCTTCTCAATCTAACATTTCATTTTTTACAAAGCAACTCTCTACCAAGAACACCCTCTCATCTCTTTCTCTCTCTAAATGGCTAACATGTATTTCCATCATCCAAGACCACCTGAATCATCAACACAATATTATTTACGATCCTACAAATGGTATCAGAGCCATAGTTATTGTGTTGTGTCGATCTATGGTGGTTTTTGATACATGTTTTAACTGTTTTTGGTAACTTTTGGGGGTCGGAAAATGTTTTTTGTGTATTGTGATAAAACTGTCTTAACATGTTTTGTATCCTTTTAGGTTGGTCAAAAACAATTAGTCATGTGGCATCAAAGTTATATCTGTTTCTATTCTATACTTGTCTAAACAGTCATTATATGACGATTTTCGGATTTTGTTATCATTTCCGTGAAGCCTTTGTGGTCAAATGGTTACCTTTTCTTGGTCAAACTGGGCATACATTAATTTCATAGCAGTTTTCTGGGTTTGTTATGAATATGGTCGGAATCTTGGTCGGAAAAATCGCATGAAAAATTAAAATGGTCAAATTTTCTTGTTAGCGAGTTGTCAAAAGCTGTTTCTTTATAGCGAGTTGAAGTAGCAACTTGACATTATTGAATGTCAAGCGAGTTGTTAACATAACTGAAGTAGCGACTTGTATCAAGAAAATGATGTAGCGACTTATCCACGAGTATTTACTCATTGTAGCGACTTGCCAAAGCGAGTTGCCAAATAGCGAGTTGTGCTTTGAAAATGTTAGCGACTTGACTCATAAAAAATTGGTAGCGACTTGCTTAAGATGTAGTGACTTGTTGACTCAAACAAATCCATGACCAACTATACCAAACAGACTCACGACAACAGTTTTGTCACCATCATCAGTCCATTTCAATGACAGTTATACAAGACCAAAGATAGCGAATTGATTCAAAGTTGTCTCAACAGATCCAAAACAAAACCACCATCCAATATCAAATAACCTATCTCTGTATCAAGACTCAAAATGAAATGAAGAAATGAATCTCAGAAGTGGTTTGTGCGTATTCAAAGTCTTATCAAGACCATCAAGTGTCTACTTTACACAACCATGTCATCACAGATCCATAAACAAGAAAAGTAATTGATCTCAGTTCTAATTCGTGTGACATACAAGATATCAAGACTCAAAGGTCCTTACACACGAATTTTTAACATCATCGATCCAACTGAAATTAAATACAATAAAATTAAATGATCTCAAGTTTTTTCGTGTGTTTGTGAATTAATACCCAACCATCTAAGGTCATCATACACGAATTAAACTCATCATAGATCTGTTTTTCATCTAAATATCCGAATTATTGAAGTATGAACAAAATCAAGAATGGAAACTCCGTATGCAATTCTTGAGGGGGGGAAGAAGTATGATAACCCTGCATGGTTGATTGATTTCTGAGAATTATTGGTCAAACGGCTCCAAACTCATGTAAGAACCGAGCTTCTTCTTATCGGGTCATCTTTACATGGAGTTTCTTTTTAAGAGCCGTTGGTTGACATCTTCATACGGACTGATGAGTTTAATGACAAAGTGCTTCTAGTTGTTGGGCTGATTTCTTTGATGAACATCTCTCTGTTCTTGTTTGATTGGGAGGGATTTTAGTTAAGGGATTTGCTATTTCAAAGTTAACGGGAATGCATTTGGTGAGTTGAAGATGTTGACTTTCTATTCCCCAATTGGACAATCTTGAAGAAGTTCGAGTCTACGATCGGTTCTACATTTTCTGCTGCATGTTAGAAGATTAAAGACGAGTTGCATTTGATTATCTAAAGACTTCTTCTTAATCCGGGCATTTATCAAACAGATTGTCGGTTTAGGGGAAAGCACTAATTGGGGGAGAGTGAAATGTCTGATTTAATCCCCAATTAGACTTGCTCATTCTGTTCTTCAGCAAGTTGATTCTCACAAGATTTCTAATGTTCTTCTCAACAGATTTCTAGTATACGGGCTTACAATGTTTTCTGATTCTGAAGTATCAAAACCTGAAAGGGGGAAGGAGACACGTATCTAAACGCGAGTAAACTTGATGAACTTAATACTTCTAAGTGATTGAAGATATCCCGGGAAGACAAATGTCATTACTGCAGAGAAACTCAAGGTTTGACTCATGGCGTTTAGTGTTCTTATTCCAACTATGTGGGGAAGAGATGGAAGAGTTAGTTTCTAGTGATAAAAGAGGTACACAAGTGTGTGATGATTTCGATGTTATCGCAATCATCGGGAGATGATTGTGTACATTGGGGACGCCAGCTGTTTCACTTGAGTGCTTAATCAGTGATTAGAGATATAATCACTTATTCCCGAGTTGAAATCCGTGAGAGATAGTCCTCCGCAAAGATAATCAGTGATTCGGCCTGCTTCTTCAATGTTATCGGTTATTCTCTTTGGGCATTCGGAGGTACCGGGTTCTTGAGCTTCATACACTTTCTTCAGGGAGAGAAAAATATACATCGGGGTTATTCTTTGGCTATTGGACTTAATCTGCTACTTCGATGGTATAAGTTTCTCTGTCTTCGGGTATACGTGTATTCGGGTTCGTGAGCTCTAGTCTAAGAGACTGACTGCATCAATTCATCTACTTGGGGAAAATTGTTCTCTTGACACCTTTTGGAATGGATTGCTTCAGGCTTCAGTGGTTATGAAATGTGAGAAGATTATTTATGAGTGGGATGATACGTTGTTTGTTGTTGTTCATTTGGATGATATAACCTCGAACGAAGAATCACGGTGATTATTCTTAAAAGGAGCAGCAAGATCGATGATAATGGTGTGCTTCTGCGTACACCTGGCTAAGGGAAGCTTGAAAGAAAGCTTTGAATCTGCTCAGCTAAAGGATTTTCGGTTTGAGGGAAGCGCCAAAGTCTGACATTCTTAAAGGCTTTATTTCTTCTCTTCAAGAGCCTCGGAAGCTTTGGTGGTGGACGTTTAAGAGATGATGATTTCTATCTTCTACAACGGGGCTGCTCGATATCCTTATCTCGGTACTCGTATCATCATCTTCTTAAACTATATCATCTTTTCTATCTTTGTAAATATTTATCAAAAACCAAAATACAAAAATATAAAACCAACAAAAAGAAAATAGAAAAATATAAAACCAACAAAAAGAAAATAGAAAATTTTAAAACCAACAAAAACCCATAAAAATCAGAAAATTTGAAAAAGACCAAAAATATGTTTTCACAAGACATGTCTTCTGGTATCGATAACATCTGCGGTCTTAGAAATGTCATTCAATAATGGCACGGGACCATATATGAAGTTCGAGCAGGAGGTGTAAATATTCTTTTTCCAAAACATGTCTCAAAATATGGCTTACAGTTACTTCAGACTGTAACCCGCGCTAAAACTATGGTTTGCTATTATTTCAGATAGCAACCCGCTCTTCAAGGAAGGAAAGTGCTGCGCTAAAACCAATGTTCAAATATTTCGTGCACTTATCCTAAAACAAAATGAGGAAAGTATGTCGAAGGACTGCTGTTCCTACACAAATGTTTTTCCTTCTATAAACTCTTCAGAAAAATATTTGTTTTAACAAAATGGTGGTAAATGAGTTGCTTTAAAAACAATCAGATTCAGAGTTTTTATAAAATTTGCAAACTCAATCAATGACTTCAGCACTTTTAAACTTTTCAGAAAGAGTCATTGATTGAGGGGGAGAATGTTTTTCAAATTTACATCATCTAACGGGCTTTCTTAATCATCCTACGTGCTTATCTGAAAAATATAATTGCCTATGTTGAAGGACTAGGTTTCTAGGATGTGTTAGGTTTAGATGATTATAGATTGATGAACATATAATTCCCATGCCCATGTATGATCTGATTGATATGTTGGATTGGCTTTAATTAGTCGATTGTTGTTTGGGTGATGTCGACCACCATATATTTGTATGTATGTTAACTAACATATGCAGATAAGATGGTATATAAGAATGTTCCCGGTCCGGATCCCACAATTGAAGATGATTGGATGCCGAATGGAAAGGGTAACTATATCTTGGGTTGACAAATGAAGAAACGGAGCTTAATTTGACTTCTATGGAGAGTTGGCATGAAAAAATGCAACGTAAGAGGTCTCACTGCATCAGCAGATGGTTTTCTTCATCATCAAATGAAGAAACGGAGCTTAATTTGACCTCAGTTGGCATTAAAAAATGCAACGTAAGAAGTCTCACTGCATCAGCAGACGGTTTTTTCTTCCAGCCCTACAGCAACAACAAAAGCTTCTGAACCACCTAACGTATCTTTGTGCACGATAAATAGTGATGATACAATTTTTTAAACAATCTTTAAAATATTGTTTTGAAAATGGAAAAATATTGTTTTGAAAATAAATTGGACTAAATTTTGAAAATCACCGGACTTCATTTTATCAAAACTTAAGTCACTCAATCATCGACTACGGTCATCGATTGAGGGGGAGAGTGGTTTTAAGTAAAATATTTTCAAACGATATTTCATCTTTCAAGTCCGTTTTGTACAATATAAAGTGGTGATCTAAAGATTTAATGTTATGTCATGGTATGATTTTCTTTAAAACTCAAAGATCTTGCAAAATGAAATTTTTTCTGTTCTTATTTGATTGTGAAATTGTTTTAATTTACTCAAAGATCTCTTAGAAACTATCATACCTGACACTAACAATCTTTAATGTCTAAAATTGATCCGTATCAATCATTTTCAAAATTAAATTTTGCCACGTCTTTCCCCAAAATTTTCTAAATGATTTAAATCAATTGGGATCACAAATCTCAAGAGGTTTGAAATTTTTGATCGGGGGAGAGATAGTGATTTAAATCTCAAATCTGTTTTAGCCCTTTAAAGGCACTCCTTCCTTCATGTGCCAAACAATTTTGAAATACATAATGCACATGATTGTGGAGGAGCATTTATCCAAAAACAAGATGAGTATTTAAACAAGGCACATATTCTCCCATGTTTTATAAACCTTATTAAATCACTTGGGATCCAAAATCTCAAAGGGTTTGATATTTTTGATCGGAGGAGAATTTGTGATTTAATTATGAAATCTGATAAAAGGTGATCATTTGATTCAATTATGCAAGCTGCTCTCCCATATGTGCTAAACACTTTCAAATCTCGAAGCATATATTGAGGGGGAGCATTTCATAAAGAAAATAAACTTTCAAGGTACAAAGATTTCTATGTTTCAACATAACGAACCTTGATTGATTTTCTAATGGTTTCTAAATGGCAGTGTGATCGTGAAAGTACTTCAAAGAACACTTTCCTCTATGTGCTAAACTATTTGTAATATCCTATGCACATATTGAGGGGGAGAATTTACCAAGAAAATCAAATGGCTTTTTCTACGAAAATTGTGATCAAGAAATTATTTCAAAGAACTCTTGCCTCCATGTGCTAAACAATTTCATACGCACATGTTGAGGGGGAGCATTTTTAAATGATCAAAACAATTAAGGTACAAAATGCTTTGATATTATATCACAAGTACCTTGATTGATTTTTCCAAATGATTTTTCAATTGGTTTTATGGAAGAATGAACTGTACCAAAAGACCGACCATTTTACTTTATGCATGGAGTTATAAGGATGGTAAGGTTAGGCATTAGTTCCCACGATCCGCCAGAACCGGAGGGATCTACCCAGGGACAATCCACTAGATAGTGTAGAGTCCTTAGGAATGATGAAAAAAGGAGAAAACAGAGATATGGGAAGAGTGCGGACTGAGATAGAGCTAGAACTGGAATATACCCAACAAGGTTCTAGTTATGAAGTCTCGGTAAGCACTGAAGGGGTTGAAGAATGAAAAAGAAATGAATGTGAAAAAGGGTGAAAAGAAATAGCCCTCCAATAATTCAACCTTAGGGCAGTAACCGGGTTCAATACATATGCTACTAGTGGTTAATAAGGTAACACTGGTATTGAAGACAAGACATCATGGACCCAGTGATGCACTGCACTAAACTTCCCAAGCCACTCAAGTTCCTCTTAAAAGGTCTTGTTTCATTCTCACGGGGAACCTACATAATCTATCGACTTTCTCTTAGAGATTGTTGATATTGAAGAAGGAGACCCTCTCCCTAGTCTCCGGCATAGGAAACCAAAGTGCACAATTGAGTCTAGAGCCAAGAGATCATCCACAATGTCTCATTAGGACACAAAATTAATAAAGACTTGCTGTTTCACACAATGTGGAAAGTAAGAATATATATTAAGAGTCCTACGCATTATCCTTGTGGTATTGCCAGAATATCTGAGTGATATGTAAAAGTATTCACGATGAAGATGGAAATCCTTCTAGAGCCAACATCAAACAAGCTCTTGGTGGGTGACATGTGAGATCTTTTCAAAAGATCAAGCTTGTGACAACTGGATAGAAACAATGGGGAGATTCATTCTTGAATCAACCTTGGTCCAGGATATGAATTGACGAATACTTTTGGAAAAACCGTTCGATGTGTAAATCTTCTTTTCTCTAGCACATCGAATGTGTATTCATTTTCAAATTCTAAAAGTTTCTCTGATTGAAAAAATACTTTTAGAAAAACCGTTCGATGTGCAAATCTCTTCTTTTCTCTAGCACATCGAATGTGTACTCTTTTCAAATACAAAAAGTATTTTTGATTGAAAATTGATATTTCTCATAAAACCTTCGTCGTACTGCAAAACTCTTTCTTCAAGCAATACGCGATTGTTTTCAAATCAATTTTTCATCAATCAGTGAATCTCAATTCGCTGGTTCACTCACTCCGTGTTGTCTTCTTTGAGACGTTCCGGTTTGAGAACGCTAGAGCATTTTGCGAAACCCATGTCAAGGAGATTCTTCGAATTCTACGATCCGCAGGCGATACTTGTCTTGATCAAGGGAACCGTGGGTCGTGTACCTCAATTCAATGAATGTGATCAAAGACACTTTCGTGAGTTTTATTGCTAACTGTTGTTTGCAGGTACATTTGGACTACCGCATCGAATTGAGGAGTCAATACAAAGCCGCATGCTCACAACATCCACACTTAATTGAAGAAATCATGACTTGTGCATATCTACAGAACCTCTGATATTTTTATACTATGTTTTCGCTACGCTGCTACAAATATCATGAGCCAGCAAAGCTTCTGCTACTCTGATGAAAAGATATCATGATCCAGAAAGTGTGAGCATGTCGGTCCGAAAGTCACAACAACACATGATGGCAACACAATAAAGGGTGATCCAGATATTTACTGTGGCTGATGATCTCAATGAAAGCTCGAAGATCATCAAAGATGTGGATCAGTTAAAGGCCTCCACTAAAAGTACAAATCAATGCGGACTTTAAAGAATCGCTACTAAAGCACAAAGATTGTGGAACTTGAAGAATTGAAGTCTACGAGCTCAGAATTAAAGACAAAGAAAGAATGCTAGGATGCAAAATGTATTTCATGGGGTGACCTCCCTTAGGGGGAGATTGTTAGGAATTGGAAATTCCATGTTAAAGTGTCGGTCACCCCAATTATGGTCTAGCATATGTTAGCTCGTATACTTGTAGTTATTTACGTTATTTAGTAGTTTATTAGTTAGTTTGTAGCGTAGATTAGTTTAGAGCAACACCGTGGAGGAAGGACGGGTCTTTACCCACTGTATGCCTGATCCACAGTCCGATAGGAGGACGTAGTATTTGTAACTATAAATACCCCTTCCATCCTTGGAAGGGGTGGTGCTTCTCAATCTAACATTTCATTTTTTACAAAGCAACTCTCTTCCAAGAACACCCTCTCATCTCTTTCTCTCTCTAAATGGCTAACATGTATTTCCATCATCCAAGACCACCCGAATAATCAACACAATATTATTTACGATCCTACAAAGTAAACCAGAGGATTTAGAAGGGAGGAATTGGTTATTCATCGATCGGTTAGCTTGTAGTACGGTTCGTTCATGTCTTTCAAGAGAACAATGATATGCTTTCTCAAAAGAAACATCCGCTTACAAACTATGGGTGGCATTGGAAGAGAAATGTCTATAGAAAAATTGTCAGAATAAGCTCTTTATGAAGAAGCAACTCTTTTGCTTTACATAAGTACCAACTACCATGATGAATGATCATATTACTAGTTTTAACCAGCTGGTAACCGATTTGATGAATATGGATGTTACGCCCCATGCCCGATTTGAATGAAATTTTAAAACTTTAACGCATAAACGACTTGACAATGAAGTCCCTCTATAACACTTGTGTGAAACGACATGTTTCTATAACGATAACTCTTTGTAAAATACTTACAAGAAGCATACTTATTGACCTTTTAAAACATTTCGTACAAATTTATAAAACAAGCCATAACCTCAACTGTTGTATCAATATGCCGTATCCATGGTAATGGATACGCTGTATTGATAGATGAACCTGATACGCCATATCCAAGATATGGATATGCCGTATTACTCATGATGTTCAATACGCCGTATCCAATCACTTGGATACGCCGCATTGGACCTGCAGACACAGAATAGCAGTAAAGATTCTGCATAAAACTTGACCCTTAACACAAACCACTTTGGCTCCATTTCAATATTGTAACCCTTACAAACGATATTCATTAAACATATAAACTATGACCAAACATACTTTGACGTATTAAACGTTACTTGACCCGTTTGACCCCAAAATGGGTATAAACATACACTATTCCAAACACCCGTTTAAACCTATATAAAGACGTAGACCATTTCCATGACATACCATTTAACAGCCGTGACATACACTTTGACACTTGATGACACATCTACAAGCATTAAAAGACCATTGGGGGTTCAACTTCGTCCTTGAGCTCAGTATCTACGGCTAATCTCTACTTACATACAAAACCTTCCAATCCACGCTTCCAACAAAAGCTTATCAAAGCCATAACGTCTTCACAAGAACCTACAAAATATTGAAATCTATAACTTAAGCGGTTATGCTTAGTAAGTAAAACAATTAGAACATTTATTATACTAGCAGGGTACCCGCGAAATAAATTTTTCGATGAATAATGTATTTTAGTTTATTATGTTCTTTTTAACAATAAATTTACGGATATCAAGAATTTCGTATAGCCCGTGCCCGTTCGGACTCGAACCCGTTGGTAGATGTCTGCTCGAACTCGAACCCGTTTCTCACGTTAGAACGCTTGGATTCGGGCTCAAGCCCATTTGGCCTGTTGCCCGTTCGGGCTTGAAAATTTGTATAATGTGTTTTATTATTTGTAGTAGTGAAATTTAATGCAGGGATTGTGTTTTATTTGGTTGTACAATATGCTTGATAATTTGTATTTCTTATGTAAGGGGTGTTTTAATAACTGTATTAATTGTATTTATTGATCAGTTAAATAATTGACTACATTAAATAGCATTAATGTGTTGTTTTATTGTACACTATGCTTCTTGTCTTGTACGTCTGAAAATTATGTGCATTAAAGTGTTGTACAATATGTTTCTTTTCTTGTAAGTAGTAGTCATTATCTATACTACTTATAATGCACGAAGACACCTTAATCTTAATTTTAAAACGTACAAGAAATTAAGCATGGTTTACAACACTTTAATGCACTCAATTTTCAGAGTTACAACAAAGTAAGCATATTGTACAACAAAATAAAGCGTGGTGTCATTTTAAGACCAAAATTTTATCAAAAATTATTAATGCTATTAAAAACACCCCTTCACCAAAAATTACAACCATTTAAGCACAATGTACAATAGCTGCAACCAATTTTCAGATTTACAACAGAATAAGTATAGTGTACAACAAAATAAGCATGATGTAATTTTCAGACTTGCAACATTAATGCTATTAAAGTGGTCAATGTTATTAATGACTATAATGACTATTACTTAAAAGAACAGAAACATAGTGTACAACACTTTAATGCACATAATTTTTAGACGTACAAGACAAGAAGCATAGTGTACAACAAAACACCACATTAATGCTATTTAATATAGTCAATTATTTAACTGGTCAATAAATACAGTTATTAAAACACCCCTTACATAAGAAATACAAATTATCAAGCATATTGTACAACCAAATTAAACACAATTTCTGCATTAAATTTCACTACTACAAATAATAAAGCACATTATACAAATATTCAAGCTCGAACAGGCAACAGGCCAAATGGGCTTGAGCCCGAACGAGGGCGGACCAACGGCTCGAGCAGCGCATGGCTATATCTGAAATTCTTGATATTCATAAATTTATTGTTAAAAAGAACATAATAAACTAAAATACATTATTCATCGAAATTTTTTATTTCAGGATACCCGCCGCTGCAACGCGCGGGTACCCTGCTAGCAGTCATTAATAACATTGACCACTTTAATAGCATTAATGTTGTAAGTCTGAAAATTACATCATGCTTATTTTGTTGTACACTATGTTTATTTTGTCGTAAATCTGAAAATTGGTTACAGCTATTGTACATTGTGCTTAAATGGTTGTAATTTTTGGTGAAGTGGTGTTTTTAATAGAATTAATGATTTTTGATAGAATTTTGGTCTTAAAATGACACCACGCTTTATTTTGCTGTACAATATGCTTACTTTGTTGTAATTCTGAAAATTGGGTGCAGTAAAGTGTTGTAAACCATGCTGAATTTTTTATACGTCTTAAAATTAAAAGTGAGGTGCATTCGTGCATTATAAGTAGTATAGATTTCAATCAACATATAAACATCACATATATCAAATCACTTACTTCACGAACTTAAGGCTCTAAGTCTTACTCAAAAACATAACATCATCTTACTGTATAACACCAATTCATCACCTTAGTCTCATTCATCACAAACACTTAATCATTTCTCAAATATCCTATTACTTAGCACAACACATACATAACACATATATGTTAGAAATCCATATAACACCATGCCACCATCATTTTACTTACCTTAGCTCCAAGCTAAGCAAATCAAGGCATCATTATCATCTTCTTCTTTGCACCCTAAACCAAAACAATCATAACCATAACATTTAAAGCTCATACTAACTGATGACGTATAGTCTGGAGTCGGGTCATAAACCCGACTACAGCCCAATACTCACAAGCCCGGCACGAACTGGGCCAACATCAATAAGCGTTTGGGCTCACGAAGCCCAAGCCCATATCTATTTACGGAATAGATATCCGATCTCTTCTAAAATAAGGAGATAATCATTCCCAACCGACTTGAGCGGGATACCAGAAGGTTGGGGAACACGAACCAACAAGGATTCCGATGCGTATATAAAGGGAACCATATCCTCGTTTAAAGATGCGATCATAACCCTAAAACTCCTAAAACCTTAAACCGACATTACTACTCACGCTTGGGAGGATAATCGGGGAGACAATCCCACGGTAAGCCTAACGGTGTTTCTTGTCTCTTAGTCTTGCGAGGTCTCAGCGCATTCTTAATTGATACGAGAAACGGAGCTCCAAACCAGAACGCCAATTTTTGTATCAACAAGTGGCGCCATCCGTGGACCTACACTAGAACCGACACTAGAATGACAAAGCACGTGTAATCACGATCGTAGATCGGACCTCATGGGGAAGAAGTGCAAAGTGGGCTAACCCTGCAAGCGCACCTACAGGACAACCGTATTTGCAAAAATAAGGGATCGGGCCAAGACTTGATCTTCCACTTGGAACCGCACTTCGGGAACAACCAGAGCCACTACAACCACCACGAGTGGAGTAGACCCATCAGCAAGACCGCAGTCTTTACTCTCCCCTTCCAATCGGTGCTTTGGAAACTAACGACAAAGATGCAGGAGGCACCGTGACCGGATAAGGGTATAGCGGCGAAACAAACGCACCCACTCTTGAGGGGGGCCAGAAGTTTCGTATCCCAAAACTACGAAACATTAACAGCCTCATGCAAGAGGAAGAGAAGAGATCAGTCCGAACTTGAAAGCGGGCTAATTTCGGTCATTCGAATCTGAAGCTTCCCACAGCTATCGAAAGAGAGAAGCGCGAAGAGAAAGCGCCGACTCCCAAGGTATTCAACAGAATCGGGAGGAGAATCGAGGAGTGATGAGACATCTCTTTCACTCGCAACACTTGAGTGATAGTGATGGAAGAACGAGCAAGACCGCATCATGCCAGTGTAGGTAGCCGTAAAAGTACATGAATAATGATGGGACGAAAGTATTCCCCAAGTGAGAGCCCCTCGATCCGGACTATAAGTCGGACTTTGAGGACAGCCGGCAAACTAAAACGCCGTAGAAGGAAACTCATCTTCCGATAACTCCGACACAACGAGGATAGCGATACGGGACATTGGAAGTCTAGAAACAGACGCGGCGCCAAGAGAGAAGACATGTCTCTCCCATGGCCGGCCGTCGAGAAAGTGGATGCGTTCACTGACGCATTAGTGATTTCTCGAAAACAAGAAGAGAGCATGCCTACAAATGTCAAGACCTATGATGGAACAGGTGATCCAGACGATCACCTAAAAATCTTTGAATCAGCCGCGACCATTGAGAATTGGCTACAACCGAGTGTGGTGCCACATGTTTAATTCACGCTAGTGGAAGCGCGCGAATGAAGCTGGTTCAACAAACTCCCACGAAGGAGCATAAATGGTTTTGAGGAGTTGAGAAAGCGTTGCCTAAATTTTACTCAACAAAAAGTGCGCTTAAAACCCCGTCGAACTTGCTGGGTAAAGCGGCACCAAGGAGAATCTGGCGCATTCATGGAGCGCTTTAAAGATGAATGCATGAAAGTTAAAGCATGCCTGAGGTACTAAAGATCTCGGCTTCATGAACGGGATCAATAATCCGAACTCATCAAGAGATTGAACGACAAGATCCCCGAGACCTTTGATGAACTCATGAAGCGCCTCGGTGTCTTTTCCAGGAGAAGCCGCCGTGGATAGAAAAGGAACTACTCGAGTTACGGTCACAGGAACAACCCGGGAGACAATCGAACGGGCCAGGTAGTAACGTAATAGAGCTATCGCGGCAGGAGGGCGAGATAATGACAAGTACACTCGATCAAAACCCAAAGGAAATACTTCGCAATGGCGGAAGGTCGCGAATTTCCCAAGACCGCCGCAGAGAATCGTACACCGAAGATCGGCGCCCACCGGAATGGATAATCTTGTGACTACCACGCGCAAAAGGGTCACACCACTAACGAATGTGTCCAGCTGCGCCAACTCATCGACAAGATGGTCAAAGAGGGTAGACTAGACCACTTGGTTAAAAACATTAAAGAGGGAAAGGATAAACAAAAGAGTGGAAACAAGAAGGAGACACCCAAAGATAAGGCTGACACAATCTACATGATACAAACGTGGCAACGAATCACTAGACAAAAGGTCACCGGGAGTTTTCGAGAAGAAGCGAAATCTCTTTCCACTACTCTAACCGGGACAACGAGTAGCGAAGCACCTTTCACCATTGAAATAAATGGGGGTCGCGATATACACCGCATGTACATTGATGGTGGGGCATCGGCAAATATCATGTATGAGCATTGCTTTAAAGACTACGACACACGAAATACGTAGCCGGTTAAACCGGCCGCTGCAAGCTCGCGGTTTCACGGGTGAAAAGATATGGCCCATGGGCAACTGCGATTACTAGTCAAGGCATTGGCAACGCAGAGCACTCTACGACAACCTGGATGGATTTCATGGTGATCAAATCTCCCTCGCCATACAATGGCATCATTGGGAGACCCGGGATATCGCCATGCGCGCTGGTGCCATCGACAGCGGCGCGGGATGCTTAAATTCGATAGAAGGGGCATTGTTACTCTTTACAATGCCATGGTACCAAGCAGAGAATGTAACACGGTTACATGCTTGAAATGGCACCGATTCAAACAGTCTTGGCCAAAGTCCCCAATCTGAAGGTCGCGATTCACCCGGAATACCGGAACAGAAATAACCATCGGAGGGTCATTGTTGGACAACGGCAAAGCAGCTGTGGCGCTGACTCTACAAAAGAACGTGGATATTTTTCGGCGTGGGAGCCAAAACATATGATGGGGTGCACGCCGATCACGAGCATAAACGAGAATCCAACAAGGGTACTCCGTCGCCAGAAGAAGCGTGGCCAAGCCCCGAGGCGTACGCGAGCAATTCGGCAGGTACGAAATTGGTAAATGCACGGAATTATGCGTGAAGTCTACTACCACGACGGCTTTCTAACCCAGATAATGGTCAAAAAGCGACGGTAGCTGGTGAATGTCGTGAGACTTCACCGACCTTAACAAAGCATGCCCACGGGGCTGCTATCCATTACCAGAGATAGACCGGAAAATAGAGTCCTTGTGCGGATACCGTTAAAGTGTTTTCTTGGACGCTACAAGGGATATCATCGGATATTGATGGCTAAGGAAGGCGAGAAAACTTGACCTTCCACACAAGCCAAGGGCGTTCTATGTTATACAAAAATGCCCTTGGCTTGAAGAATCTTGGTGCCACCTATCGCTTAGTAGACAATGCCCTTGAAAAGCGGTGGGCCGACAGGAAGTCTATGTGGATGACCTGGTCATCAAAAGCCATACTGAAGTTGAGCTTGTGCGCGACATAGAAGAGACATTCAAGACTCTACGAGAGATCAACATGAAGTTGAATCCTAAGAAATGCACCTTAAAATCTGAAGGCATGTTTCTAGGATACTGATAGAACCTGACGGCATAAAACCTTGTCCAAAAAGACAAAGGCGGTAATAGAACTTCCTCACCGCCTGTGGCTGAAGGAAGTCCAATCTCAACGGAAACTGGCGGCCTAAACAGGGTTCCTGTCTAAGTCGGCCAGAAAAGTCATTACCTCTTTTCAAAACACTCAAGAGGTGTATGACAAAGGGTGATTTCCGGTGGACGACGGAGGCGGAAGAAGCCTTCACTACACTCAGCGGACAGCATCTAGCAACGCTCCCAACACTCGTTGCACCCCGACTGGGGAAGAGGCGATCATGTATTTATCAGAACTCATGGGAAGCGCCGAGTTGCTACTAACAGATAGGGACTCCGTGCAAACCCTATCTATTTTGTCAGCAAAGCGCTCAAGAAGACGGAGATGAACTACAGTGCCATGGAAAAGTTAGTCTTGGCATTAGTGTTTGCCGCCAAGCGACTACGGCAGTACTTCCGCGCCCGATAGCAAGGTAATCACAGCGATCAACCCATCAACGGATCATCTCCAAACCTGATGCATCAGGACGACTCCAGAAGTGGAGTGTGTTGCTAGGCGAACACAACATCTCTTACTGACTTCGTACGCATCGATAAAAGGACAGTTCGGCGAGACTTCATCATCGAAGCTGACACGATGCGGTACCCACACCAAGACGAAGGAACTACAAGATCCATGGATTTTGTTTCGCGATGGATCCGCATGCGTAGACGGATCGGAGCTGGCCTCATTCTCACAAACCGAGAGGAATGGAATTCACTTACGCGCTGCGTTTGAATTTACGCGACAAACAATGAGGCGAGAATACGGCTCTAATCGGCGGACTACGCATTGCGGCTCGAATGGGTTGTCGCGTAACTTGGAAGCAAATGTAGACTCAGGCTAGTAGCCAACCACGTGTTGCTAATACATTGGCCAAAGAAGAGAATATGATTCAGATTCTTGAGAAGACTAAGCCACTGATCAAAGGCTTTGACAGATTTACTATCAAGCAAGTCCCTAGAGGAGAAAATCGCAAGGCGGACGCCTTAGCAAGATATTTCGACAAGCTTTCGCACACTTATCAAAGCAAGTCTTGGTGGAAACAACGAAAAGCAAATCAATATCGGAGATGGAAGTCTCCATTTGTCATAGGAGGATGGCCCTACATGGATGACACCGATTCTACGAATTCCTACAAGTGAACATTACCCCAAGAAGACGTGAAGCTCGCAGAATCTGGCGCAGCCGCGAGATTCGAATGCGAGACAACATATTATACCGACGTTCTTTCCTCCAACCATGGCTCCGCTGCGTTGGCCCTCTACAAGCAAATTACGTGCTTTCGAGAAATCCATGAAGGTTCATGCGGCATGCACGCAGGACCACGGTCCGTTGTAGCACGCAGCGCTATGCGATCGAGGATACTACTAGCCAACCATGCATCGAGATGCGCGGGACTTAATAAGGAAGTGCAATGATTGCCAAGTTCATAGACCCATCCCGCGCCAACCACAACACGAGCTAACGCCAATCACGGCGCCATGGCCATTCTACAAATGGGGCATTGATATTGCAAGTCCTTTTCCAATAGCAGCAGGCGGTCTCAAGTTTCTCATAGTAGCCATAGACTACTTCACCAAGTGGATCGAGGCAAAAGTAGATGGCGACAATCACCGGCAACCGGGTGAAACGCTTTATGCGGGACAACATTGTATGCAGCTCGGATTACTCGGTGAAATCATCTCGATAATGGGAAACAATTACTGCGAAAACCCGCTTCAAAGATTGGTGCGAGTTAAACATCACCAACACTTCGCGTCGATTGCGCACCCACAAACCAATGGCTTAGTAGAGCGCAAATCGAAGCACGGGCGAAGGAATCAAAGGGCGCCTGGATAGGCACAAAGGAAGGTGGGTCGAAGAACTTTAGCATGTACTTGCGTGGCGCACCGCACCTCCATAAAACCACAGCACGGGGACACCGCTTCTCTAGTCTATGGGACAGAAGGGCGTTATACCAACCGAGATCGGCATGCCAACTATCCGCACTGCGGAGATCAATGTGACAACAAACGATGATGAAAGACGTGTCGACTTGGATCTGCTGGAAGAAAGACGCCTTGAATGCAGCCATTTTGTAGGGAGGCAAAGTCGAAGTCAAAGATGAAAGGCTACTATGATGCTAAGGTACGCAGTGTTTCATTCCGACCAGGCGACTTTGTCTACCGTGCCAATGAGGCGAGCCACCGCTTGAGAAGATACAGGTAAGCTCGGACCAAAATGGGAAGGATCCTATGAGGTTCTTGAAGCAATAGGCACAGCGGCGTACAGGCTCACGAGGTTGGATGGTCGTGACCTACGCGCGACATGGAACATCGGCAACCTCAAGAGGTGCTACCTATAAGAATAAATGCTACGGCACAGCCGCCAGACGCCGCACTTTCGGCTCTTAATAAACATTCATGTATTCATCTTTATTTTTTCATATATACTGTTTTCTTTGTTATTTCTCAAAAAACTTGCAAGTATCAATAAAATGCCGCGGTTTCTAGCTAACTCCGTGATCCGTGCTGAAAACAGTCAAGCCTAATCACACAAATCGGCCACTTGTGAATGGCCGACCGTAAGAAGCTTAAAACCGCTTAAAACACAAATACAATGAAGATCAGAGAATATAATGAATTCCCGGGTCGTTAAGTCCCACGAGACTCAATGGTGTACCACAAACTCAGGATAGAATGATCACTAAGGATAGTGATGCCGTAAAGGTTATGATTAGAAATTACACTCCGATTGATTGGAAAGGAATAGGATACATCTGAAAGCACAACAATCGATGAAAGAAACGTAAGCGTAAAGTTTAAAAACTACGATAATCGCAAAAATTAAAAGTGAAAACTAAGAAATAAAAGGCCTAAAATATAAAAATGACATGTTTGGAATCCTAAAAATAAAAGAAAATTATTAGAAAAAGAAAATTATTTTTTACACTATTTAATTAATTATTATTAATTAAAAACTATTTTAACTATTTAATAAATACTCTAAAATAGAAGAAAATACAAAATAAGGCTAGAAAAATAAACTTATGATTCTGAAAAATCTAAAATACTATAAACTAATTTTAAAATTAAAAATATATTTTCACACTTTTATTTAATTATTACTAATTTATAACTATTTAAAATACACTTAAATACTAGAAAATATAAAATAAACTTGGAAAAATAAAATTTTAACTTTGAAAAATCTAAAATATGATAGAACTAATTTTAAAACAGAAAATATATTTTTTATGCTTTTTAATTATTTATTACTAATTACTTACTATTTTTAACTAATTAAAATTATAATAAATACTAAAAGATAGAAAAATATGAAACTTTTTCTAAAGATACTATATGATGACAGAAACAAAGAAAAAAATAGAAGAACAAGATTTGCTTATTAATAAGATGAAAAGAAAAATCAAAAAGCTAGAAAATCTTAAATAAACACTATCACTGATTTTTAATTGGACTTTTTCTGGATTTTCTTTTTGAAAACTACTTTAATACTGATTTTATGAAACTTTAACAAAGACAAAAATTTTGTAAACCACAAATAAGCTGTTTGATGAGCTTAAAAGCCAACAATATGCTTTTGAGCTTATTTAGTGAAATAAGCTCAAACAAGCTCACAAGTTGAAACAAAAGCTCAAAGTAGATTCAAACAAGCTATATGAACTATAATGAAGCTAAAAAGAACAGATAAGCACACTGAAAAGCTAGAACAAAGACAATAAGCACTTGGTTTTACACGAAATGGGACAAGCTTGAGGCTTGTTGCGGTGTTCTAGCAAACAAGCTCCAAAATGAAAAACCAAACTTGATACTTCAAGATGGCCAGGTTGGCTTTCCAAAGAACCAGAGAACACAAGATTTGAACAACTAATAAGCTCTATGTGAGCTTATCAAGTTGATCTATCAACTGCAAGTGTGGCACTTATCTCGCAGTGTCCACAAAAAGCTTGATAAAATAAACACTTAAAGAGCTGAGAAATAAAGAACTAGCATTTTTGTATTTTTCTTTAGCAACCAAACTTTAATATCCCAAGAGATTTTAGGCTAAAACTTATAGTTAAACCCACAGTGAAATTCCAAAGTTTATTCAAAAATGACCTTATGAAATTTTGACTTTTAGAACAACTAAAAGTTGACCAAAGTGAACTTTGATGCTGATCTTAAGGTAATTACTTAATATGTTATATTAAGGTGTAATAAGACTAACTTGAGCAAGATTAACAACTTGCTAACACAAAATCAAGATCCTATCTTTGTAAAATCCAACAGACAAGTAATGAGATGGAATCAAAAGAGATTTTGACTTTTATCCAAAGGAGAACTAGTTTTCTTGACTTGTTTAAGATAATAGGCACTCAAGTGACATAGAACAAAGACTGTCTTGTCTTAAACTCTCTTGATCACAATCAAACAAAGGCTAAAACAAACACCCCTTTTTTGACTGTCTTAGAACTTTTTTCAAAACAACTCACAAATTTAAACCATGAACTTGATTTCAGACATCATATAATCATTAATTAAGACCAATTAAGCTTTAAACAACACCCCTTACAACATAAAACTTTAAAATGACCAAAATGCAATTTCAACTGTTAAAAGGAAAATTTTGTAAACTATAAATTGAAAAGAACAAGCTACTGATTTTAAGGCTTAAACACACTTGATTATAACTAGATATCACAAAGAAAAGCGAGAAATTGAAGCTAATTAACAACCTGTAAATAATAAAATGCCAAATTGGTCAAAAAGCTTACAAATGGATTTCCAAGCGCAAACCTGAGATCAAGGACTAATGAACACCCCTATAAGCTTACCACTAAGCTACTAACCCAAGGCCATCCATAATCCACCTTGCTCACCCAGCTTTGTGAACACCTTCTCAAAGTGATTTTTGATTTTTTTAGCTATTTAATTTGTATTTTTGGTGAATTTTGATTTTTGCTTCTAAACCGATTTCAAGATATCTAATAGCTTTTATGAGCTATCTAGGAGCTTAAGTGATCTATTCTAGTCCATACAAACAACCTAAAACAACATTTGAACCAACATGAGATTTTTGAAAATAAGGAAAATTGCATAAGCTGAGATGTAATTTAATACTTTAATTAAAGTTTCATAAAAGCTTTCTTATAACATAAGAACTTAAAATACAAAGTTTGAAGATTAAAACATACACTTAAAACTTGAAAATGCTTAAAAAGACAATAATAAACTTAAAATTACTCTAGATACTTGATACATTGCATCTTTCTCTCTTATAGACTTTTCAAGGCATCCTTGATGACCTCTGAATCTTTCCCATCAAATTCTAGCCATTGGATTACTCAAACTCATCGAACCATCCACTTTGTGATTTTGGCGCCAAATATCTTCAAAGCAGGTTTGAGCTTTAATGAGGATTTGGTTTGAGTCAATTAAAGTTTTTGGTGTTTAGAGGAGGTGGAGGGGACATAGTATGGGAGGGTGTTGAAAATGTAAAAACCAGACCGTTTGGTTTTGATTATCTGCATATGGGAGAGATAGAGCTACATGACTGGTATTTGAGTAGCGTGGAGTGCAGTTTGACTTTATTTGACCGTGGTGGGGTTAATAACAAAGGGTCGGGTCAAGGGATTGGGCCAAAGGTGATGGATTTGGGCTTGATTGGATTTTATATCCGTTTGGTTAAGAATAAGCATAAGGACCAAATATGCAATTTCACTAAACTTCAAGGACTGATCATGAACTTTTTCCAATGCTCTCTCAAGGACCAAACTTGACAACTTTGATAAAACAAAGATCCTTTTTGCATAAAATCCATTTTCAAAGGTCCAAGGACTAATTTTGCAATTTTCCAAAGTTTAGGGACCTTTCTTGCCAATTGACCAAAGAATCATTCAAGGATCATTTTTAACAACTTAAAATACTTCAGGGGCCTTGAATGATAAAATTCCATATTTTGATATTTCAGGGACTAGATTTGACAACTTTTAAAACTTGGGGACTAAAAGCGCCAATTTTGCAAACTTGAATCATTTTTCATCTGAATTTGATATTTTTGCATTTAAAACACATAAAACACTAATTTGTGATATTTTGATCATTTTGATGTGTTTTACGAGTGTTTTCAGATGAATTTGCAGTTTAGATTATACAAAAATGATGAGTATTTAGACACTCATCACTCCGCGACACATTTTAAGTTGTTACCTCCATATACTGTATGTCTTAACAATTTTTTATTTCTTGCCCACGATGGCGTGCATGCACTACGAATAAACCCACGATGGTAAAAGGATAAGTTAACCTACTAAATAACTTGTTGAGTAAGAGGGTTGCAAACCCATCAACATCGGATCATGTATCCTTGTTAAACACCTTGTTCTCGAGACGTTAGAATAAGATATGTGCGCAACCCATCATGGTTTAGCTAAAGCTGCAACACACGTCTGCGTTTAACAACTTAGGAACCAAGACACTTGTTTCCTCAATGTGATATGCACAAGCGTCAATATCATACCATACATGATTATGATAAAGTACTTGGAATTATTTCTCAAGTAGACTAGGATTTTTCGTACATGATTATGGATTTTCTATATATTTATTTGGCGCATACGTTTGTCTCTTCGCAACAAATACATCTTTTACGCACTTGACGCATGACAGAGATACATATACATTACAAATATCCACAAAGAAAGAGACTTTCATTCATAACCACGAAGTTATTACAAGAGAGAGTTATTTTGCAACATATCGCTACTACCAGTTGCTAACGCTTAAGTGAAGAGGTACCAACGTGACTTGTTGCACCTTTAACTTCGCTAACACTTTTCAACACGTCGCATCCGATCGACACGCATGTGTTCACCACCCCATCGGACCTTGGACCGCAACAACACCGCACAAAATAGCTTTACTGCAATACCTTCTTTTTAGCAAGGCGGGTCGCATGCGCTTCAAGACCTCTGCAAAGGTACCTCTTTTTCCAAAGCAAAGGGATTACGGCTATCCCTAGGGCGTGCAAACATACGTACTTGCAAAATTTTGGTGAGACTCATGGGGCTTCAAATAATAGTGTAGTGCCGCATCCTCGACACGATGACGCGCCAAGGTCAACCCGCCATAATAACATTTATCGGATAATCTTGGTCGCGCCAAGCTCGAAATCATTGGAGCTCTAAATCTTTCATTCTCGCATGGCTGACTAAATGATCATATGACTCGCATCATAATTCGGTACCTTATCAACCGCCTTTCAAATTTTGCCTCGTGGAGCTCTTCAATTTTACGATTTACCACGCCTCAGAGCGCGCACAACCTCCCGAAGGCATTAACCACCTCTGGCGATTCCGGGGTATTGAGGCAGCTAGGCGGATACCGTGGCCTATGAGCCACCTCAGCCCGCTATTGTGGACATAAGCGAGGATACAACTCCGTCATATTCAATGCTGCTTACGCAGCTTTGCCTCCTGACCTCCAATGACCCCATTTCACGAGCCCCAAGCTCCCCAATTGCGCCAAACAAATTTTCCTTACCCCGCTCCAGATGTTTAGTGCCGCACGCAGACTTGTCTCTGGCAAAGACAAGACGCTAACTTGATTTATTTGGCACATTAGCGCCATTTTGTCATCGGCTTTGTTTTGAGCGTATGCGCTCGGATCCCTGCCTCTGCATGGGCGCTTATCCAGCTTAAGGCCGGTGCGCCAGCCAATGCCCAACGAAGCTATTGTTTGGTCCTTTTGTGAATCTTGGTTCACCCGCACCGATACTCGGTCTTTCAGCTTCACAATTAGTGCGGCGATGTGCGGAGACCTCGCACCAATTCTTCAACCAATTGCTCCATGGGCATCCGCATCGGTGGTCTTCATTATCCCGGCTCATGCTCGCGCGTCAATGTATAGGACTAGCCTTGGGGGTGATTCTATCACCGCTTCTCCCTGCGAATGATCACCAAATGAAATGTTAGATTCACAACTAGCATATCAACCAAAAAACGGAAATTATATATATACGGCTTTACTTCTCGTGGCTCGGCGACATCGTTGAGGTGGTGCGAAAGGCGGCTTCATCGTGGAGGATAATTCCACAGAACCACGGGGCGTTTTTCCTTGATGGGCCAGCACCATCATCCCCCGTCCTTTTACCTAAGCCTAGCGGATTCTTCTTCTTCCTCTTCCTCCATAGGTGAGCCACACCACGGGCGTTATCGTGCTACAAGAGAAGTTACCGGATTAGGACGGCTTTGCGAGGGTGTTGCCTCCACTGCGACCCAGGAACGGTTCCCTGTCTTCCCCGCATTCAGGCTCTATGACGCGCCTGCGGTAGCGTTAGGATTGGCTCTCTCCTTCTCTCAACGCCGCGGCACTGCACCACCTTCAATCGGCTTCGCCAAGCGAACAACAAGAAAGAGGTCCATCTCTGCGCAATAGAAACAAACAAACAAAGATTGGTTATATAATGTGGGAACAAAGGAAGACAATTCTTACTACAAAGGGGTGGAAGAACGAGTACCCACCGGCCATTGGCTTCTAAAAAGATTGGGATCTCATCTTCGACCAAAATAGTTCCTACGATGCCCATGTGTACGAAAAATTCCTCAGGATAGGAATTAATGGGGATGCGGTTGGCGTTTATCAATTCCGCATCCCCAACATAGGATCCATCGCGGGGGCACTCATCCTTCACCAACGAACCCCGGGTATGAAAAGTCATAGGTCCACGGAAACACAAAATGCTATCTACCCGAAAAAGGACTCCCTCCAATTCCTAAGCGCGTCTAGCTTATTTGTATAACATTGAAATCTACCAGGCTTAGCCAGGACACCCACCCATGTGACCATGTTGTATGGTAGAACACGCGAAAAAGGTTGATGGTGGGATTCACCGCCTTGTAATGCAGTTCACCTCAAAATTTGTAATTTTAGCGGCGCCTATACAATGCAATTGTGATATGTGCAGATTATAATAATTCAATATATCGCATGGAATTGATAGAGGCACGCGTTGATTCAAGGACCGAAAACGCGTGCGATACCCCCACCCCCCGGGAAGTCGGCAATAGACGCCGCCACCGGAACAACCGGATGCAGCTAAGCGGTATGTAGTAATCCGGTGAACTCTAAGAGATCACTCAGGATAGATTGGAGGTGAACTCATGCGCTTGTTTGACCATAGTGGTGGATTTACAGAACGCGACGGTACCTTGAGGTAGTTTAATTTCTAGATTGTACTGAGTTCTATTTCAACAATGGCGGATTGCTTTTTTTTTTAAGGTGGATCACTTTGTGAAAATGAAGGGTGGTTTTATACCTTTCTCTCATCCACACGATAATGCCACGTGGACTCCACTAACTTCACTTGTGTGGTTGAGATCACTGATGAGACGCGATACACTTTCCCCGAATAACGAGGCGTTTACAATTCACTTTGATGTCTAGATACAATGCACCTACGGCTATGTGTATGGCTTCTTTAATAATTTAAGTAAGTTTATTTTATTTTATTTTATTTTGGACTACGGACATTAGTCTAGCATCCCGCATACCGCAAGCATACTAGACTGGGGACATGATGACGATAGTCCGAGTCGGGTCATAAACCCGACTACGCCCAATACTCACAAGCCCGACACCTAACCGGGCTAACATCAATAAGCGTTTGGGCTCACGCCCAAGCCCATATCTATTTACTAATAGATATCCGATCTCTTCTAAAATAAGGCGATAATCATTCCCAACCGACTTAGGCGGGATACGAAGGTTGGAACACGGAACCAACAAGGATTCCGTGCGTATATAAAGGGAACCATATCCCTCGTTTAAGGTACGATCTGATAACCCTAAAACTCCTAAAACCTTAAAACCGATTACTCACTCTCACGCCGGAGGATAATCGTGGGAGACAATCCCACGGTAAGCCTAACTGTTTCTTGTCTCTTAGTGCGCAGGTCTCAAGCAGCAATTCTTAATTGGTACGAGAACCGGAGCTCCAAACCAGGAACGCCCAATTTTTGTATCAACACTAACAATACTATAACAACTAACATAGACCTCATATCATTCTTAGTAATCATATGATCATACTATGATCATATGATGAACACCCCACAAAAACACTTACTTCAACCAATATAGATTTATCTCGTAATATATTGTAATTCTTTAATTAGCTCAAATACACCTTTGACCCAATTCCTCTAAATTAGGGTTCACGAGCCCTAATTTCTAATTCGTCAATTAAAAACAAATTAATATTACTTACTTGATGGAGATTAGCTAAGGACTTAACCCTTAACCTTGGAAGCATAATCTCTTCATCTATAAATCACCTCAATCTTCATTCTTTCCTTTTCTCTCTTTCTAGACTTGTCCCCGCAAACACACATACTGATAAGTATGATTTATCCAGGAGTGTGATATAACACATAAGTCATGACTCGGCAAAAGGGCAAACTAGTCATTTTGCTCGTTATAGGCCGATACGTCGTATCTATCTCTATGAACACGCTGTATCCTACTAACTCCCTAGACGTCGCATTCTCTTTCCCGGATACACAGTATCCATGCATCCCACATATACGCCGTATTCGCTATCATCCAATAAGTCGTATTGGAGCTATGGCAGACCTAAACTACTATTAGAAATGTCATATAAGTGTATAATTATGATTTCACATCTGTTAGTGCAAATATTACGATATTTAATCTATACAGTCTCGTTTGTTTTGATTGATGACAAACATGTAACTTGTAATACATAACGAAAAATGTACAAGTTACTTGTAATTACATTTGTCTCAACATACATTCAACACCTCTCGATGTCTTAAGTCCTCGTATGTTACAACACAGGTTCGAACATGTTTGTTATGTGGCATTATGATCAAACACATTAACAAATCATTTATAATGTTTAAAATACGTTTAGAGTCACTAAGTATTTTAATAGGTTAACCATTCTATTTCGAACCTCATTTTACATTTTGCATTCACAAGTATTTTATACAAATACATCTTTTGTAAAATGTCTAACAAATATATACTTTTATTTGTACAAGTAAACTAACTATAATATTCATACAAGTACTAAAGTTTACTTACACTTGACAAAATATATTTTATTTTGACAAGCACTCAACTAGATATTTTATTTTACAAAAGGTTACTTACATTTTATTTACAAGTAACTTACCTTTTTAATAAGTATATACATTTGTTTAAATGTATTTTTCATAAAAAGGAAAACACTCTTTTATTACCTCATGCATAGTGTCATCTAAATCTTTAAAAGATTTTGGAAGATATTCTAAGATATCAAATCTAATAAATTATTATATTTTTGATTACCACTTTTGGTTATAAATACCATCCCATGGTTTTCTCATATCTTCATCCCTTCCAACATATATTCTCTCTAACATTCTTTCATCACTTAGATCTATAGATAAACATGTAGTAGCATACATCAATCACCCTCACTATCACATGATCATAATGCTTCTAACATTCATCTTTGTTGTAAGCATATTTTACATTTTGATCAACCAAGGAAAGTTTAGAGATCTAGCCATCCTCATTCACCAAAGCATATCAACATGAAGATTCAAGATCTCTTGATATCCTCATTGATTGAAGACTTCTTATTTAAGAAGATCATTTAGATTAGTCATTCATATCCATTAGACATTTATGTCATGGATCATCATTGTAAATATCATTGCATCATCACAACACTTTCACCAAACTAGATTAGATGGTTTATGTGTTTGTACCATAAAACACAAGGTTTGTTATGTTGGGCCATAAAACATAGTGGGAGTGGTTGTACCCTTGAAAAGAACTCGACATCTAGCTTAGTGTCGGAAATATTGTATAGGCGATGTTAGGTTGGTTCTACCTCGAACTAGAACCCGGTATTTAGCTTTGTACCGGAAAAAGTGTAAACGATGATTGTAAGGTTTTCTCCGCCGAGAAGGGAGCTTGTTGATTTAGTGAAGTAACTCTCGAGTTGGGTACTCGGGGAGTGGAGTAGGGCGGAGAGGAGAACCGTGACCGAACCACTATAAATCCTCGTGTTCGGTTTGCACTTTCCTTTCTTTATCTTTTACTTTTATAATTGCTTATGATGTGGTTTGATGATGATGCTTGTGTGACAACTTGGTTTACTATGCTTTATATTAGTCATAAACAATAATTGATACTTTCATATAATAACAAGCTTCATAAGTGATTTGATACAAAAGATCTAACGATTTTAAACGGTAACGTATTCACCCCTACGCTTTCACAATTGGTACGAGCCTCGTAGCTCTTATTTTCAAAACAAATGTTTTTAAAATGGAGCACAATCCATGTATCAAATTACCATTGAAGCGAAATATAATATGAAAAATGTTTTGCTAATTATACTTAGAAATTTTGTTGTTAAATGTTTAGATAAGTCACATTAGTAAAAATTATAAACAAAATATGTGTATTATATTTTTCTATCAAATCTAGTAAGTCCTACACTTTTTCGCCATGAGTAAGTACATTTTTCAACTTTCTGTGAAGACCACGGACTGGGCTAACCAAAAAAAGGGCTCCTTCCTTGTAAACTTTTGGTTCCTTGGTCTTGCACAGACGCAGCTTTTTTGCCAACTTAAAAAATTCATAACTTATTAACCGTAAGTCCGTAGGAGTCGAACCACCTATCATTTTAAAGGGAATTGAGTCTACTTTCATTTAAAAATACTCTCATGGCCTGAGTCTAAATTTAAATAAGTGAAATAGACCAAATACTATGAGTATGTCCAAGATATTAAGTTTCGCTTTAACATAAAAACTTAAATTTTTGAGTCAAGCAATTTAAGATGGTATTCTTAGAACATTGATATAATTTATTTTGAAACTAAATAATTATGTAATATGTTTAAAGAAAACTAATCAAGCTTGGTAACATCATCACATTTAAACGATAAATGACAAAAAGTGTTTTTCTTGTTATGCTATGCTAAATGACCACTTGTTTATGTTGTTTGCATATATGTTGCTTGCTTATTTTCAAATTGTTGTTTACACTTGTTTGTTTGCATATTAAAAGTGTCAATCTTGCCATGTTATTTATTCGCTTGTTTGACGATTTCTTGTTTATGCACAATAGGACATTTGCTAGATTTTGTGCACTTAGTTAGAAAATTGTTTTACCATCACTTATAGACTTAGATCACTTCCTTTGCATAGGTTATACTAACATCTCGCATAACTTATGAAATGTCATAACTCACTTAGCAATGAGTACTAAGTAAATTAGTCAAGTACTTTGAAAAATGGAGGTTTTAAGAGAGTGTTTGGTACAAGGACAAAAACAATGTTGTATGATGTAATTTATTTGTTTTTACTTTGTAGGATGATAATATGACTTAAAACAATGTTGTATGCTAACCGGTTTATGCAGGTGGATAGCACAAGTGTGTTATCAAATTTTACCCATTTTCACTTTTATGTGAAAATCGTTAGCCCTTGGTCAAAGTCTATGCTCCACTATGTTTGTATATGTGTTATCGACTTTTCCTAACTAGAAGTAATTAATGTTACATGTTTTAAGCAAAATTTCGGTTTCGAAAACTCCCCGACACCTAAAAATGGGTCTGTGAACTTTTCGGTGTTCCACGGATCGACGGCACCAAAATGTTGGTACCGTCTCGTTATGAATTTTGGTACCGCCATACATAGCGACGCGGCACCAATTTAAGGGTTCCGCCTGTGTAAAGAAATGGTGCCGTGGATCCTACAAGTAAGTTGTTGAATTTTACTAAATCCCGCAATCTAATTTACCAAATCTCGTTTCTAGGATACTTGTTAATGCATATCTTTCATATTTCACTCAACACATCCTTAATGGATTAACTTAGGATGTTTGACATGATCTTAGACACTTCCATCTCATTAGAAACTACCATCTTTGTATGGATTAACATCAAATAAAACACATCTCTCCGTGAATCCTTAGCTCCATAAATCGACACATTCAAGATGGTCATTTTCACACCTACACTATTACTTTTCCTTAAGCTTAGCATTTCTTAAAGCAAAGTCAAAATGACTAAATCCTCAACCTCAAATAAACCACTAGGATTAGCATTCGATCTTGTTGCTTCATTAAACTTGAACTCTTCATCCTCGGACTCGTTACCTCTCAACATCTCATCACTCATTCAAGATGTGAACTTTCTAAACTTAAGTACTCCAACTCCACCACCAAAATCACCCATCATTATGACTACTTCACAACCATCCAAAACACCTTCACAACCAAAGTCTCCAAAACTTGTACTTTGTGCAGCACCACCAACATCTCCTCACCCATTTGCGGATGACTTAGATGACTTAACCGAGACTAACAAATCTGGACTCATTATTTGCGAAGATATCATACACAAGTCTATCATATGACTATAGATATTGTTTTGTATCTACATGTATTGCCTCACTTGGTTAACATGAAAATAATGTGTCATCCTTCAAGACGATAAGTATTTACATCGAGTCATAACTCACATGCATGTTAAAGACATACTATCAAGTCTTGTTATCCTTGAAGTTCAATCTAAGCTTTATAATCTCAACAAATTAGGATTGACAACTTAAGTATTTCATCTGAAATATTCAAGTATATGCGACTTACGATTGTAGTCATTAAAAGTCATATCCGAAAAATCAACACCCAAGTATTTTAACAACACATGTTGAAACACTTATCCAAAACAAACAACCCACTGTGCCACTTATACCTCTTTGACATCTACTATCCCTCTTCCATCTTTTGGCACCATTAAGCGTATTGCTCATGAACTTCCAAGAGCATCCTTTAAATCAAAGGTGCCCTTTCAAGGTGAACCTATACCTTAGCCCCTAAGCTTCATAGACATAACCAAAACTTCAAGCACTTCACCCACTAGTTGTAGCAACCAATGAACCATAAGAATTAGTATCCGTACTTTTTGTGTTCAACATCTATGGACAAATAATCAACCTAAGTACTCCCATAGCACAACAAACCCCTACATCACCACATCCTTATTTAGATACACTAGAAGACCTACCACCTAGATAAACCAATCCACCATCCTTACCATCATTTGAATTCATTGAGTGTATTGCTCAAAAGGCCCTTGTGTCCAACACTTGTACTGAATCAAATGCATGTTTGAACAAACTCAAACATCCTTTCCTACATATAAGGACTTAGATAATTCATTATGGCTAGAATCTCAACTATCAAATAAGCATGGTGCTCTTGGTAATTGTTGTCAATTTCCACTAGGTATAAGTAGTACTACCTTCACAAATTATCAAAGTATTAGTAATACTTTGTTGTTAAACTTCTGCATAAATTTTGTTAAACCTCAAATCAATATTTTAACAACATATGTTAAAATGCAATCTCAAAGCCAACATCATACACCCCAAGCAACAATGACTCTTGAGGAGTATACATAAGAAACTCGAGTGAATTCCTCTTGTCATCATCTAGTGAATATAATCTTGAGACCAAGTTTATTTAGATGGGACTATCCGATTCAAACACTTTGGCTTCATATCTTCATTTAGGAAAACATGATGTTTTGAAAAACATTATGCCTAAGAAATCATGCTAGGTATTCATCTTGTTAAAGGGATATTGTATATCCTATGCATCATTCTCTCCTTGCGACATAAATGGTTGTGTTACAAGAGATTTCATTACACCTCATTGGCTAAATGATCTTGAAACGAACATCTACAAGTTCTATGAACTAGCATATCCAATTCATCTTGTCATACTTATTTTCATAAGCATGATAACTTTATCCCATGCGATAATCTCATTTGTTGAAAGATACTATTTGTATCCATTTCCTTTCAAGCGTACATTATAACCTAACCTTGCTCAAACCTTGTGCACATCCAAGGTTAAAACTACACATCTCTAGAACATACACATGATCTATTGAAGTTGGTAACCTTATTTAGATTCTTGTTAAATAAAAGGAGCTTTCTTGAGAACGTTCTTAATTTAACATATTCCACTCCCTAGTCTTAGATAGTATACATTTCAACTAAAAACAAAAGATGTCATTCATTAGATCTTACAACCTTAGATTCTAAACACAAGATTAAACATATTGTTAAAATTCATGTGTATAACATGACGTCTTCATCACCTTAGTTATATTACATATTAGTCAAGTCACATTAAGCCAAGTATAGTTAAACTATCATCATTTATACACTTTAATAGGCAAAAGTAGGAATTCCCATCTTTCTAACATGAGAATGACTACTTGAGAACTTATTGCACTAGAAACTCAATTTGACCTAACGATTGAATTGCTTCCTGGAGAGAAGTTGGGTATGTGGAATCACCCGTAAAATTGGTCGTGTTTAGCCTTAATTGAGCACCGCTAGTAATAGTCTCATATTCATTCTCCAACTTGAAAAATCTGTTTTCCTATACTTGCCTAAAGTAAGTGTTAAAACATTGATAGTTTGCCTCGCCTTAGGAATACTAATCAAACAAGTAGTATATATGACTTTTCTTTCAAAACCACTTGCATTGCACTTACATGTGTTGATTACATGTTCTTGTTTGATATGATAAGTTGATTTGAAATTATCTTAGTGTTTGATAACTAGTCAAATGTGTAAAGCTTAGTAAAACCACTTGCATTGCACTTACGTGTGTTGATTACATGTTCTTGTTTAATATGATAAG
The DNA here is from genome assembly GCA_910596185.1 of Chrysanthemum makinoi. NCBI lineage: Eukaryota > Viridiplantae > Streptophyta > Magnoliopsida > Asterales > Asteraceae > Chrysanthemum > Chrysanthemum makinoi. The sequence goes on from OU343224.1 coordinate 184,047,520, forward strand.
TTGATTTGACATTATCTTAGTGTTTGATAACAAGTCAAATGTGTAAACCTTAGTACGGTTTTATCTTTATAATGCTTGTATTCTTGTTTCATGCTACTAAACGTTTAAACCTAAACTTTATTTGCATGATACTTACTTTTGAATTAATTTTAGCATGATTAACATGTTACTTATGAAATCATAATATGTCATTTTGATACGTGATAATTTTGATATGATATGTTTGTGTTTGAAAGCTATTAGTTGGCATTCATTATATCTATGTGTAGTACGATCCAAATGATACATGTTCCAAATTGTTATGTCTTAAACATGGCTTGCATGAATCTTTCATCTTGTTTCTTTTTCTTCTTGTCACACTATTTGTTTGGTACGTGTGCACATATAATATGTCAAAGTGCTTTTGGTATGACAAACTTTTAGAAGCCTTTTTATCTTACAAATTAATCACATAGATTGTTGTGTTAATTTATAAGCCAAGTATGCTTAAGCGTCTAAGTCTAACGACAAAACAATCTCAAAATGAAATGTCTTGAATAAAGTTGTATTCTTGCATAATATGATTGTCTTGATGCTATCTTGTATGGTGATTTCTTGTCTACTTAAGTGCAATGTGTTGTTTTTGCTTATATAATATGTTATCATTTGATTTCTATCATGTTAACATCCTTTGTCACTAACAAATTTGTTTTGTAGGTTGATAACAAATTATTTGTTATCTCAATTGGTTCTAACTTTTATATGCTCATTTTTCATAATCCCTTTATTGCTACGTAGATTAGTACTATGCTTTATGGGACCCCTACACTTGCATATAGTTTAAAAGCATATAGAATTAAGTTCTAGAGGGTTGGCTTTGCATTTTGGTCTTTCAACCGACCTCTTTCCAAATCTCATTTTTGCTTCCGCTTTCCAAAAATAACCTCCATCATTATTTAGTTATAACAATACTCTAATCCTCTTCACTTCCTATTAGGAAACCACATGCCTCATCATACGATCATCTCGTATTAATCGAGAAGAGGTACGTGACTTTAAGGATGAAGTTCATTGTATGCTAACCATCATCCGGAAAAACATCACTAAGCTCATCTCTTTCGTTAACCCGAATAACCTCCTAAACACTTTGTTGTCATTCCTTATTTGATACATTACACATTATGTTGGATGTCCACCAATTAAGGGGAGAGAAATCCATTCACATAATTATCTTTTGTCAAAATTTATGTCTCTTAGACTCTAAAATACCAACACATAGGTAAACACCACTTAGCTAAAACCGGTTCACGAAACCACAACTAGTTCAACCTTTTTAACTCTTTATCACAAGTTTGCACCAATACCTCATCAAGTGAAAACGCATCATGTGTTTTACAAACTTCTTCATCTCCACAATCAACAAATCTAGGATTTTCCTTAAACTAGCACCTTACAACTTCACTATCTAGAACACCATCATAGGGTCTTATCCTTTTTCTCGCTTGACACATGTCATGCATGTCATTGTCAGTGCAAATGATATATTAATCAAAACCGCCATTCCCAACACCTTCTCAACACGTTGGTCTACCTAACTCTCACTCATATGATGTCATTCTCATCCTCATATAGGTACTCATTATTATTAGTTATTTTACATATTGTCTTCACTTTTTTTTTCAATGTCATACTCATCCATGTCGGTCAAAACCATGTTAATACTATCTCTCCCATTGTCACCTAGAATAGATCATTTTTTCATATCAATCAATGAACGAAGTTATCTTCATGTCTATTCATATTTTCTTTCCTTTTCGTCTTGGTCACTTGACATTACGAAAGGATTGCATGAGTCCATATTTTTATATTTGCTATACATACGAGTTTCTAACTCCTTAATAGCTTCCTACCTAATCACCACCACCTTCCATCACATCTTTCACTAATCATCACCACCATGGATTAGCGAAATCTTGTCATTATAAATCATGAGTCATCTACCAATTTATCACCACATGAATCCTACTAGTAAACTGACACCAACACTAGTACCACTAGCTTTAACTCTTTATATTCCAATTTCACTTCATATCTTCTTTCTAGGAACCATTTTGTAGACTTTTATCATATTATATTCTCACTTTTCTTATGATTGTAATTAGGAGACTACACTTCATGAGATATTTGATTATATCATTTATATATATCACATATATACATCTTATTTTTCTTTGTCAAAAAGATGAAATATATTGCACTAATGATCTTCATTGTAGGTTTATGATCATATACACTAGATTGTATATAACTTACTCATCTAAGGATGAAGTTTGCATCAATTATTTTTCTTATTTTAGGTACTTCTTTACACCCTCGAGCAAGGAGGAATATCCTTTAAGTACTCATATAGCATCGTCTATACACTTGGTTGTATATGACATATTTGTCTAAAGACAAAGCTTCTATTATACTAATATTTATTTTGAAGGTTCATCTTGACGCCCTAGAGCAAGGGAGCTTTCATCAAGAATTTATTGAATGCACCTTATACACACTTTGATGTATATCACTTACTTGTCCAATGACGAATATAGTTTTACACTAATATTTGTTTTGTAGATTTTTAATCATACCCTGGCGCCTCAAACAAGGGGGAGCAACCGTCAAAGGGGAGCATGCACGCATTTAGCATCATTCTCACTTTTCAACAAGCATTTGTGCTTCGATAAAAAGTGGAGAAAATAGACTAACATTGCTATGCATTTTTCTTTTCCATATATTTCTCATAATTTTTGTTGCATAAAACTAACCTTGATGTAGGTTAAGCCTCTTTATTTGATCCATGGATCCGCTACCAAACAAGGGACGGATTGAAGTGGACGATTTAACTTCACTAGGGATGATGCAAGCTCGCCTTTTGGGGAGAAATTAAGTTAAACTCTAAGGACACGCCCTTTTTGTTTCGACAAAAGGGGAGAAGAGTGTAAACGGAGAAGGTAATGTAAAGGTAGTAAGGATACAAGTAACTTTTTACATTTTACTTTCTATTACGTTTACATATCTTTGTCATCATAAAAAAGGGGGAGATTGGTAGTTTAAATATTACGATATTTAATCTATACAGTCTCGTTTGTTTTGATCGATGACAAACATGTAACTTGTAATACATAACGTAAAATGTACAAGTTACTTGTAATTACATTTGTCTCAACATACATTCAACACCTCTCGATGTCTTAAGTCCTCGTATGTTACAACACAGGTTCGTACATGTTTGTTATGTGGCATTATGATCAAACACATTAACAAATCATTTAGAATGTTTAAAATACGTTTAAAGTCACTAAGTATTTTAATAGGTTAACCATTCTATTTCGAACCTCATTTTACATTTTGCATTCACAAGTATTTTATACAAATACATCTTTTGTAAAATGTCTAACAAATATATACTTTTATTTGTACAAGTAAACTAACTATAATATTCATACAAGTACTAAAGTTTACTTACACTTGACAAAATATATTTTATTTTGACAAGCACTCAACTAGATATTTTATTTTACAAAAGGATACTTACATTTTATTTACAAGTAACTTACCTTTTTAATAAGTATATACATTTGTTTAAATGTATTTTTCATAAAAAGGAAAACACTCTTTTATTACCTCATGCATAGTGTCATCTAAATCTTTAAAAGATTTTGAAAGATATTCTAAGATATCAAATCTAATAAATTATTATATTTTTGATTACCACTTTTGGTTATAAATACCATCCCATGGTTTTCTCATATCTTCATCCCTTCCGACATATATTCTCTCTAACATTCTTTCATCACTTAGATCTATAGATAAACATGTAGTAGCATACATCAATCACCCTCACCATCACATGATCATAATGCTTCTAACATTCATCTTTGTTGTAAGCATATTTTACATTTTGATCAACCAAGGAAAGTTTAGAGATCTAGCCATCCTCATTCACCAAAGCATATCAACATATGAAGATTCAAGATCTCTTGATATCCTCATTGATTGAAGACTTCTTATTTAAGAATATCATTTAGATTAGTCATTCATATCCATTAGACATTTATGTCATGGATCATCATTGTAAATATCATTGCATCATCACAACACTTTCACCAAACTAGATTAGATGGTTTATGTGTTTGTACCATAAAACACAAGGTTTGTTATGTTGGGCCATAAAACATAGTGGGAGTGGTTGTACCCTTGAAAAGAACTCGACATCTAGCTTAGTGTCGGAAATATTGTATAGGCGATGTTAGGTTGGTTCTACCTCGAACTAGAACCCGATATTTAGCTTTGTACCGGAAAAAGTGTAGTTTATTGTAAGGTTTTCTCCTCCAAGAAGGGAGCTTGTTGATTTAGTGAAGTAACTCTCGAGTTGGGTACTGGGGGAGTGGAGTAGGGCGGAAAGGAGATCCGTGACCGAACCACTATAAATCCTCGTGTTCGGTTTGCACTTTCCTTTCTTTATCTCTTTACTTTTATAATTGCTTATGATGTGGTTTGATGATGATGCTTGTGTGACAACTTGGTTTACTATGCTTTATATTAGTCATAAACAATAATTGATACTTTCATATAATAACAAGCTTTATAAGTGATTTGATACAAAAGATCTAACGATTTTAAACGGTAACGTATTCACCCCCCCTCTACGTTTTCACAACATCTAGTTTTCTATTCGTATCACTTTGATACGTTGTTAAGTTTATTCTTGAATTTTGATAATTATTTGACAAAAAAGTAGTTGGAATTTGTATAAACCAGGGGTGAGCAAAAAAAACCGAAAAAACTAAAACCAAACCGAAAACCGAAAAAACCGATCCAAAATAATCGACCAAAATTAAAAACCGATGGTTTGGTTTTTTACTTTTCATATAACCGAAGTTTCGGTTGGTTTTGCTTTTGATCGTAAACCGAACCATGGAAACCGAACGTTACATTAATTATAATATATTATATATATATACTAAACATCGGGAAGAAAACAAGAACAAGCACGCATTAAATGCAAACTTTCCCAACTTGTTGAAATAGTCCCTGAGGTTCAAGTGGTATTGCAAAATAAGTCTGCATCATTAATTGCTAACTATAGCAATCGCAAAAATAGTCCCTAAAGTTAAAGGGCTTGCAAGGTAAGTCCTGTAGAATTAATTGCTAACTATAACAACTTGGCAAAATTAGTCCCTAAGGTTTAAGTGTCGCTACAAAGTAAGTCCTTTGAAGCCAATCCCGCTGCATCGCGCGGGTTTCCACACTCGTTGTATTTATAAATATATTCTTAATTACTAAATTGTCTAAATTAGTAAATGGAGGGATCAAATTTAAAAATAGTTTGGAAAAACCAAACGTCAAAAACAATTAAACACAGATTATTCGGTTGCCTTGGGAACTAAATGGATTGGTAACCCTAAATCTATCTTCTCCATCTCCTCTACTGATGTCTGAAACTCTGAAAGTGAAAGTGCATTGGTAAGTTATAACTTACTAGCAGGGTACCCGCGCGATGCAGCAGCGGGTACCATGTGACTAAATTTTTCGGCGAACAAATGTTATTTTGTTTGGACTACTGGATTTCAGATTTATGTTTCAAAAGCATAATTAGATTGTACATTGAGGTTAAATAGTTGTATATTTTGATGAATGGATGTTTTTAATAGTGTAACACCCCAACCCGACAAGGGTAGAAGTGTCACATTCTGGTGTCATATCAGAACATACAAATAAAATTTTACAAGCGAAAGCCTTAAAGAATAAAATACCGAGTCATGTAGACGAATGACTTACAAGGAAAAAAAAATACAAAATCCAATATGTCTAAAATAAAATGAAATCTCCAAACAATAGCCCAACAAAATAAATCCGAATAATAAGGTATCTAGGGTTGGTCCACTCAAATAATCCAACTCTCAGCCCATCAAAGCCCATCTTCAACCTAACACCAGCAGAAAGAAATGCGCTTGAGCTTAAAAGCCCAGATATAACAAAACGAAAGCTAAATAAAATCTGAAATGCGAAAATGAAACAAAGGAAACGGATAACAAAGTCGCAACGAAATGAGAACAATGAGTCAATGAGGATCCTGCAGAACACAATTATACGATATCCAAAGCGAGCGGATAACAAGGAGAATGAAGCAAAGCAAAGCATCGATGACATATAAACAAGCACCTACAAACCAGACATACAAGAACTGAAACATAAGCAACAAAGTAGGCGTAGCATCCACACAACATATATGTCATACAATCAATTCAAGAAATCGAGACATGCAAGCCAAACAAATGTCTAAAGGAAAAGCAAAAGCAATTAATTAATAAGTGAGCATGGCAATTCACACAGGTCAAAACCCTAAGTTGAAAACATAACCAGATCATAACAAATGAAAGTACTAACAAAGCATTCAACACATGGCAGTCACACGTAAGAAGTAAGAATACAACATACGATATAATTAAATGAATTAAAGACATAGCAGGGCAACTAAACAAATTAACAAGCCGACGTCACAAAATTTGAACCATTTACCCAATCAAACAAGTAGCATAAACCGAAACGCAAACATGGCGGGTTAACAACAAGGGATAAAGAAACTATCGATAATCATAGTCCACGAAATTAACTGAGCGAGGTACAAAAGATAAGCAGATCAACAATCGATTTCACACAAGCACGGTTACCGCACACATCAAAGGATCACATAACGAAGATAGCATATCATTAGATGACAACAGTAATCTTATATCGCATACATTCATATCATACTGAGTAATCGGTAGTCATATAAACATGAGTATCATAATCAAATCCAATAACATATAACAACCCAAGATGCGTGAATGGAACGATAATCGAAGTAATCTTGGAATGAGAGTGTGACAGATCGAGCAATGGAATGTATAAATTTTTGGTAGTAGAGTGAGTCACATAAGGGTACACGTAATATGGTGCGTTGGGGACTGTAGAAGGTACAATATAGGTATATCAAAAGTGTAAGGGTTATCAGAAATCTACCCGAGCCTTAAACATATCATATCATATCATATCATAAGTAGCCATTGTATTCGGAGGGTGACCTCGAATACCATACATAATATGAGGGAGACCTCAGAACAAATGGAGTAGCTAACTCCCAAAATTGTGAAGACGCGGATTGCACCGACATCATTCACCGAGACAAAGCTCCAATCGATTAAATCCTCGAAACAAATCAAATCTAGGATGCATCCATACGCCCTCCAAAACATATAATGGCCAAATCAAATACATATAGTGAGCTCATAATCATATCAAAATGGGGACGGTGTGGAACATCACTCAACCACACTAAAGTCATGCCATTGGTGCATCAATGACACGGTCAGTTACCTTCCGACTAGGAAACATATTTGGCTCGTATCAAATCAAGGGTCAAAGCATATTCATATCATAAGGGTTCATATCAAAGTTCATATCAAAGTTTCATATCGAAGTTCATATCAAAGTTTCATATCAAAGTTTCATATCGAAGTTTTCATATCAAAGGTTCATATAGTTTCAAATCAAGGGAGCATAGCAGAGTCATAGGGAAGCCCTAATAAAGAGGCTTAGAGTAAAGCATAACATATCAAGCTAGAATCGAAAGATGAATACGAATCATGAGAAACCTTAAGAGGTAAGGTCGAATATCTGTACCTTATTCGGAGCAAATCACAATGAAAGTAAAATCAAGAAGAAGATCAATTCCGTCGCCCGGAACCTATATGAATTAAATAACGTTCTATAAGAATCAGATTACTCGTTTAAGGCGGCTTTCCATTTTAGAACTCTTTCCATTTTAAGTACTTTCTATTTTAGGTAACTTTCTATTTTAGGCTGCTTTCCATATTTAGCAACTTTCCATAATTAGCGAGTGTTTCCATATTTAGCAGGTTTCCATATTTAGAAATCTTTCCATTTTAAGTAAGTTAACTTTAGGGTTCATATTATTATTTAGTCAATTTTAGAGTTAAGTATAATAACTTATTATAATGTGGGGTCTAAAGTGAAATTTATCAAAGTTTAAGGTTTATTGCGACAAGTACTAATTATAACAAACTATTTAATATTATTATTATAGTCTAAGGTGTAAAGTGTTAATTGACAGAAGATCAAGGTTTAGTAAGTAAATAATTAAATGTAACATGCATTCTATTTGATTTCATGCGCATGGGGAATTTAAAAGGACTCAATTACATGCTATATTCATGCGGACATGTTAGTAATCTCGACAATCTTTACTCTTGATCGCTGTTCAAAATACTCACTTTTACGACCAAGTAAACACGTATTATGATTTACCCCCGACTCAACTTCCCGACACACCTTCAAACATACCAAACGGTTTACCCGTTTGCCCCGTGATCACCCTTAAACATAGCCCCCCGACAATACCAAGTACATGTTTTCTTAAGTCTTGTTTTCATGCTACGCTTCCCATTCTTAACCAATTACACCTTGACTTGTACCCCCACCACACCATAAAATGATACCTGTTATCGATAACAGGTTCATGAAGTATTATTTCTCCCAGATTTGTAAGACTCGAAAACATAACTAAGGTTACTTTTGGGGTTCGAGAAATTGGTTTATATGTGACATACATGTGATCGATTCAAACGGCAAACCATGGTTGATTAGTACCAGATTTATACAAGTTATTAACATGATTTCATGTGACGAATTATTAGGCTTGTTTATAACAAAAGAAAAGACATATCGAGGTGCATCAAATCAGATTCAAAACCAAACTGGTTGGACATGTTTAAACGACATATATACATACATTTTATGAGTTTATAACATCATTTTATAGGTGTGTGCATGGTTTATGCATGACCGTGATTCATGAAACAAACGAGATTTAACGAGTCGAGAAGATGAGGGTACCTTTGTAGCGTGGTTACGAGAAAGAAACATGGACAAAATGGATTGAGGAAGGGTCGAAATCAACACCACCGAACGACCCACCAAGGCCCTCGAACAAAAGGAAAATACCCAGCGTATGTTTTCCAAAGCACTTTACCCACGATCACGAAGTTACCAAGGACTACGAAGGACACCTCTTTCTGCGCCTCCCTTTTGCTCGGCGGAATGAATGGAAAAAATGCAGTCCACTTGTTTTCTTTTTGGGGTTCCTTTGAGAAGTTGTTTTGATTTTTGGTTTTGTGGAATAAAAGATGTGATATGCGTTTAAATAAAATGATATGGTAAGTCTTATGATTTTGGAATTAGGCGTGCAAATGGCCAGGATTTTAGGGCCTAATGGCCGACCATATAGGAGGGGGTGATACCAATTACATAATTTCCATATTAATCAATTTGAAATGAACTTAGACCCTTTTCTAGTATAAGTAAACTTGTACATGTTATGGCATCATTTGGTACTATAGAAATCTTTTTATTTATGTGACATTTACTTGATGACATATGTGAAAAATCAACATTTTGCGTATTTCATTTATAAGATAAATTGTTAAACGTATTTAACGATGTTGACGCGTTTTACGAGTTCTTTTTTTTTATTATTATTATTAAGATTGAGGGCAAAAGTGTCATTTAACGCGTTTGAGATTTTAGGGTTTTACAAATAGTATATTAATTGTATGTGTTGAATAGTGTTTTTTTAGTTTTATTTGTGCTTTAAATACTTGTAAATTATACTTATTTACTTGTATTTGCTTAAAAATATATTTTTAGTTTATTCATGTGTGGAAGCTTAATTATATTGTACTTTGTGGTTAAAAACTTGTACTTTTAGATGAAAGGGTGATTTTAATACTGTATTAATTGTATTATATGAGTAGTGTGTTTTTAGTTTTATGTGTGCTTTATATACTTGTAAATAATGTTTATAAAGTAGTATTTGCTTAAAATTATATTTATGGTTGTCTTAAAATAATAAATATGAGGGAAGTGTCTTTATCCATTATAAGTAGTATAGTTAATCTAATTTTATATTTTTATTTATGCATCGTGTAACATTTGATTGATTTTTACTCATGTTGTTTCATGGTTAATTTAAAGATTGTGACGAAGACATCAGGTGACCATCCACATAAATTCTGAGAATGCATGTTTTGCTCAAGGTGTCAACACTTTTTAGGAAAAAAGTTGGGGTATTTCTAAAATAGACTTTGAGACTTGCGACTTTTTCCTTCCAATCTAAGAGTGCCAAGTGTCCTGACACTTTTCAGAACCCAATCATTTTCGTACCTATGATTTATAATCGACTTATATCCAGCGACTTTTTAAGATTCGAGCGATTTTTCTTTTTGATATTTTCAAGGAAAAAGTCAAACTTTTAAAAGTATTATTTTATTCCTTTTACTCATTCCCAATCTTTGAGCGACTTAAGCGAATTACTTTGAGCGTCTTTTTTAACTTTGTACTTTTGTACTATTATATTTTTTTTACATAACTTTTAAATACTTTTTATATTACAATTACTATTGTACCCTTAACTATTTTTACATGTTGAGCATCTTCTTTCTTTTAACAAAACCAAACTGCCATTGGTGAATTAACCTACTACTGCTACCAATTCACTTTTTAAACTAAAAACTATGAAACTAAAACTGTTATTGGCAACTGCTACCAATTCACATTTAATGACTGAAACTTTTTATGATTGAAGAATAAAAAAGTAAATAAAAAGTCGAACAAAAAAAATAATTCCTCACATTATTTCTCACTTCAATTAAAAAAACCAGAAGTTTTATCTCTCTCTCTCAAGCCGCCATCAACTCCGGCTATCAACACCTTCACCTCCGGCCACCATCACGCGTGGTATCAACACCTTCACCTCCTGCTATCAGGCACCTTCATCTCTGGTTATCTCACCATCTCCGGTCAATTCACCGTCGCCGAAGGTATTATTTCTCTAATTTTAATATACATATAATAATTAGGGTTTCATTTACACCGATTATTGTGTAAATGAGCTTCGATTATCACCAATTGTTGTGTGGATTTAGTATGCAATAGTGCGAGTCCCATATTGATTAGAAGTTTAATTTCTCGAAGTTATTGATAGGAAAACTTATTCAACTTGCAAGAATCAAAACACAAGCGAGAGAATCAAAACAAGCTAGCGTGGTAACGACAAGAAACTAGCGATGGGTTTGATAAACGTAGCGTGGTTACCTAAATATACTAGCAAAGGTGGTTTAGTAACACTAGCGGTGGAATAAAATAAAGTAGCAGTGGTTACCTAAATATACTAGCAGTGGTTTAGTAACACTAGCAGTGGAATAAAATAAAGTAGCATTGGTTACCAAAATATACTAGCAGGGGTTTGGTCGTTAATCCTTCGTCATTGCACGGATATGAATTTTTGTTGTTTTATTTCAGTTGGTTTGTGTGAAAATAGCAGATGGGCGATTTTAGGATTTGAGTTTGCGTTTTCACCTCATATTGACGTTGAAGCTAGTTTCTAACTGGATTTGTTCATGAATCTGTTTAGCAAAAGTAGAAGGTTGAACTATGATGGGATTGGTATATAGTGGATGAGGAGCTTTTAACCAACTCCAGCTTTATAAATTTATACTCCAGTCATTATGTAATGTATTATGAAATGGAAATTTTGTAGCTACCGGATAAGAAGTCGGCTTTGCTAGTATAAACAATTTGAAACACATGATTTTGATATGGTATAGCGCTCTTTTTGCATCACACGTTCCTAGTCAAGCTTAGGTTGTGCCGTTTGGGAATTAAGAAAAGGCCGTTACTCACAGTAATGTTTGTTTACCCATATATAAGTCCAAGTATGAAGTTCACATTTTTTAAGCGTGTAAAGAAGGTAGTGTATGCTTAACCATCCAATGAAGGGGTTGATAGATAATCTGTTAATCTTGGTGATAAAAAATTAGGACAACTGCCTCTAATTAGGCACTCCAGATAGTGATGGCTTGATTGTAATCTAGTTTACAAGAATGAAGAACATGAAATGCCGAGTTAAGAATCCTTGGATTAAACTACCGTTTGGATGTCTTGATGATGGATTTAGTATGGAACTTCACAATAGGGATAATGTCAGCGAAGATTTGATAAGAGTATCACAAAATTAACACAGGCAAACTAGGAAATTAGTCATAGAAAATTGTATTGGCTATAGAATATCGGTTAGCATTCATATTGATTACTGATTTACCATCAACTACTTATTCATTGAGATTTTGTGTTGCTGTTAAATGAAGATGACAGCTATAGTCAAAGGCATAAAATGAGGCAATCCTTGAGTTTGTCAGACACCACATGGTGGTAGGACATGAAGAGATCCATAAAGTGTTTCACATGTAACAAAACTATATTCTACATATATCTACCAAAAGATTACTATAAAGTTATAAATGCTTGATTACCACTCATATACAATTAGAAATGAATATATATAGATTACATCCGACATACTATATGCATCTAGGATTGTTATGACTCTTCACCTGTATTCCTCACATGAAATCCGGCTTCGCAGTTTCACTTTCCCAGTAACAATCCATATTTTTTATGACTTATGCACCTTGACTTCTGCAGCGTATTCGGATTGATGGAATTAGGGAACATCCATGGTTCCAAGTAAACTATAGATCTATCAGCCATGCGGAAGATGGTGATGTGAGTTTGGACGATGTTCAGGCGGTTTTTGAAGGCATTGAGGTTGGATCTTTTTAAATGTTTTTTTTTATCTTATTTGAAAGTCGATAATATGAAATTAATTACGCAGAAAAAACTTCCACAAGTTAGTTAATTTGCTTGTTAAAAACATTAGTTGACAGTTCAACTTAATTGGCAGGACCAATATGTGACGGAAAAATCGTTGGAGGAATCTGGCCCTTTAGTAATGAATGCATTTGAGATGATCACCCTATCTCAAGGACTAAAGCTATCTGCCTTATTTGACAGACATCAGGTATCCTTCTATGACATTCTTGAACTAGTGATTTTGTGACACAAAACAACCCTGATACTTATACTTGTTTTCATTGAATGTGGAACAATGGGCGGGTTGGGTCACAAGTCATGTTTCATGGGTTGGGTCGAAATGGACTGAGCCCGGTTGGATCGACTTGTTTGAGATAAAAATGTATTTCAAATAAATAATGTTGCAAATTGTGATTACAGAAACTGTACTATTACAATACTAATCTAAATCTTTGCATGTAATAATTTTGGAGGTTGTGTGCACTTTTCTTAGACCCGTTTGAAATAAAACGTAGCCAAATCGACCCATTCCGCGAGACATTGTTGGCCCTTAGGACGCTTAAGATCCACTACTTTCCGTCCTGTTATAAGCTCCACCAATACGACCCCAAACGAATACACATCAGCTTTTTCAGTAATCTGCCCACTCTGTGCATACTCTGGAGCTAGGTATCTATATTTAAAAAGATAAAATTATTATCTACCTTGTCACCGAGACGGTTGTTAAAAAAATATAAGACCAACTAACTAAAGACTCACCCAAATGTTCCAATTACTTTTGTTTCTTCTTCTGTATCTCCATCAGGTTGCCACCTTGCTAGTCCAAAGTCTCCAACCTTGCATGAAAATCAGCAAAAATGGACAGTTTAATTATGAATGCATATGTTGCATCTCTTCTATACAGCCGAGTCCTAAGTTATTGGAAACAGCTGCTGAGGCAATTGCTAAATTCCTGAAGGTGTTGCCTTACTTTAGTACTTGAAGAGCTATTTTGGCTCTTAAAGAAGTGTAAAATTTGTCTGTCTATATATATTCAAAGTCTTATTTGCTAAGTTCTTTTCATTGTAGAGTGACAGTCATAATTTGAAGTATATGGGAATCGATGCTCTTGGTCGATTGATACGGATAAGTCCAGACGTTGCTGAACAACACCAACTTGCTGTAATCGATTGCTTAGAGGTGAGTGATTCAGTATCTCATACTTTCACACAGGAATTTGATACTACTATTATTTTTTTAGAATGGAACCAATATCCAACTATCTGTCAATCTAGTTGATTGATATACCAGATATGAATCAGATAGATCCATAGGCATATGTGATTATTATATAATGCGACACTTGTATTATTGGCTTATTTCAGCTGATTTTTATGTTTATATCAATTCTACATTTAAGATATGCAACACATTCTTTTGGTTGAGGTTTCTTTTTGGTTATATTATTTGAAGACATTTCTTTCTTGGTCAAAGCAGGTTGAATCTTACCTAAAAATAGTTGATGAGCCAAAACTTCCTTCGGCATTTCTCCAGGTAAAGTTGTGACATGTGTAGGTTTTGAAATCACCAGTCTTTTTATTTTTCTTATATGTTGGCTTTGCAAATAGGTCATATGTTGGGTGTTGGGTGAATATGGAACCGCAGATGGTAAATATTCTGCTTCTTACATCAGTGGCAAGCTATGTGACGTGGCAGAAGCACATTCAAGTGATGATGTAGTTAAGGTATACTTATGAGCTTTATGTATGAGCACTAAATGGTGTATATTGCCATCTGCAATTGCAGTCTTTTTTGTACCTGGCTTATTGTATTGAATTATTTTATAACTCCCAACAGAATCTGTCCAGAATTTGGGATTAAAATTTGCAATGTGTAATAGAGAAGACTTAGTGGTTCCATTGTCTTTGATGCAAATGTATGCGAGCGTGTTATTGTCTCACAAGTCGGAGTTTAGACAAGTATTTGGTTTTAAAATTGTACCACAAATCCATATACCATACTTTGAAAATCTGTGTATTGTAATCCATAGAAATTAGGCTAATATCAGTTTATTACCATGATATCACTATAATATCACTTTATTCACCTAGCCCTTGGCAGTTTATTACAGCAGTATTGTAGCAGTTTTTTCACGTCATTTATACCTTAACATACATGGAATCAATCTATTTAAGCTGAATTTGTAATCAAATCCACACACAGTGTTTTTCTTAGGTAATCTGCTGCTTGTTACGCGACCAAACATGGAAACCACTGCTAGTTTTAATTCGTTTCCACTGCTAGGCTTCTTGAAACCACTGCTAGTGGTATCGGGTACCACTGCTAGCTTGTCGTTTCCACTGCTAGTGGTATCGGGTACCACTGCTAGCTTGCAGTTTCCATGAGGCCGAGTTATGCATTCATCCATTAACCACTACAACACAAACTTCAATTTGATTGATTGATATGCAAAGTGAATTGGAATCAAATGAAACCAAAAAGCATAAACAAAATCATAAAACCAAAAAAGATTAAAACTTCCATAACATTTACACCTTAAATTACTAAAATATAAGAAAACCAATATACAAGCCAAAACATAGGATGATCAAGGTCAAATGTTTATCATACAAGCCTAATAATAGGAAATCTTGACATTATCACCTTAAAAATCAAGAATTTTTCATGACCCAGAAAGAATCTTGGAAACATTCATGAAAAATGTAATAAGAAAGAAAGAAATGTATAATAACCTTTGAGCGATGAAGATCCAAGTGTGGATAAGGTTTGGAACAAAAAATACGATTGATTGCCGTGTGAAGAACGAGTGAAATTTTTGGCAAAAATTGGAAGTGTTTGAGAGCAATATCTTTCTCATGATTATCAATTACAAGTTGGCTGGTGTACCAATTGAATTATTTTAACAATGAGAGGAAAGAATAATTGGTGGAAATGGAAGAGACAGGAGTATAATAGACAATTTAGTTAAAATTATAATTTTGAAAAGTGTAAAAGTATAAAGTAAAAAAAGTCGCTAATATTATTTCGCTTAAGTCGCTCAACTTTGGGAATGAGCTAAAAGTATAAAAAAATATTTTAGTAAGTTTGACTTTTTTTACTAAAGGACAAAAAAAAATTCGCAAGATTCTTAAAAATCTTAGATTAGGTCATTTGTACAATCAGTAAATGTCGAAAAATGATTGGGTACACAAACTTCGAAGGACACTTGTCAAGCTTATATGAAAAGTAGAAAAGTCGCAAGTCTCAAAGTATATTTTGAAAATACCCCAACTTTTTTCCTAAAAAGTGTTGACACCTTGAGCAAAACATGCATTCTCATAATTACCCCATCTTTAAATTAACATATAGATTCTTTAAATTACTCATGTTCTTTGTTCAACTTACTTACATCTTGCAGTAGCAATTTCATACTTAGTTTCCTGATGTAACTGAAACCCTAGTGTGATGTACTATCATACTTAGTTGCATGCTAAATAAATTTTATTTGCCTATGAACCCTATGATAGTATGATGTACCATGAGTTTATGACAGTTTCATCATACCAATCAATTTAATTAGTATAAATGATGCATGAAACTAAGTTGTAATCTCTACTTGTTACTATCTATTAACCACAATTTCTTATTTTCATATTTGTCAAATTGGATTTATTTCAGTTGATGGAACCATCAGGTAGCGAGGCATCCGAAGCTCGAAGTATGGACAAAGGGAAGGCACCGGTCATTGATGTAGATAGTGAAAATGCGAATGGACACATTAATGAGAATATTGATGAAGGTGTTAATGAATGTGTTGATGAGAAAAAAAATCAAGGTCATTATAAATCATTTGTGTGGGATCATTTTCCGAAGGTCGAAGAGGGTGCTACCACAACTACATGTCCTTATTGTGGACGGGTCTTCGCAGCGAAGTCAAAGCATAATGGTACTAGCACGTTAGGTCATCATTTAAAATCTGTATGTGTAACTTCACCCCTTTACGCCTAAGACCGCAGAAGCTCTCATTTGTGCACAAGATTGGTTACGGTCTACACCGGCGGATTTGCAAGATATGCCCGTTAATGGCTTACCACTTGAAGAGATGGTGGAAATTTTGGAGAAACTAGAACTTGGTAAGTAATGAAAGGGTTTTTAGATAGATAGGTTACCCAACTTTCCAACTTTATTCGCCTAAGTTACCAAACTTTTTTTTTGTGCAAACAGGGTATTGAGGTATACGGGTTCGACATTCAGGTTACTGAACATTAGAACCTTGTTCATTTAGGTTACCCCAAAACTCGTAACCTGAGATTGACTTTTACCTTGTCCACCTCAGCTTTTGTGGGCCCCATTGTCCAACTCAGATATCCACTTACCATTACTACACAAATAGGTTACTCAACTTTGCGATTTTATTCGTCTAAGTTACTGAAGTTTTTTTTTTTTTCAATTCGGTTACTAATATATATTTATTTACATGGCTAGCACTCTCCTCTTTGCGTGATCACAAAACTCATAGAATAGTTTAATTAGTTTAATTTATCGTTTTAGTAGTTATAATTAAATCAAATCAAAACCCCTTTGAAACTTGTAAAAATCACTAGGTTAATTCTAGATAACACTACTCCTGAGAACGACCTCGTACTTACCCCACTGGCTACATCTGATCGGGTACACTACTTGTGAAAGTGTCTTTAGGTACAGTCCGGCAAAATATAAATTTAAAACTTGAATTTAAAAATACCTACAACGAAACACACATAAAAAATCTACAAGGGTTGTGTTAACAAGACTTAAGGTGCGTTTGGTTGACATGTTTTGGCATAGGATTAAGTAATTATGGTAAGTTTTGGTTGTTTGGTATGTATTTGTGGGCCCCAAGATTGGGCATAAATACTAAAAATGTGGCATCTTGTAATTCCTTTTAATAATAGTTTGTTTCTTTCAAGAATAAATAGGGCTAAGTGTAATATCCAACTCTCATAACAAGTTGTTGTACGTTTTTATCCGTTTTTATACGTTTTCATACATTTTAAAAAATTTAATTATAATAAAATAAATAAAAAAAAAATAAAAAATAGTTTTTTTAATTTATTATAATAAAATTAAAATTTGTTTTTTTTTTAAATTTATTATAATAAAATTAAAATTAAATTTAAAAAAAAAAGTTTTTTTTTATTAAAAAACTCAAACTCCCAAATACAAGAATATGATTAAGATTCAAAGGGGTTTTGTGTTTTTGATTAGCTCTTCATGCTTAAAAAAGAAAAAGTAGCTCATAACATCACAAGATCTCAGGGTTGTTTAACTCATGGAAAATTATTAAAAATAAAGGATACAAGACTTATGGTTTTAGTGGTTGAAATCTCATTTTTATTTAAATGAATGAATACGGTTTATAGTTTATGAATGTTTAGGTTTTAATTTCATACGTTTAAGTTTTTAATTATTTATGTAACGTTTTTAATTTATGATGTGGCGTCGATGTGTTTAGTGAGTGAGGATGTTTTTAGGTGACCGATAAAGATAACCTAAATTAACAAAGTTGCATAGTTCAGTAACCTAATTGAACAAGAAAAACTTTAGTAACTTAGGTGAACAAATTCGCAAAGTTTAGTAACTTACGAAGGGTTAACTGCGTAAGGGCTGGTGGTCAGTTGCTTTATAGCTTACATGTTTACGGTTTTATAATACATATTGTTTTTCTAAACGTGGAGTAATATTTTTTTTTTAAGTTGTTTGCATTCTTGTTGGGTTATGGCAGGACGTTTTATGTCGCTGATTATATGCGTTTTTTGAGTGACAAAATTTTGAGTTGCTTATTCATAACCAAATATCGTACAAAGCACATGAAATCACCATTTCTCATTATACAACTTGTTCCATATACTTGTCAGCACTGAAAATAAATCTTGAAACATAAAAAGTAAACAAAGGCGTAACTCATGGACCCTTGATTGCAATAAATTAGTTAAGGAAAGCATAATCACTGCTCTGCTCTTCTTTTACCTGTAAAGTTCTTTGCTTCATCCCCGTTTGTTGGTTTGCCATTGTAAGTTCATTTGTAAAATGGTGTTGAGCAAATACGTCAAACATGGTGAATTTTGAGCCATAGTGCTTTGCCGTAGTGCTCTCATTGAGCTGAAAATAAGCTGAACCAAACGCCCCTGATGGCTGAAAATATGCAGCATCAAATATCCCTTTTGTGCAGAAAAATAAGCAAACAAAACGCATCCTTTTGTGCAGAAAAATCAGCACCCAAATGTACCTTTTTGTGCAGAAAAAGCAGCAACCAAATGTACCCTTTTGTGCAGAAAATTCAGCAACCAAATGCACCCATTCGTGCAGAAAAATCAGCAGTAAAACGCACTCTTTTGTGCAGAAAATCAGCAACAAAACACACTCTTTGACGTAGGTATTTTTCCTTTGTAATGATGCTTGGTGCTCTCATCCTACTTTCCCCTAGTCTTGCATTACAAACTTGTATTCTCCAATCCAACATCAGCACCTGCACACAGTAGAGACCCTCTCATTACCTAATGTATTATCAATCATACAATCCCATCTAGTGGAAAACAACACCTTGATATATTTAATACGTTCCAAATATATGCATTAATAATGAACGCTATAATTGTCTTATGGGATTTATTAAATCAATTCCGTCTCCAGCAACATCCTTGCGCTTCTTTTCTTTTTGCATATGCTTCATGTAGTAACAGGAGATTTGCTTGTACGTTCAAACTGATACAATAGGACATACGTAAAGCGAGAATTTGTTGCTCTTTGCTAATGTGCTCAAATAATCTCATATACATCTTTCAAAAAAACCAAAGCTTGAATGCCACAATGCATATGCATCATTTAACCCAAACTAATACTAAAGAACAAACTTAAAGCCTATTAAAACATGTAATCATCTTTATACATCCGATGTGTTTCACTCGCATTTAGCACATTCATATATTTTGAACAACTATTTATATCATCAGTATGCAACAACTAAACGATTTGTAAACATAAATAACTAGCATACCTTGATTCATAAAGTCGCTCAATCCGTTATTGGCTCCAGTTTTGTACTTTCTCTATTAACGACTTTGAGAAATGTTTCATATACTTTCTTAGCCTCCGTCAACTAATGCCTAAACAGATAATGAACAAAAAGATATATAAGTAAAGGCAGAATCGGATATAAACACCGTTTGGTGTTGCAAAATAGTGTCAATAAAAATCCGCTATAAATAACTACGTTTTTGCTTTTTACGATAAAAAAAAAGCGAACTGATCCAAATACACCTTATTTTCACAGTGACTTTTCAACCATAAATTTAAAAGAATAAATTGATATAAGCTGTCTCAAACACCCTTATTAGACTCCTCTTTCTATCACAGTGGTATTTAGTGAGGTTTTTTTTATAAAATGGTAGGTTAAACTACATGGATATGTGCACCAATGCGAGAGATGGCAAAGTCATCCCACCTTGAACCATTAGTCTCTAGCTAGCTACATCGGTCGGTGTCCAAAACGACCGAACAACCATGGTCGCACTTAGTCCACGGCATTTGCGATTCCCGGTGTCTTAATAACACGGCATGCACAACCAACTCCATCAAGTTATAATCATACTACTTCTTCAAGAACAGTTACTTTAGCTTGAGTATTCGTTAAAAAAAAGGATACAGACCGAGTTGCAGCATATTTAGAGGGTGTTTGGTATTGGTTGTTTTACTATGCTTATTAAAAGAAGCACATAAGCAACTTATTATTTTCCCAAAGGTAATCGTGTTTCATACGATATCAACTTATTAAAAAGAAGCACATAAGCAACTTATTATTTTTCAAAGACGATTGAAAACTTCACATTTGCTCGTAAGATCCTTTTTATCAAAATATCGTTTGAAATGTTAATATTAATCAGATTATCATATATTTGTTGTTTGATGTAAGCTATAAGTACAAAATGCATTTTTTTATCGCTATTAACCTGCTTTTAGCTAAATTCCTTTTAGTCTTTTATTTATTCTATGCATTCATCGTGAAATTTTTAAAGTATTATCAAAATTTTCAAATACTTACACCGCAAAAGATTGTTATCAATGTCACATTCGCTATATGCCCTTTTTTTCTCTCGGTACCTCCACCGGACTGCCAAAAAAAAGCAAAGCCGACATTAAAAAATAAGGCATAGCAAAACTGCATAAAAATTTGAGCCACCTATATTGCTAGGTTGTACCCATCCGTTTTGACCCCTGATAACCAAATGGTAAACACACCGGATAATGGCCTGCTAGGTTGTACCCTGCCATGTGTATAATTTGGAATATAAAACAATATTGCTAGGTTAGCCATCTGTTTTGACCCGATAACCAAATGGTAACCACACCGGATAATGGCCCTGCTAGGTTGTAATCTGGCTGTATAGGTGGAATATAAAACTTGTAAAAGCCAACATAGGTAACCACATTAAGCAATGGTTTCTTTGGATGATCTATCACTAAAACAAAAATTGACAAATATCATACTCAAAACACCAAAAAACTAAATAATCATACTCAAAACACCAAAACACCAAAAACTAAATCTCAAAAATTGTATATAAAGCTTATACCCTTGCAACATAGTGAATTGCTATTCTACTATTTTACTTCCTAAAAACATGCTAATTTAGACAAATGTTATCCAAAACTTTAACAATAAACACCATCTTGAAATATAAAAGTCACCAAATGAATGACATAAGCACCCCTACATGCGCATCGGAACAACTTAAATCCTCTCTTTGAGTGGTGACACCAACTCATTCCGGTGGCTTGAGGTCATCTTCCTCACCTTCACCCTTATTAAAAGGCATAGACGTCAATAAAATATTAACATATACTAAACCTGTAATCAAATCTCAAATGCAAGCCTTTAAAGAATAAGAAAATAAAACCAAAACTAATGCTTTTTAAGCAAGTTATTACCTTCACCAAAGCTTATATCTTCGAATTTCATGTTTCCGTAAAATATGCACCCCTAGTCAATAAATATACCGCGAAGCTGCATCAGCAACCACACCTTCAGTAACAACCGGACCCATCTTGAACCCAAAATCGGTAACTTGAAGAATTCGCAAAATTGTACCACAAAAAAGCTAAAACAAAAATAATAATAAATAAAAGTTTGAAAAGGAAAAAAAAAATAGAAGATCAGAAATTATTGTATAAAAATTAGGGTTAACACCTACCTTATAATTACAAATTGGTGGTTCTTCAATCTTCAGTTTGGTCTAATAAATCAAAACCCATATCAAAAACACAAACAAAAAACTCTTAATTGGATCAATTATTGTTTTCAACATCATCTTCTTGATGACCCCTTTTGCTTGATTTCCTTTTTTTCCCTAATTTTTTAGTAAGGGATTTTTTTGAGGTAATGATTCAACCGCTTTTTTGTAGATGAAGTGGCCATCGAAATTTCGTGGTTTTTTCTTTAAGCTTTTGATTTATGTAGATTTGAGAGAGAAGACAGAGGTATGTATGTGTGTTTTGTGTTTGTGGTTTGTAGGTTGTTGAATTTGTGAGTGTTATGGAATTTATGAGAGTGTTTTGGAATTTGTGGGAGAGGAGATGTGTGTTTGGGTGTAGTAAATGTGTGGATATACTCAAGTTCAAAAAATGTGTGGATATACACATACGCAAAACCAAAGGAAAACCAAAAGTAATGGTGTATGCCGTTTATGGGTCCTGTAGCACCATCTTTGTTGGCCAGTTATATGCTGCCAAGTGTGCAAAACATCACTAATACCATTGAAGCGTGACCAATAGAAATCAAGATTAGCATTGTAAATCACCTAAGTTGGTTCACCCACTGCAATGCCTTTTAGTATATATAAAATTTGTATAAAAACCCTTTATATAAAGATTATTTTTAAATTAATAAAAATAAAAGTCACCGCCATAAGTAAGGTGCAGGGTATCAAAGGTTAAAAATAGATCGGTCCCTAATTTGTCCGGTAACGATAGTCCAATACCCTGTTTGCACAAAAATAAAGTTTGGTAACTTAAGCGAATAAAGTTGGAAAGTTGAGTAACCTATCTATCTAAAAACCCGTAATGAAACTTGATTTAACTATGTTAATTTTT
Organism: Chrysanthemum makinoi; assembly: GCA_910596185.1. NCBI lineage: Eukaryota > Viridiplantae > Streptophyta > Magnoliopsida > Asterales > Asteraceae > Chrysanthemum > Chrysanthemum makinoi. The sequence goes on from OU343224.1 coordinate 184,070,365, forward strand.
CCCGCTATATGATACTTCTCAACATGAAATTTGAAGTCATGAAGTTGTTTCTGCTAGAGTTTGAAGTCAAGAAACTATTTTAGAGATTGTGGTTTTATGTTTAGACGTTTGTGTTGCAATTTAAGATATTGTCGGATTGTTATCTTTTAAGTTTTAAGTTGATGGTTTTATTAACTTGTCGAATAATCATTTTTTGTTATAGTTTTAAGTTGTTGGTTTTGTTATATTTTGTTATCATTTTTCCTACTAATTGTTATCATTTTTGGGCAAAATTGGCCCAAGTTGGGCCCAAGCCCAATTTAGTGGATAAGGACCAAACCGAGAAACCGACCAAAAACCGAAAAACCGAAACCGAGAAAAACCAACGGTTTCGGTTATGGTTTTTAAAAAACCGAACATTCGGTTTTTAAAAAAACCGAACATTCGGTTTTCGGTTTCGGTTTTGGTATGAAACCGAACCAAACCGAACCATGCACACCCCTAGTATAAACAATACTCCGTAGTAAACACATAGTTAGGTGGTTGAAAACCTTTTTTCATAAATAAGTGGAATATAAAATAAATGTAAACTTTTGTGGCATCTTGATTTATTATGTCTTTTAAAAAAGCAAACTACAAGTTTATAACTGTTTTTTGTTTAAACCAAGATTTTCGAGATCATGATCTTATTTAAAATTATTTTTGTTTTTGCAAAATTAAAATCGTAAAATTAGATTGGATTAGACTTTAAGATTCTATGATTAAGACTGGGATCTTATAAAACATTACGTTTGTTAAGATTTTAAAATCATGATTGAGATCTTAACATCTATGTAGTATTAGTTAAATTAACTAAAAATCTTGATATCACTTTTTCTTATTTAAAGGTAAGGCTGGTCGGCAAGGATAAAAAACGAGTCACCTTACCTTGCCCTCACTCGCGAGTCACCTTGCACACCCAAACAAGTCACGCGCTAGTCTCGCTTTCCAAGGCAATTTAAAGTGACCAAGTCACCTAATTAATTTGTATGCAAATAAAATGTTCCATTTGGTTTGTTTAAAAAAAATAATAATAAAAAAAAATAAAAAAAATAATCCCACTACCCCATTTTCCCCTTATAATAAAAGGTATGTTAGTTTGTATATTAATTTGAGAGTATGAAGCACCAAAGTAGTGGACAAACTTTTATTCATTACAGAAAGAAAGAAGATTACATTGCATAAGAAATTAAACCGCGATACATAAAATAAAAGACATAAATTAAAACAACTAAATATAATCAGGGTGATCCCAAGTTTGAGAGTTGTTGGAGTCATAACCATCGTCGTAAGCATACGAGACGAACCTTCAAATTTGTTGTCTTCCCAGTCTGCATACAAAACATCGAATTCTCTATCCTGACGTTCTTTTTCCTCCCTTTCAGCTTGCTCCCTACGAGCAGCTTCCTTCATCTCTATCAATACTTCTTCATATTGGAGCATAAATCTTTCCTTTTCGGCTTCCTCCCTTTCGGCTTGTTCTCTTTCTGCTTCCTCCCTTTCTGGCTCCTCCTTAAAAGCAGCTTCCTCCAATTCTCTTAAAAGTTCATCTTCATTAATTTGTTGACCGAAGTCTTTTTGTTCGGGAAATTGTTGGCCGAAGTCTTTTTTATACATTATTGAGAGAATTTGGTAAGAAAATTTTTGTGTGTGTGTGGCTTGTGAGTGTGGATATATATAGGGAAAATTTTTGAATTTGAATCGTTACAATGTAGTATCTGAATTTGAAATTTGAATTTATAAGTGTTAAAAAAAAAAGAAAAAACATTTAAATAAAAAAAATTAAGGTGAGTGGAAGTGAGTCTCTTGTCCGCATAAAGGTGAGTGGAATTGAGTGAAAGATAAAAGGGAAAGAAAGCTAATGTGACGCTCATGTGTAAGATGAGTGATGGAGTGCCTTGCCCTCCAGCCTAAAATATGTTATCTTCAAGCCATTATATACAAGTACAAGTGTCAACTAATTGACGAGTCTGAACATGTCCCAAACCATTTTGATATTACTTGTCGACATGATAAACATATAATTTGTGAAATATTTCATCTATTTGAGTTAGTTTAGTTTTTACAAAGTCAATATTGAGTAACACTTGTACATAGGATAGGAGTAGGGGTTACATAAAAGTCGACCCGATCCGAACCTGAATACGGTTTCTCGGGTCGGGTTAGTCGGGTCCAAACTTATATTCGGGTCAATCGAGTCAACCCGAATTGACTCGAGTTTTAAACAAGGTCGAGTTTATGTATAATATATGTCTCTTCTCCGGTTCGGGTCAACCCGATTGACCCGAGTTTTATTTATTTTCTTTCTAATTTGGATGTAAACACCTAAATTGTATAATTTTTAAACGACCTAAACCTGAACACGAGCTGACCCGACCCAAATTGACCGGCCGAGTTGACTCGAACTCGAATTGACCGACTCGAGCTTTACACAAGGTCGGGTTAGGATATTTTTTTAAGCCTTGAACTGAGTTGACCCGACACAAATTGATCTGAACCCGACCGAATCAACCCAAATAATAGCCCTATAGGAGTGCTACTTTGTGATGTAATTTTTATGTGTACTTTTTTATCCACAAAAGTCAAAAACACAACTTGATGGACCAAAGTGTAAACATCGATAACTTCCACCACAAGTTATAACATCTCCACAACACCAAGGACCAATCCACACAAACCGACATACTCCTCTCTATAAATACACCCCACATATTAATCACAACTGTAACCCTAATTTTGAATCGAATCAAATCTAACAGAATGAATTCAAAATTAAACATGAATCAATCACATTCAAACGATCGTGATAGCCCTGGGTATGTTTAATTCCATTTTTACGTTCAATTTTAATTTTCCCCAAATTTTTTAATTCGTTTTTTTGTTAAATTTGCAGGAAGATATTCATTGGAGGCTTGCCTAAAGAAACTGAATACAGTAAGATTACTTTAAGTTTTTATACTTTTATTGTTGGCATCGTATAATTTTTATGTGGTTTAAAATTGGGTTTATATATAGGATGGAAGATTTAGTTAGGTTCAGTAAGTTAAGTGACGAAAAGCGCAAACTCTAGTAACCCATGTGTGTGTTAAATTTTGATAATATTATGTTTAGACTTTTAATGTATGCTTCACCGGTAGGCCGTATATATGAAATTGTCAACTTTTAGTAGGATGTATATATGCAACATAGGAGATGTCTTATCTAGCATTGGTTGATTGATATTTACGTGGAGTGTGTTGTCGTGAAATTCTGTGTTTTATTGCGAGTTGTTTGATTAAGTGAAGCGTTTTGGCGTTTGCCAATTTGATGATGTTATTTATTTGCAATCCTTTTTCGCCTACAAAGTTTGCATAGGGAGTAATGCGGTCACTAAGTAGCAATTTTATGGTTATTAAGCTTTTTGGGGACTGACTTGCGTTATCTAGCAACTGTTGTTTATATAGATAACCTAGCACCATTATATGGTTTCCTCGTACTTGATTCTTATTCACAGTTTATGCCTGTCCTCTGATGAATTTACTGTTTTCTTTTTGCATTATAGTTTGTGCTTTTGTATTCCTACTAACATGGTACGTTTTGTATAAACATCAGATGAATTTAATAGGCACTTTGGGAAGTATGGACACATAACAGATTCTGTGATAATGAAGGACCGTATGACTGGTCAACCTAGGGGATTTGGATTCATAACATATGCTGATCCTGTTGTTGTGGACAAGGTTATCGAGGACACCCATGTCTTTAGTGGAAAGCAGGTAAAAACTAAAAGTAGTTGCTATATGCTGTTACGGCTACTTGGCCTGCGTATCTTTTGCTCATATTATTTTTTGTTTGTTTAGGTCGAGATTAAGAGGACCATTCCAAAAGGGTCTGCTAATTCAAAGGATTTCAAAACAAAGAAGATATTTGTCGGGGGTATTCCAACCTCACTTGGTGAAGGTACACAACTAATTTTTTCTTTTGCGATGGTTTTCTGTAAACATATCATATTAATAATTTAATATGATCATTCCAACTTGTTCAGATGAGCTTGCAACTTTCTTTTCGAAGTATGGAAAGGTGGTGGAGCACCAGATTGTACGTGATCATGCGACCAACCGATCTAGGGGATTTGGGTTTGTTGTTTTTGATAGTGTCGAAGTTGTTGATGAATTAGTATCTAAAGGAAATATGATAGATATGGCTGGTAATCAGGTGCGCTTTAGTATCCCTTCTTTAGTGAAAACCATCTGTAAACATGAATATTATAGCAACCAAAAAAGTTGTTTTACATCTCAAGTGTTTTCGCATATAAGTTCTGATACAATAATTAACGCATCCAATAAATCGTGCATAATGTATATGATGTAGGCCGAGATTTTACAGGTGTAGGTCTTCTAGGAGGCTAATCTTATAGTGTATTTACAGTTGAATTAGGTTGACTAAGTTACTTTCTTGTAGGTGGAGATCAAAAAAGCAGAACCAAAGAAAGCGTCAAACCCCCCACTTGTTAGCAGGTCTAGGTCACGTTCTTTCCCAGATAAATTTAGCGGATATGATGGTGGGTATGATAGCTTCGATGGTAGATATGGCCCGGGTCCCATTAGGGCATCTCGGGTCCCTGGAGTAGCTGATGGTTACCCTGGAATAGTTGATGGTTATAGCGGGTATAATCCCTATAGGGCTCCTGGGGGCCCTGGAATAGCTGGTGGCTATAGTCGGTATGCTCCCAATAGGGGGCCACCTGGAATATCTGGTGGCTATAGCCGGTATGATCCTTATAGGGCACCTGATGGCAGTCGGATTGGGTATTGTCCTGAAGGGACTCGTTACTATGGTCCGTATGGTGGCGAGGGTAGTGGTATTAGTGGTTATGGAGACTCTGGCGGATACCCTGGTGAATCTTTTCGTGGCGAAGCTAGTCGTTTTGGAAGTGGTGATGAGCATGGTCCATATCGCTATGCTCATTTAGGTGCTGGCGGGGGTCGTGATTCTGGTCCAGCTTCTAGTTATGGTGGCTCTTATGGTAGCGGAGGCTATGGTGGCGGTAGTCGCTATCATCCTTATTGAAGGTAGAAAAACTATGGCGTTAAGATCCCGCTTGGCTCTAGGAGTTCCAAAAGTTTCATCTAGTTTTGGATCTTTAAATCAAATTAGGCTTCCTCCAACTTTTGCAACTCAAGATGCTATACAAGAGATCCAGTGGTCGGAGAGTTTTTATTTCATGTTTCCTTAGACAAACTTAATATAGGAACTATGTAGTTATGTTTAGTATTTGGTTATGAGATTTTTTAGAAGTAAGAATCTTATTTTATAGTGTATTTAGTTCATAGCTAAGTTTCAGTTCAGGTGCTCTTTATGATTTCTATGCTAGATCACTTTCATATAGGCACTAGTTTGGCAGTGTTTAATTTCCTGCTAGAAGTTGCCTGCTGGGATGTTTTTACTAGTTGCATAGTCTTTTCAGGTGGATGAGCTTCTATATGAAGCCTTATATATATACACTGCTTTCAGATAACAATTTTCTAGACAGTTGTTTAGGATAAGCTTTTTTAAGTGACAAATTCGCACTATGCTCTAGTAACAATCTTGTGAATAAGAGACATCTTAATGAATTGGTACTACTATTTACATACGTTGCATGTTTGTCATGCTTTGGTAGTGGCAAGATTTGTTCTTTTTTCTTTGTTTGGGCTCCCTTATTGGTTAAGGTTTTATTTTTCCACCCATCTGCTCTGTTTAAGATAGAAACCCCAAATCAACTTAAGTTGGTTGAAGTTGCCATCTCTTACTATACCTTTTATAATATGGGTGGTAAATGCTTATAATATGGGTGCATAGGGCTGCAAACAAGCCAAGCTTTTAGCAAGCAACTTGAGCTTGACATGATCGTGTCGAGCTTTTATCGAGCTCAAGCCCGAGCCCAATAAATCAGCTCGAAACACATAACAAGCTGAGCTTGAGATAGCTTTTATCGAGCTTTTCGAGCCTTAAAGAACATATATACTTTTATTATACATATTTGTATAAACAACCTCAAGGCTAACGTGCAGATTGTTATAATAATTAAATATTTGTAGGACTATTTAAACCCTAGTTATCCCGAATGTTTTGTACAAGTTTTTTGCTCTTAAGTTCATCGCGTATTTTTTAAAATTTATTGACGCGTTTGTCTATCTAATTTAATGTTTATATATAAATTCAAGCTTTTCAAGCCGAGCTCGAGCTGAGCTCAAGCCTACCTTATAGTTTTCGAGCCTAGCTCAAGCCCTGTCAAGCTCGAGCTCGGCTTGACTCGACTACAGCCCTAAAATTAAATTACTACTGTAAAGCCTATGAAACTACTTACTTATGTGTTCATTAACGTTAGAGTAATTATTTAGCCTCTTTTGATTCATGTATAACCAACACTTGTAAATTGTTATTCACTGAAAGGTATATCATGAAATTTTCCAGCTACGGGATACACAGGTTTCATACTACTGTTGCAATCATAATTTGCAAAATGCAACTTTAACCAAGCTTTTCAGGAAATTTGTTGAATTCCAAAATATTTATCGACTGTTATCCTTATGCATTTGTACATGTTTAATCTGGCATCGTTTCCTTTGGAGGTTGAATTTCTCTTTTTGAAACATGTTTTTGGTGCAGCCTGTCATGGGTCTGAAAACTTGCACTTTTAGTTGATTTTTTTGTGTTGCTATATAATGTTGAGCTCGCAACATGTATATGACTTGGGACATTTGACTTGTATTATGAGATAAATGGCATTGCTTATAATGTTGTATTTTCCGGAATGGAGATCATATATTTCAAAATAATCGAACAACTAAGTTTTTAGTTATTCATTGACATGTCAAGTTTGCTTTACTTATCGAGTAGCTAAATTTTGTGTATTTCATCACAAAAAGAATTCGTTGTCAAACAAAAGATCAAGAGCAAAATATATTTCATCACCAAGGCTGTGCAAACTTGAATCAGATTTGGTAGACGGAAACCGAACTGGCTATGTCTCCCATGTGTTTCTAATGTTAGTTGAGTGGCTGTGTATGTTAAAAGCCAAATAATAAAAGTCAATGACTGTTTACTATCTGAGTGAACTCAAAGTTCAACAATAATGAACTACAACGTTTTTAAGTACTGTAATATTTCGCATTCTGGTGTCAGTCGCTTTTACCACTTAGAATTTGGCCAAAATTTTGATGGCATTTAGTTTTAACGAGTACCACCAAATATCTTGATCACTAGGAGTAGTGTGCAGTGCTTGCGGTCGTGTTTCAGTATTATTGGAGTATAAAAGTCCTTTCTAGAAACAATCGTAAAATTCTCGCTATCGGATCTTTGAAGCATCTGTTCTTGATGAATGTTCCTTTTTCATTTCGAGTTTTGTTCATTGAATTCGTAGTGTTGGAAGACGACTCTTGTTATTTATCCTCCTCAAACCGTTCATCGCATAAGCACATCTCTAAAGTCATGTTCGATGGTTCAAAGCTAGCCAACTTTTTCGTTAAAATTGTCAAGTATGTGTGGATGGATGTGTTATTCGAACTAGCCGAAAGATGAAGAATAAACTCAATCCTTTGGTCTATAGATTGGTAAAAGATTAATAATGGAACAAGTTTACATCATATCATTGTTATATGTACTTTAAACCTTTGACTTTGACTCATAAAAGCAGCCAACTTTTTTGTGTGGATCTCATCACATACTTTGTTTATTTGTGGGTCATCAAAATTTTTTTTATCTTTTTTGTTGTTGGGGTTTTCTATCTTGTGCTTATATAGCATGAAGATAAGAAAAAGACATAAAAAGACTTACCCACAAAAGCGATACACATCACTTATAAAAATGTATTTTTGGTGGGTCCTTAAGTACTTTTTATGTACTTTTTCTCTTCTTATCATGTGCCCCTATGGCACAAGATAGAAAAACCCTTTGTTGTTCATAGGACATATACATGAAGACAAGAGAAGTTAACAACTATAATAAAAACCCAATATATACCAAATACATATGACAAGTGAACTAAATTTGGGAACATATACCTTTACTCGTATTTTTTTTATACAAATTCGGTATTATAAAACACAAGTCATTAAAGTTGTTGACGCTAAACAGTTTTATTCATGCCAAGTGATAAGTTTCTAAATACAAATAAATAATCTTTTATATAAAAGTATCTTTGCTCATGACTAGCATGTTACATTTTTATATGTTTATCTTTTTTAATTTATTTGCCAGAAAAGATTCTCAGTAAAACTTTCATATGATTTGTTTATACATTAAGTTAATAATTTACTTGTATATCATGATGTAATGAAACTTGAAGTATTGGACACATTCTGAGCTAAATTTTAACCACTTGAATAAACTTTAACTTGATAAGGATTCTTCTTTGTTTATTGGGACTCAAATATGTACAATCACATATTTTTAGGCACAGGTGAACTAACCACCAAATTCACCAATTATGGCACATACACTTTTGTAGTTTGTAGTTGACATAAATTTAAATCATTTTCATGTGAGTTCAAGAAAATATAAACCATATTCCAACCTAACAATCTTTTCTTTCAAAAGATCATGACACAATGTCGACATTTACTAACCTATAAGGTTCAAGATAACAATTGTCGGGTAAAGGTACGATTTTGACCATGTTCAAGCCTCAAACATCGAACATAAACCTGGCGCACTTTTCCATTTTCGGAAGACCTGAGTGATCCGTTCACATAGAAGGTATCGAATCTAGATTACAATCCGTGATATGAACTTATGTTCGTATTTGGAAACTTAAGGTCTCACCAATTTCCAAGCTTGCAGATGCATATCAGTTTAGAGAGCTCGGTGTCTTGCTTGTGTTCGTCCGCCAAGAGCACAAAAACCTTGGCATTCGTCCGCCATTCGGTTTTCAGCCGATCCACGCACATACGTTTTTTATTTTTTATTTTTTATTTTATTTTATTTTTAAATAGGCGGGTATTTTTGGTGGAGTATTTTGTGGGGACTTACATGCATAGTAACATGTTATTATGTTTTTTGCTAAGGAGGTTATTTTAGTTATGAGTGTGTTATTGAGAGCCTAATAAGATGACACTGAGATAGCAAATAAATAACGTGTTATTTGTCTTTCTGACACTTTGCACTCTTACTAATGTAACAAGGATTTTCAATTTTATGAAACTTTAAATAACTCGCTTACAACTAAAATAGTTTTTATGAGATTCAACGTCCATGGCAATAAATGCCGAACATATTACAATAACACTAGCTGAGCATAATAGACCGCAAACCGGACTAAGCCTAGAAACCAGTCCGAATAGGACCGATCGGACCATACCGAATGTATTTCGTTAAGGTCCTAGCTCGGTCCACCCTTTTTCTCATATTCAGTCTTTGGTCCGGTCCAGTCTTACGTCAAACCAGTCATTATGCTTTGTTGGACTCACCGAAGAACTGGACCAGACCTGAACTGAATATTTCGGTTCGGTCCTCGATCCAATATTTTAGGTTAAATCAATTTTCGGTCCAATCCGACTTTGGTCGATCTAATCCGGTTTTCGTACCGTGCTAAGCCCTAAATAACCACAAGTTTGACCATCTTTAATCCTTTAGAAATTAACAAAAAAAAAACAAGGAGGAATTGCATTTATATCCCTCCAAAGGTGAATAATTTCATATATATCCTTTTTACAAGTTTTTGATGCACATAATACAATGATTTTTATGCATGTAAAGAATATATATGCAATTTTGCATCTTTGAAGGGATATATATGCAAATGACCCAAAAAACAATACCAAAAAATTTCACCTTTTGATACATGAAAAGAAAATTTACAAGTTGCCATAAAAGCTAAAACCATGATATAAGAATATACAGGTTGGAACCACAAGAACCCCATATGTTTTCTCTCTCTCTTTTTATAAAATAAATTTTTATAAAAATAATAAGATGAAGAAGAACGTGGCAAAGCTTTAACTTTACCCTCGATTCCTCAAATTCTCTTTCTCTCTCTCTCTTCCATTAAACACTTTCTCTCATCCACCACACACACTTCACCTTTTAACTCTGTGTGTGTGTGTTTTTTTTATATACTTCTTGACTCATCATCAAGTTTTCATCTTTATACACCATTTCAGGTTTGTGCTTATTGGGTTCTTTTTGTAATTTGATTTTATGGATGTTAATGCAAGTGGGTATTTTTTTTATCCCTTTCTATGTGTTCTTGATTGGTTTTTTCAAGATTAGGGTTTTGTGAATCTTGATTGGGTCTAAAATTGTGATCTTTGAAAACCCTTTTAGGGTTTGGTTATTTAGGTGTTAATGCAAGTGGGTTTTGGTTTTTATGTTTTTTTATTTGGTTTTTTGGGTTCTTGATTGGTTTCAAGATTAGGGTTTTTAGTTCTTGAAAACCCTTTTAGGTTTTTTTGATTTTTAAGTGTTTTTAATTGATTTCAAGATTATTGTTTTTTATTTTATTTTATTTCATAATTAGGTCTAAAGTTTTGATCTTTGAAAACCCTTTTGGGATTGATTATTTAAGTGTTAATGCAAGTGGGTTTTAATTTTTGTGGTTTTGATTTTGGGATTGAAAAAACTACTAAAGATTTTTTTAAAAGCCCTTTTGAGATATGATTATTTGGGTGTTAATGCAAGTGGGTTTTGATTTTTATGTGTTTTTGATATATATTTAGGCTTAAAATTATTTTTAAAGTTTTGATCTTTGAAAACCCCTTAGATATGTGATTATTTGATTGTTAATGCAACTGATTTTTGGATTTTTATGTGTTTTTTTGCTCATTTTTAAGTTGTGGATCTGTTCTTGATATATGTGTACTAGAGCTTAATGTTTTAATATTTGTAATAATTTTCAGGTTTATATGCAAGTGAGTTTTGCTTTTGATGTGTTATTGGTTGATATTTAGATTAGGGTTTTTGGTAGGGATCAAATTGGTAAAGGTTTAATTGGGTCTGTTTTCAAGATCTGTATGCTTTTCATATACCCTTTTGCTTTTTACCTTTTTATTTTGTGTTGGGTCTGTTCTTATCTAGTAATTGACTTTTGATTGTTGTATGAAAAATGTTAATTATGTGGTTTTAAAGACACTACTGAAATCATGCTTGTTATTTTGATTTGAGTTGAGTGAATAACCTGAAATCTTGATCTGATATTGTGTTTTGGTATGTAAGTTAAGTTATTTATGTTATTAGTTTGTATAATTTATGGTGGCGTATTTTGATTTCCATAGATAGTTTCATGATTTGTTTGAGCTACTGTAACTTCTTTGATTTATTTCTCGATAGCGATGTTGTGCAAATCTTATCTGTGATGTATCAGTTTAAGACTACCTGGCTAACTTTGATTTCCATCGATAGTTTATTGATTTGTTTCTTGATAGTGATTTTTATGTGAAAAATGCAACTTTTGTGTATATTTTGTTAACTAAGTTTTGTGCGCCTGATTTTCTTTTCCATTTTTATGATACATCACCTATATTTTGATTTCCATTTGTGGTTTCTTGAACTTGTAACTTAAGTATTTTGATTTGCTCTATATACTACATCTTTCTTTCTTTAAAAATCGAGAATAAAGTTGATATTCGATTTACTTGTTTCAGGGTTTGAGATGTTGCAACTGAACTGATTGATCTAAAAAACCTCGTAGTTTTATAAATGGATTCAAAATCAAGTACCAAAAGCGTCAGTAGTCAATCAATGGGAGAAAAGATTACTAATTTAGAACCTGCAACTCCCACAAAGTCGTCTGAAAAAATCAACTTAGAATCGGAAGATACATTTGATCAAGAAAAAACTTTATCGGGTAAAAAAGAATCTTTCAAAGACAGCTCAGCATCTACCGATGGAATCAGCAGCGGTGCTAAAACTAGTGGAAGTGCAAAAACAACCGAAAAATCCGAACTTGTTGAAAGTGGAAAAAGTAGTATATGTAGGGGAAGCACAAGCACTGATGTTAGTGACGAAAGTAGTTGTAGCAGTTTAAGTAGCAGCATGAGTAAACCCCATAAATCAAATGATTCAAGATGGGAAGCAATTCAAGCCGTTAGATCAAAAGACGGGAATTTGGGTTTGAGTCATTTCCGATTGTTGAAAAGATTGGGTTGTGGTGATATTGGTAGTGTTTATCTTTCTGAGCTTAGTGGTACTAAATCTTATTTTGCTATGAAAGTTATGGATAAAGTGTCGTTAGAGAGCCGTAAGAAATTGTTACGGGCTCAGACTGAAAGGGAGATATTGCAATCTTTGGATCACCCGTTTCTTCCGACGTTGTATACTCATTTTGAGACTGATAAGTTCTCGTGTTTGGTTATGGAGTTTTGTCCTGGTGGTGATTTGCATACTTTGAGACAGAGACAACCCGGAAAGCGTTTTACCGAGCAAGCTGTAAAGTATGTTCCTTAATCCTTGCTTTTTGTTTGCTCGATCCTTTAAAGTTTATCACCCTGTCCCTTTTGAAGTAATTGGTTTTAAGTGTTTGGATAAATTACCTATCCCATACCTAACTTTAATCACACAATTATGTTGATTATTGATATTTAAGTCATAACAATGAAAGTCAGAACTCTCATCCAAACATTAAATGTTTAGAGGTGTCAAAACTGGAGGCTCGATTTAAATGGGCTGTATCGACCCCAAACTTTTTTTGACTAGTATATCTGTAAATGATTACTGTTTAAAATAAATAAAATAAGTATTACTGCTTAAACCTTAATTTTACATGTTTGATCCGTTTTTTATTTTATTTTATTTTTTTATTTTATTTTTTTTAAAAACTTGTTTGGCCCGTTTTCTGTGATCTAGCATTGTGTGACCCTTTTGCTTATAATGTTACATGTTAGACCCGTTTCCTAGTATTATAAATGTTTTACGTCTTATTTGTAATTTCACATGTTTGGCCTGTTATCTGTAATTATACATGTTTTTGACTCATTCGCTGTAATCTTAAAAGTTTGCTCCGTTTTCTTATATTTGCCCACTTTACTTTTTACATAAGTGTTTGGCCCGCTTTCTTATAGTTTACATGTTTGACCCTCTTTCCCTATAGCTCTGTTTGACCTGTCTTCTTCTATTGCTACATGTTTGGCCCGTCCCCTTTTATCTTGTATGTTTGGCCCGTCTTCTGTGGTTGTACATGCCTTACCACTTTCTGTATTATAGCACGTGGGCCCCTTTCTAGATAATCATGCATTTTCGACCGGTTTTCTTTATTTTCCACGTCTTGGCTCTAATTTTTAGTAATTTCTGCGTGGCAGGTTCTATGTTGCAGAAATACTTCTTGCTATGGAATACCTCCACATGCTCGGGATCATATATCGTGACCTTAAACCTGAAAACGTTCTGGTCCGTGAAGACGGTCACATTATGCTGTCTGACTTTGACCTTTCTCTTCGATGTTCTGTGAGCCCCACACTTGTTAAATCAGCATCTCTAGACACTGACCCACTTCGAAAAAATTCTGCTTATTGCATTCAGCCAGCATGCATTGAACCCACTTCTTGTATCACACCTTCATGTGTAGTCCCCACATCTTGTTTCTCGCCGCGACTCTTTAAATCAAAATCAAAGTCGAAATCAAAACCTAAGGCCCCTGCGAAATCGGAGATCAGACACCAAGTGACCCCGTTACCTGAGCTCATGGCAGAACCAACTGGAGCCCGGTCGATGTCGTTTGTCGGGACCCACGAGTATTTAGCCCCTGAAATCATTAAAAATGAAGGGCATGGTAGTGCAGTAGATTGGTGGACACTCGGGATATTTTTGTATGAATTGTTGTTTGGTAAGACTCCGTTTAAAGGGTCTGGGAACCGGGCCACGTTGATGAACGTGGTGGGTCAGCCTTTGAGGTTTCCTGATTCACCAGTGGTTAGTTTTTCGGCTCGTGATTTGATCAGAGGGTTGTTAGTGAAAGAACCTCAACATCGACTGGCGTATAAAAGGGGTGCTACTGAGATCAAACAACACCCATTTTTTGAAGGTGTTAACTGGGCTTTGATTCGGTGCGCAAGCCCACCGGAAGTCCCAAGGCCCGTCGAGTTTGAGCGGATTCCTGGTCCGATGCCGAATCCCGGTGAGAAAAAGCCTGACGCAATCACGGTCCCACCTGAGAAAAAGGGTTTGGATAATTATCTGGAATTTGATTTCTTTTGATGCTATTTTCCATTATTGATTTTCTTTTCTCGCCGAAGCTTATTGTTGTTCGTATAGTAATTGTTTGATGTTAATTCGCCATATGTGAAAGAACACTTGTAATGTCTGTTGTATTGAAAAAGAAGTTATTTTTGTGCGTACGACGAAATGTGTTTTACGACATGTTTTTTGAACTAAATGAAAGGTTTTTTTACTTCTTCCGTTATCGCCTCTCTGCTAATGAACATTTTTCGACTATTGTTTGTATCAATTTTTGATAAGCCATAAGTATATGGGCTAAATAAAAAGATGTGCTTGAACAATGACTAATTACAGTTTTTATCAAACCAAAATGTTTTATCTTTATTTGTGCCAAAATGTTTTACATACAATGTATATGAAATTGTTTTTACTGGTTTAAGGCATTGGGTTGATTTGATTTTGAGATTGGTGTGGTTTGTAGATTTTGAGGTATTATACATAGGAAATGATGTTTGTAAGTACTATTTTGGCTAAAATGATGCACTTGATTTTTATGAAAAGGTACAAGAATTATTGTCTTTATTTGTCCAACATGTTGGCCTTTGAGATCTGACTTTCAAGTACTAGTATTTTATTTAGGTTTAATTAACATTTTAAACTTTATTTGTATAGTAAGTTGTATCATGTCATTTAGTTGAGAAATAAATAGTTAATTATTTTTTGCAAAATGGTAGTTAAATCTGAGATATGAAATATAAATGAAAGTTTACAGGTTTAAAAGGTCGGAAACCATAGTTATCATATAAAAAAAGTTGTAGTTTATAGGTTCAAATCTTGTAGTCGTGTCTTTATAGTCGTATTATTATGTTATTTATTTCTCTCATGTTGGTCGTGAACGGAACGGTGAGTTGTTTCAAAACTCTCAAGAATTAATGGAGAATCGGTTACAATTCGACATAAATAATGACATGTTACATTCAGAAAACGATAACCTACAAATATGATCCATTTCATCAAGTAGTTCAAACTCCAGAAACAATTTACGTGACTTGCAGTTGTAAATGGAGCCCTCGATGGCCATAGCTGCGTTAACAGGAGTAGTTGGTCATATAGGCTTGTGCTTTTGGTGTCGTCGTGTACGTAATTTCTTAACTCGGCTTATTGATTGCTTACGGCATCCACATCCTCCACCTCAACGAGCAGTTTCTGTTGCAAATATCTTGGAAGATATTCAAGAACGATCCCATTCTTGATTTCGTGGTCACATTCTGTCAAAATCTATTTCTATACACGTTCCTTCATGTTCGTAGATCATCTATTTGTCGTGGTGGTTTCAAGTTGTATGCCTATCGTTAAGATTCAATAAAATGATATATCGTTAGGCCTTTTATTTTATTTTTTTATTTTTTAAAATTATTATCGTTATCGATTATGCATAAGTATAGACACAACGAAACTCGACTCGACTCGACGTATCACAACTTTCATTTAAAAGCTTTGTATTTTTTTTTCTTGTTAATTTTGTATCCAACAATGTAACATGCATTTAGGAAGCTATTGAATTAGTTGTTTTAAAGCTCGTGGTCACACTCCAGGTTGGCATTAACTAAATCATGTTTGACAAAAGAAAAATGTCGGAATAATGCTTTAATCTGTGTGGATAATAATAATATTTGAAAAACCTAGAAATAAAGAAGAACACTCGTTTCAATTTAATGAAAAGAAATGAAAATAATGAAAAGTGTCACAACCTTTATTTAAGCTTTTGTATTATGGACATATTATATCGAAATGTTGTGAAAACCTACAAATATGGTTAGGTGTTGCCTGAGCATCGGATCAAAACTAAATCGAATCGGGCAAAATTGAATCGAATCGAACTGAACCGAACCTAAACCGATTTGTGAAAGACATGAACCGAGAACCGAACCGAAGTGACTTGGTTCGGTTCGGTTTTGTGTCGGCCCGTTCTATTGGTTGTACGGATTAGTAGTGTTTTCTCGGTTTTGGCTAGAACCGAAACAAAAAATCATAGATATATAGAGCCGAATACCAAACCAAATATGGTCGGTTTGGTTTTGATTGGACCGGTTCGGCTCGGTTATCCGCTTTGGTTCGGTTTTCGATTTGTTCTGCTACATCATCATATACTCATCACTTTTTCACTGCTTTACTCGCAATAAATGAAAAGGGGAAAGTTATAGTTTTACTTGGCCTCATGACCACGGCTAAGGCTGTTTTGCTCGGCTTCACTAGAAGCTGCAGTGGCGACCACTTGTGACACCGAGCCACCTCAACACGACGCCGACCACCACTGCACCATTGCGTATGACATATAACTTGATACACACTCGTATGATTTTTAGTTTGTGGGCACAAGTTGAATGTTAGTTGAACATCCATACAAGTATACAACTTCAACTATTTTTTTTTAGTTATTATATATTTTTTAAATTTTTTGAAAGTAACATGCATACACAGAGGAAACAAATAGCCACGTAGCCCATTAGTTGCCAAATAGCCACAGGCCCAATCGAGTCAAAAGAAACAAATATAGACCTACCAAAGTAAACGGGTCAAACTTTGATAGAATAAATAACCATTTTTTTTAACCTTTTCAATAAAAACAAATCAATTTTGATGTAATGATTAATCATTTTCAACATATTATGTTTTGCCCCGATTAGGATCCTCTCATGTTCAATTGAACATGAGAGGTTATGTTAGCCAATTAGAAACAAGATATATGAAATGAGGGTCCACCTTTTAAGTAAAAGTTAAGGGCCCACTTTTTGTTTACTCTCACAACATCATCATCCGACATCTCATTTTTGACTGATTAAGGGATTGGGTCCTTTCTCGACCGATTGTGACCGAATTGCCATATTGGTGATGACCGATGGTGACCTTTGGTCGACCGACCCTCTCAACCTCCCACTGTGTTTAGCCTTACTGTTTGCATAAGACATCGTGTTCTTATGCATAATTGTTTATTTCCATCTAGTCGGTCATTGCATTTACCCCAACACATTCACAAATAGTCATATAAGCAAAATCTAAGTACTTCTAAATTAGTTTATATGATATGTGCCATGATTAACAACAAAGTCATCTTATGAGATTTTGAGGCCTAAAGCGAAAATATTAAATGAGTCATTTTGAAGAAAAAAAATTATTGTTAATTTAAATAATTTAATGAAATTGTCAATAATCAGTTGTGTCACAAATTTCGATATACGAAATTTGCGATGATAGTTTTACTATAGACTCATTATTTTAGCTAAGTTTTTTTCAACTCGGATATCCGAAATTTCAAATAACATTTTTATATGTCAAAACATCCAAATATTATATATATGAAAACTTGTATATGAGTTCCAAAAGTGTCAAATTCATAAATCTAACTTTTTAATAAATTTCGATCAAATTCTCGAATAACCGAATAGGGATATCTTTTGAACACTCATAAACTACATCAAGAAAACTTAGAAAGCCGGAATTTCATCTAATTAGAAGCATAAAACTCGATATAAAAAAATGAAACTTAAAATTTTGAAGCTTTAAAAATATCTGAAACATAAAGCGATAGCTTTCGTAACTTTATCCTTGAGACACCCCTGATTAACAAAGAAATTTAGTGCCTTTCTAAAAAAACAAAAAACTTTAGTAAACGATCTCAAAGTCTCAAAGTTCCTCATAATCATTAAAGAACTATAATTGGTCAATAATTATACAAATGACAACTTTGTCACGACATACACAAATTCAAACTACAACTAATTTATTTGACACACTTGACTATTATAATATTTAAAAGTTCTACTAGTATTAATTAACTAGATAACCATAGCCACCTTCTCATATATATTATATACATGATGCTCATACAACATTGTATGATGAAAGCCAGATAGAAACACCTATACAAATCAAGAAAGAATCAAATGGACGACCAAAACAGTCGACTATTCGAGACAGAAACACGAAAAGGTGGTAAGAAACACAAAGCATTCGCAACAACGGTTTTGGTGTGCATTTTATGGATATGGGTTTACAGAGCAACCCAACTGCCACCGTTAAAAGCAACAACAACTGCTGCTTTTAACAGTGGCAGGACGTGGTATTGGATTGGGATGTTCGTGTCGGAAATATTGTTGGGTTTGTATTGGATGTTAACTCAATCGGTTCGATGGAATCCTACTTACCGGAGAACCTTTAAACAACGACTTGCTCAAAGGTATATTATTTGTATACACTATTTCAAATAATGTTTTCTTACCCTATAAAGTTATATTAACGTGTAATATATTAGGGTTATGCAAGTATTAAGTACGCAAATTTATGATAGTAGATAAGTTGTCGTCATGTACACAAATTTTTTTATTGTGCTTCGTGTTTTCAAGCTATAAGAAAAAATAAAAGAAAAGAAGAAGTTGTTTGGTCATTGAGTTATAAAGAAAAGTTTCTAATTATATACTTCATGCTATAAAAGTTTGGTCATTGATTTGCACTTTCTAAAAATGGAAATAACCACGATCGTTTCTGTTTTATAACATTTGTACCCCAAAAAAAAAAAAAAACTTTTTGGATTGTCAAAATTAACTTTTTTTTTTTTTTAAAAGATTTGCACATGCCAGCCATGGACAGCCGAATGATTTTGGATAGAGATTTTATCCAAATGTGTTTATTTTCAACAAAAGATAACATATTCTATCACAACATGTTATTAACTATTATTCCTTGAGAAATAATTGAGGTTTTACTTAGAATTTTTCAAAGTCAAAGAGTTCAGTATCAAAAGTCAGACCAGTATAGTAAGTTTGGTACATGTCCTAAACATGTTTGACCTAACCATTCAGGTTGATCTAGTGTTAAAAAGGGTTTATGATTATCACTTTAAAATGTATGAGATTTCAAGTTCAATTTCTGCTATGTGCAAACAACACTGAAGTGGTCACGCCAACCTTTTGAAAAGGGATGGTTTACCCGGTTTTAAGTCTGTGTGGCGGTGAGTTCAAACCCTGTAGATTAGTCGGACAAAAGGTCACAAATCATGATTTAACAAAAAAAAAGAAAAAAAAAAAAAAAGATGTTTGACCTTAAACTGGTCTGTAAATTAACTCGACATAGTATACACATTTACATGGGCAGATTGAGCGATTTCTAAGGGTGCGTTTAGTTGTTTTAGTTGTTAGAAAATGAGAAGTTTTTTAGAAAAGTTTTCTAGGAAACACAAAGAAAACAAAATTCAAAATGAGTATTTTCTGAGCTATCATAACTATGATACTTGAATTTAGAGTTCCCCAGTTTTCAAAAGGTTCCCTAGAGAATGCTAGAAGAGTTACTCTGTTCTAAAAAAAACTAAAGAAAGAAAATTAAGAAAACTTTCCTGCAACTAATTGCACCCTAAGATTGTCTGTGAATCACTGAATCACACGGATTTTTGTATATGAGTTGTAAATCTTTACTACTTTTTAACAAAATGAACATGATAAGTTTTAATCTGGATCCGTCTCGACACATTTAGACTATTAACTTATAAAGATTATCTACTTACGTAAATAATGTACTCTCATTTTAACAAATATCATGTTGATGTTATGGTGCAATTTAACTGTTAGGTACGAAAACAAGTTACCATGCGTTGACATATTTGTGTGCACGGCTGACCCAGTGATCGAGCCACCAATAATGGTGATTAGTACTGTTTTATCGGTTATGGCTTATGACTACCAGCCTAACAAGCTCGTCGTCTATCTATCTGACGATGGAGGGTCTGAGCTTACTTTCTACGCTCTCACTCAAGCTGCGGTCTTCTCCAAACACTGGTTGCCATATTGTCGAAAGTACAAGGTGGAGCCATTGTCACCAGCTGCATATTTCAAATCAGCTTCTCGCCCTTCAAGCACGAAACATGATCAAGATTATGTTGTTGTTAAGGTAATCATGTTAACTTTTTATGAATTGTTTTTCGCAAATTTTTTGTGAGTACAAAAAAAATTAGGGACTACACCATGAAAAAATATAAGTCAAGGGACTAAATCATTTTTTCCTTGGGTTGCAGAACTTGTTTGAAGAAATGAAGAATCGAGTCGAGAATGTGACAAAGATTGGAAGAGTTCCTGAAGAATTACGTGTAGAACACAAAGGATTTGCGGAATGGGATGCATTCACATCTCCAAGGGATCATGATGCCATCGTTCAAGTAAGCACTTCACGATATACACAGTTTTTAACTCGAGTCTGCTTTTCTCTTGGGTGTTCGAATCAATCATCGTATTAGTCCTCTTAACTCTGTCATTTGCAGATTTTACTTGATAACAATCAGGATGTAGAGGGGCAAAACCTTCCAAAATTAGTATATTTGGCTAGGGAAAAGAGACCAAACCATTTTCATAACTTCAAAGCTGGAGCCATGAATGCATTGGTAAGTATTTAAGTGACTTTTATACGCATTCTTCTTAAGTAAATCTTTTTTCCTGGGAGGGAAATATCATGTTAAATGATGTTATCGTTTTATGCAGATAAGGGTGTCTTCGAAGATAAGCAATGGACCAATAATCCTGAATGTCGACTGTGATATGTACTCAAATAGTAGTGATACTATAAGAGACGCGCTTTGCTTCTTCATGGATGAAGAAAAAGGCCACGAGATTGGTTTTGTTCAGTACCCACAGTGTTTCGGAAACCTTACAAAAAATGAGCTTTATGGTGGCTCTCTTAGAGTACTTCGTGAGGTGAACGATATAAATATACATATAATATATGCTTGATTTATTTATAATGTTGTTAAGAAAGCTTAACGCGTTTTATGTTGATTGATGAAGATTGATTTCCATGGTTTTGATGGTATGGGCGGGCCTTTGTATGTTGGAACTGGTTGCTTTCACCGAAGAGAAATTCTTTCAGGGAAAAGTTTATACGATGGAAAAAGAATCGACTGGAACATGGTGAATGATCACAAGAAGACGACATTAGAAAACGCGAATGAAGAACTAAAGAAGCTCGCGACATGCACCTTCGAAAGTGATACTGAATGGGGCAGAGAGGTTTTACTTGTTTGTTTTCAGTTTCTAATTCCAAGCCAACCTAACACAACCCGAACAATTTTGACCTATATGTACAAAAATTATCCGTTGTGACAATTTGCCACATCTAGGCCCATGTTATATGATTTCCTTAGAAATATATCATCCTCGAATCTCAGCAACTTAACATTATTCCAATGCATTTTTGTGTTATAGATTGGTTTAAAATACGGATGTCCCGTTGAAGATGTCATAACAGGGCTATCTATTCACTGCCGAGGATGGAAATCAGTATTTTACAATCCAAAACGAGAGGCCTTTTTAGGCGTTGCAGCAACCACACTCGACCAAACCCTTGTGCAACATAAAAGGTGGTCAGAGGGTGATCTATTGATTTTGCTCTCAAAGTATAGCCCGGCTTGGTATGGGCTTGGAAAGATTCACCCTGGTCAGTTGATGGGCTATATGATATACTGTTTATGGTCCCCTTCATCCGTGCCAACTCTTTATTACTCCATTGTCCCATCACTTTGTCTCCTTAAAGGGGTTCCACTTTTCCCTACGGTACGATATCATTCTATTGTTGTTTGAGAAACTTACAACAAGGTTAAGAACTAACCAAGTTTCAACAGTCATATCGATCATAAATCTTATGGAATTTGGTCTTATGACAGCTGAAACAACTTGACAATCAACAAGTTGATCATGTTTTGATGTCTTATATAAAGTTGCAATAATTTGAATCACACATTCGTCTATTTCTAACAACTTTGTCGATATGTAGGTATCAAGCGGATGGTTTCTCCCATTCGCATACATCATAGTCTTTATCTCAGCATTCGACTTCCTTGAATTCCTCCAATCCGGTGGGACCACAAGAGGGTGGTGGAATGATCGCAGAATCTGGCTCTACAAGCGAACTACCTCGTACTTTTTTGCATTACTCGACACCATTTTGGGATCAGACTTATCATTTGTAATAAGCTCAAAAATGGCGGATAATGATGTTCAAGAGAGATATGATAGAGAACTAATGGAATTTGGAGTGTCGTCACCTTTGTCAACAAATGTGGCAACACTCTCAATGGTCTATTTGGTCTGTTTTCTTGGGTTTGTTGTGAAATCGGCGTTGATGGACACGATAACTAGGAGAGCATACTTCGAGACCATGGCGATTCAAATAGTACTTTGTGTCGCATTAGTGCTTATTAATATGCCATTCTACTTGGGGCTTTTTCTTCGCAACGATAAAGGGAAAGTACCAAGTTCCGTGACAACAAAATCCGTTTCTATAGCTTTGCTCATTTGTACGATTTTCTACTTTGTATAGTATGTCTCGGTACAATGAAATAGGGTTTATTTAGTTTGAGATTTGTGTGGTTAATCCATTTTACTCTCATAATGTTACCCTTGTGGTTAATAAATTCATACCTTCAATATTACTAGTTTATAAGTTGTCCTTACTACTTTTGAAATTAGGCCAAAATTTATATTTTCGGTTTAGAGTCTCTTTCGTTTGCCTATACTGATTGACTCTCCTAAATCACGTTTATGTTATAACTCGCAACACACAATCCCAAAATAATCTAAGGTAAACTAGCTACTAGTCGTTGCTCTTACTATACTCAGATATAATTGTTTAATAAGTACGTTATGTTATAGATGAATATGTTTTCGAAAGTATTGGTCACGACAATACTATTGCTTCTTACAGCTAACATGGAGGGAGTGTTCGGGATCAGGTTTTTGATAGACGGGAAAGAGTGTTTTTCACATAAAGTTGAGTATGGTGCAACGGTTCGATTTTCTTTTGTGGTTATTAACGTTGAAGATACTGATGATTGGCATTATACTGTATATGGTACCGATCTTGAGGTATTCATTTATGTTTGTCTATTTATATGCACATTTTACATATATAGGCATCAAATTCAATAATCACAATGATGTTATGGTATCTTGAAGTCCTTAGCGAGTTTATATGAAATTTTTCTACATATGAAAAGCTTAATTTGACACTGTATATGGCCCTGAGGTGAAAGTTCTAATGGTGGATGTTTCCCTGTGTTGCTTTTATTAGGTTAAGGGGCCGAACGGGGAACAAATTCAAGAGTTTCATTACAAAACAAGTGAATCATCCGAGTTTGTGGCGCATAGTGAAGGCCTATATCAGTTTTGCTTTTCTAATCAATCGCCTTACCCAGAGACTTTGGACTTTGATGTCCATTCGAGTCTTTTCTATAAGAACGTTGAACATGCAAAACATGGTGACATATTAACTCGTTACGTCACATTACATGTATCATGTCCAACACTAGTTAAAGTCGCCTCAAAAAGAGATATGTTTTATTTTACAGATCATTTCATACCAATTATGGATCAAATAGCCAAGTTAGGGGACAAGCTAGTGAACATTCAATTTAAACAACATTGGCTTATGGCTGAGGCTGATCGACATGAAATAAGTAAAATCTCTAACTCTTGTACATTAAACAAAATCGATTAAAATGTTCTTTTTAACATTCAGTTCATATGTGTTTATTTGTAGTAAATGAAAGAATGAGCAAGAGAGCTAGCACAAAGCTCTCGTGGAATCGTTTGCTATGATCGGTGCTAGTGTCTTGCAAGTGTACCTTCTCCAACGTTTGTTTGAGCGAAAGCTTGGAATGTCGAGAGTTTAACCCATGATCGATTGCAAAACATTGAACAACTTTTAATTTAATTTGTAGAAATTGTGTTATGCTTCACTTGTGAGCTTCTATGTAAACTCAAACTTTAATAGTTTAATATAGTAATCATCATACAAGTAGGTTACAAACACAATCTTGAGCGGATATTACACTAGGAAGTATGTCAGAAGCTGAAAACTAAGGTATTATAATAACTAATGGATGACCATTCCCTATTAGTTGACAGGTTATGACCATTAACTTACCCTAAATTAAGAGTAATTTATTAAAAAGTGCAAGACAACACTTGTAGGTAATAGCTTATAAGGTGTTGAATGTTAAGTAATTAAGATAGATTAATCAAATAGGATAGTTGCTGTTCTTAATGACTGAAATTCGAATAAGCTAATTGTTATAACGTACCTAGGATTAGATATTTGGAGATCACCGGTTTAGATTACAAGGACCAATTTGATCTTTATGATATTAGACCCTTGTTGGAATATGTGTCCCGACGATATTTGGTCAGGAGGACCCAGCGTCCGGACGATATACTCTTTTACCCAGTTGACTATTGTTCAGCGAGTAAAGCGCACAGCCATGCCAGCGCAGCCTTCCGAGATTTTATGGGATTTCACCACCACATGGCCTGACACCTACTGAGTAGGTTTGCTTTAGGCCTGCTGTGCCTATTCCCTATGCCAACCAAGTTTCAAGGATTGGGGTAGTATAAAAAATACTCCAACACATTTAATACTTGCATTCAATTCACACACACTTACTTTCTCATATTTATTACTGCATTTATACTCCTTACCCCCTACTTATTCTCAAGCCGGAGCTTGGTCTCGGGATAACTCCCGAGGTGAGGCTAACGCGTGTTGCTCATTGTGCAGAGAGAATTGCTTTCTTTCCTTCGGACAGAAGATAAAGGACGCAGGATCCGGACAATAACCGAGGGGCAGGATTTTGCATCAACAAATTGGCGCCATTCGTGGGACCCGTTATTCATTCTACCACATAACTGAATGACTGATCCGTTAGAAACACCACCGCCCGGTCCTCCTGCCCCACCTTCGGAACATGTAGGAGGAAGTGGGTTCACCAATTATCAAACCTCCGGACTTCCGGAGCAGATACAGGCCCAGATGTTGTCAGTGGAAGTACTCATTAAGAAATACAACGCGACAGGAGCTAGTGTGATCAAACTAATACGGTTGTCATTTGGGGATGATGAGGAGACACCGGAAAAACTGACGGAGGAAAACACCAAAGACGACTTGAGTAAACCCCACAAGGAAGTGGCCAGGTCGCCTTTTACTAGAAGGATTGTAGAGTTCGCTGGTCCCAAGCATACCATGCCAACCAATTTAAAATCACGATGGGTCTACCGACCCGGACGATCATGTTAACCGTTTTGTAGGGGCAGCAAACCAGGGAGAATTGCCAATGCCCGTATGGTGTCAAATGTTTCAGCAGACTATGGACGGGCTGCACAGGGGCGGTTCAGCAACCTAGAACCGGGGAGTATCGATAGTTGGGATGACTTGAGGGAACAGTTCACAACTAGGTTCGCGTTGTGACAGAAAAGTATTAAAGACCCCATAGAAATCACAAGGATAGTCAGAAGGGCAAATGAAACCTTACCGGATTTCAAAGAACGATGGACTGATGAAGCTAGCAGGATACCGGGAGTACCGGAGTTAATGAGGATATCGGCATTCATGAATGCCCATCGATGTTCGGAGTTGGCCAAAAAGTTCTCTGATCAAGTGTCGAAGACTATCAAAGAAATGATGATCCGGGTGGATGATTACGTCCGGTCGGAGGAAGCATACAAAAGCACTGAATTACCGAAAGGAGAATTGCAGGAGACATACCGAAGGAGCAACCTTCTGCCGGTAAGGGATCGAACATCCAGAGGAGGATTTGGAAACAGAAGAAGAGGCGATCGGAGGCCGTAGGATAGAAGCGACTTTAGACAAAGAGAAGCATATTCTCCCTATGTTGCTCCCAAAGCTGATGCCCATCCTCACTATGAGTATCGGTGCAACGAGCTAGGTAAGCCGGACAATCATCACTCCATGCTCTCAGTTTTATCTAAGCAGCCGAAATAAATTCTAGCCACGGAGCACCATCTGAATCTACCTCCCCCACCACCTTTGCAAGGAAAACCCAGTAAAGAAAATGGAGATAGATACTGTGAGTATCATAGAGAGAAGGGCAATCTCACGAATGACTGCTATCATTTAAGAAAACAGCTGGAAATAGCTCTTGAATCGGGAAAATTAGATCACCTGTTGAAAAATATGCAACAGATAGGAAGGGACAAACCGAGGGGACAGAACAATGGGAAGGGTAAAGTGATCAATCTGGTCACTAATTACTCTGAAAACCGGAAGAGGAAGACGAGAATTCAAGACGAAGAGTGGATGAATGTCCCCGTAACTTTTCCCCATGTAACCGCAGACGATTTGTCAAAAGAACCTTTGATTCTAGAAGCGGAGATAGAAGGTTATCTGGTCCGAAGGGTTTTTGTTGATGAAGGAGCATCTGTGGAAGTGATGTATGAACATTTTTTCAACAATCTTTGTCCCTCCATCAAGTCCAGACTGCAGGAAATGCATTCGCCGTTAGTTGGATTTTCGGGCGAAGTTATTTAACCTTTTGGGAAAATTGAACTAGAGGTACGTTTTGGAGACCATGGCATGTTCCGAAGGACCACTATGAAGTTCACAGTCGTAAGGTCCCCTTCGCCTTACAATGTGATATTGGGAAGGTCTGGTTTAAGGGAGTTAAGGGCCATACCTTCGACCATTCATGCCATGATGAAGTTCCCTACCCCTGGAGGAATAAACACCCTAACTACCCGGAGGTCGGTAATTTTGGAGTGCCGGAGATTGGAAGAAGGACAAGACACCGGAGAAACCATCTCTCTTGTTAGGTTCCCAAATATGCAACACAAGTAACAATAGAAGAAATAGAGAGGAGATGAGATCGGTTGAACAAATATCAAACACACACACACGTATGAGTAGCACGGTTAGGCGTAGAGATGTGAATGAGAGAATAACTTGAACAACCAACCCTCAAGTGAGGGTTATACAAGAGTATTTATAGGAGGGAAGCTAGGGCAACACTCCTAGTTCCCTTCCTTTTCCTTATTGGACATGGGCCTAAGCTTATGGGCCTTCTACATAAGCTAGACCTTAAACAAACATAAAGGCCATAATAAGCTACCTATTACATATGAGTAACTAACACTTGAATAAAGGTTTAGGAGTGATTCCAACAATCTCCCCCTCAAGTGTTGGTGATGAAAAACAGTGAAGGCGTTGATGTAATAGTAGCTTTAACGTCTTCTGACATTCTTCTTTCTTGTGAGAAAAATTTCCTTGATTCAAACCATCTCCCCAGTGTAGAGATAGTTTTTTTTAACAGTTATGCTTTGACGTCATCTTTAACTTTGTTCTTTGATCATTGTTCTTTGTGATGAAAGTGATAGTATGTTGTTATCTGCATCTAGTTTGCCTCAGTGTCTGCTTCGCTTCAAGGTGTCTCCACGCCTTTCTCCAACATGCTCACACACTCTTTAACGTTGGATTACATCGATGAAGTTCTTCAAGTCTTTAACTTTGTAGATTCTTTGATTTGACGAAGAATCATTCGGACTTTTGTGTTGCTTTAAGATAGAACTTCTTTGATGATGTTGTTGGTGTGAACAAGTGGAGAATCTCAGACGATCATTCCGCTCCAGAGATTCCATAAGAAGTAAACATAAAAACGGTTAGTAATAAGCGGATTCCGCACTTACAAGTTTGAACTTCGAGAGTGTTAACAACATAGTGTGAAAACACAACTCTAATTTTACAAAGGCCGCCTCGAATCGGAGTCCCACAAGTGAGATAACACGATGTAAAATCGGTACACCTACGATTCGATGAGTCGCCGAGGTACAATCAAGCATCACCTCACGATCAGACCGCTTGAGACCACTAAGCGCAATCGCCGTTTTTGATGTTGACCCCGGCAGAGTTTCCATTCAATCACCGAGGATCACAAATGTGAACCTCTCATAAATGTTCTCGACATTGCTAAGATCCGTGAAGGACTCGATAATGTACCACCGAAATTCTTATTGTTGAACGTCAAGTGATGAAATGTCAAGTGTACCTAAGAGATCTTTTGATGAATCTCGTGGCTCTAGACTCAATAGTGCATTTTGGTTTTCCGAAGGAGACTAGGGAGAGGGTCTCCTTCTTCAATAATCTCTAAGAGAAAGCCGATAGTTTACGTAGGGTTCCCAGTGAGAATGAAACAAGCTTCGGTTGAGAGAAACTTGAGTGGCTAAGAAGGTTTAGTGCATGCGCCACCGGGTCCATGACGACTTTTAATCTTCAATACCGTGTCATCTAGTGACAACCAAGAGCATATGAATTGAACCCGTGTCCGCCTCTAAGTTGAATAACTGAGGGCTATTTCTTTTCACCCTTTTCTTTGCATTTCCTTTTAATTTTTCAACTCCTTCTTTCTCCGATTCTCATTCTCTCCTTTTTACAATCATACCTAAGGACTTCTAAATTCTAACTATTGGTAGTGTCCTTGGGTAGATACCTCCGGCTCTGGTGGATCATAGGACGGTTATTCCTAACCTTAATCACCTTATAACTCCATTGCCATAAAACCATTTTCAAGAAAAATCTCTCAAAGGGTTTGTAGATGAAAACATGTTTGAACCACTATGAGAGTTTTATCTTTTAGCGTAAATACTCCCCCTCCACATGTGCTTTAGAGTTTTGACGAAAATGCACAAAGGAGGAAAGAGTGCGACTTTTGAATTGATCGACTCAAGATAGACATTCCCCGCGAGACACGGTTACGTGGCATAGTTAAAGAGTTGCATTATCAGCTTTTAGGTGACAACTAACTCTAATAACTATCTTGAAAGTGTGGACAACCCCGAAAGGTTGTCAAACCCGTCAAGGTTCATGTCTACCAAGAGTTTCTAGAATGGTACATTCTACTCGGACAAGTCCTTTGCGAGACACGTTTACATCACTAGCTTAACTAGCTTGAAATTATTACCCGCCCGACAAGTCTTTTCGAAGTTACTGACAGCTTAAGATCTCGCCAATTCATGGGTTAAAGTCTTTTCACACGAGAGTTCATATAGCAAAACACAACATATTTCTTATCACGTATTTTCTCCCCTTAAAAAATGGCATATAAAATGTTATTTTTGAAAAGTTGAGAATAAATATGACCATTTCGAAAGTGTTGGGAAGAATGACCACTGTGAACAATTTGTGAACAAAGTTTTAAGTCAAGTACTCCCCTCAACAAGTGATATAAACGGTTGAGGTTTTGAAAATCATAAGGAAAGTACTTGTTCTTTTGAGCAAAACCTTGAAAAGTGAAAGGTTTGATAGGTTTTACTCAAAAGTAAGAAGCTTTCGCCCTTTTATAAGGATTGTGGCATTGCGCACTACGGGTCCTTTATTTACAAGTACGGGTTGTACATCGTAATGTTTGCACAAGCCATTGACATAATAAGATCATACATCCAAATTTATAATGAAAGAAGCAGTTCAAGGGGTACCGTGTAGTCCGTAGATGTCGCCAGAGTGTGAATCGGGCGTGAAAGCCGATGATGTTTCTCCCGGTCAACCACCAACATAGCTTTCCAATCTTCTGAACCGATCCCTTCTATACAACCGTTCATCAATCATTGTGATGATCCTCTTCACATCCCTTCGATCCTGAGAATTCCATCGCTTAGGAGACCCGATCTTTTGGTGTATATCCTTCAACCGGTAAGCCAATCCGTCCCTAACCATCTTCAAAGTGTGATCTCCAAACTTGTGAAGATCTCTGCACGCCATCAAGCAATTTCTTTGAAGTTCACTGCGTAAACGACGCGAATGGTTTGTGATGAGTGTAAGTTGTGAGAGCTGGTTGATGTTGGGAAGATCAAGCTGCGATGGAGTGAAGTTGACACGGGTCCGATAAGATTCAACCGCCACCGGAGATCTTCTACACGCTCTTTGATAACTATGCGCCTGATGAAGATGAGCACGACTTGATGAATTCACGTTGTACTTCAGTGGAGAATTGTCTCATACGACCCTGTACTTTGGCAAGGTACATGTCTTCGATGTCGTTGATGGAAAAATTCTCAAAGTCAGCTTCAGAGAATGCATAATCCCTTTCGTCTTGTCTCTTGACGACAATATTCTTGAGATACGTGTAGTCCCATTTGGACGAAAGATCAACGTGTTTGATGGCAACGATGTTTTAGTAATGAACACCGCATGTTGAGACTTCGTACCGGCAGCTTCAGTAGTAGATTCTTCGGTGTTCCAGCCAATGATGAATCCCATACATTGCATCTCGGTCGTATGCTTCCACTTTGTTGGAGAACAAGTGATTAGCTCTTTCCTCGATAGCTATGCGCTTTGAGTATTCGGGAATGGAAGTGTTAGAGATGTAGCGTATTTCCTTGAACCATCGCCACCGTGAAGAAGAAATTCCAAGTCTTTGTTGAAGAAATATCTGAATGGGATCCTAGGTTGATCTGGTTGGCCGATCGTTGGTAGTGGTTTAGACCAGTCGGTGTAATATGGAGGGTTGTCCCGCCGTAAAGTCGATGTTTGCTTCAGGGTTGAGCCAATCCATGTTATTAGACATAGCTCGAGCAATGTTGTCAAGGTGATATTCGACCTCGATGGCACTTTCTGAGCTATCTTTCCACAGTTGAAAAGCTTCATTCTTGATTCGCCTCAACTCGATTTCATCATCTTCTTTACTCGAATTTTTCTTGCAGATCTTTGCATGCTCCAATGTATTATCGCTACCGATCTTGACCTTCAGCAGGGTAGGGAGTGGTATTAACAAGAGTAGAGAACCATTCAAATTCCTCTGTATTATCTTCATCTAGCCATGATAGGACGTCACCTTGGGCTTCTTCTTCTTTTCTTAGGCCTAGATGAGGATTCGGTTTCGTACTTTGTCGGGTGAGGCGGGTTGTTGTTGGGGCTCATGGTATTCTTCATCGCCACCACCCGTATACTCAAAGTGGTCACCGGTTTTTTGAGTCTGGGTGGTAACTCGAATCCCGAGGTTTATCGCAGAAGAGGGGAGGAGATCTTTGTTGAGCCGAGTCCTTTGTGGTGGAGGCGGCATTGAGTACAGAATCGAAGATGATTCACCAGACTTCTTTGTGCGCTTAGGCTCCTTATCCTTATCTTGATCTTTGTCTTCATCATCTCTTGAACGCTTAGGTCTTATAGCCTCTTCTCTGAATGATGATTTGAGTTGGTATTCCAGCAATGCTTCAAACAGTTTAGCTTCATGGGAGGCAAACGTTGCAGAGCGTGTTGACATTTGCGCTACCAGGCGGTTTACTAATTCATCATCTGAGAAGATTGTAGTTTCAACTGGATTGATGCTCAAATTCATCGGAGTTGATTTCATGGCTTGCTTGGCTAAATGTAAGAGATTCGGATAAAGTTGTCCGGTATACATCTCCTTTGTCAGCTTCGAATGACCTCCATTAAGAACTTGTGAGTGTATCCTTTTATCATCTCGCCCATGCTCCCTTGAAGATCATCCTTCATAAGCTTCTGTACATAATCCCTTTCAACTTTCATCTTGTCCGTCTCATCATGAAGATAAGTTATCTGATCAACAATGAAATTCAGCTTTCTATAGAGCATGTCTTTCTTTCTGACTCTTTTGATAGCTTTGGTGATTCGGTTCTTAGTTTGAGACATCCAAGATGGAGTTGGCTTCTTCACTGATTTGGATGATGATTTGGTTGATTTCGTTGATGGTGGTGGTGAAGAGTGAGATGATGAGTCTGATGAGGAGGAGACATGAGGAGACTCGGGTCCTTAGGCGGTTCAGAAGTTTCCTCCTTAGACATAGCCTTGTCATCAATCTTTGTTTCATCAGCATTTCCTCGCCTTTTCTTTTTGGTTCCTCAAACTCATAATCAATAGTATCCTCCAAAAGTTGTTGTTGTTGCTAAAAGTGGTGGCACCAGCCCCTTATCTTAGGGTTGATTAACCGCATCGAGTTGGTTGAGATTACATAGCACCACTTGAACCTCCAGGGCCACCCATTTGATCCTTTGCAAATTCCTTTGCAACATGTTGGAGTCTAATGAGTTTGAACTTCTTCCCGTAAGATGTATCCAGCTTGCTCTTCATCACTTTCTCGAGCTTTCATCATATGGCACAAGTACAGAGTCTTCCCTTTGCCATGTTCACTATTGGACTAGGAGGTTTTGGTACCGATGGAGTGTCATCCTTGCGCTTCAGAGTAGTGGACCTCCTCGTCCGATTGTGTATCTTCAGAGCTTTCGTCCAGTAGCTTTCTTTGTGGTTCAGGCTCAGATTCAGGAATGGGAGTAGGAATAGCTTCCTTATAGGGAACAGTCCTTTTTCGTGGAGGATTCCTCTTGGGATTATCCTCGACTTTCAGACTTGCAGACTTCCAGACCCTCTTCTCGGTTCTCCGTATAGGTGTTCCGTAAGACTTCTCATCGAGATGACCAACTTTGCCTTCTCGTACTGCTACTTGATACCTTTTGTATGTTTCAAGCTTTTGATTTCATTTGTCAAGGTGATCAGCAAAGACGGCACCTCGCTTTTGTTGACGATTCTTGATTCTCGACCGATAGGGTAGGCTCACCAACATATCGTGATTGTCCGGTCATTGAGCCTTTGTGGAATGTCGGGATGAAGTCCAAGTGCTCTCTGGATCAACAATTTTGTGTATCTGACATAGGGAATCTTTGAGCCAAGTTTCTTGTGAAATGACATCATGTCTTCCCATAATGGCTTCAATTTCGATGTCCCTTTTGTTGATTAATGACCAGAAGATTTGTAGTTCCATGAGCTTGGGATGCTCATAACCACTATCACGACCGGAGACCGATTTGGTAATGATGATGTAGAGGGTTCTCCACGGTTGAGGAATGTTCTTAAGCTCCACATGAGAATGCTTAGTGATAATTCCCGAAGCTTCATCATAGCCAATATCCATCGAATTGCATAACTGCTCTTCAAGAGGTGTGGCATAGAAGTCGGTTGGCTCGATATCAGGAATAAGAAGAACAACCCGTAGATCTGCTTGTGTGATGGTGATTTGTTTGTGATTGAGCGTCACAGCACTTTGACCTTTGATCCTTTGCATTGAATTCCAAAATTGTTGTATGTAGATTTCCTGATCAGTAGCAGAGTGTGAGAGCATGTTCTGGTAGGGATGATTCTTTAAAATATCCACAACAATCAAGCAAGAAGATTCTGAGCATGTGAGGGTTTCAAAGTCAACTCTGAGATTGTTCTTTACAATCTTTCTTGGATAACCATTAGGGAAGATATCAACAATTGTGAGAACTTCTGGTGCATCCACATTCATTTGAGCGACCATGTCGTGATCCGAAATAACATTATCCAAAAGAACCAACATATCGAAAGACATAATGTTAGTCAACATAAGGTTTTATTGTCTAATTATTGAATATACAGTGTTAATGATTGTTACGAGTCCTAAGTCACTTGTTTGTCCAATAGTCCAATGACGTCGTGAAACGTTTCGTGAGTTAGTTAACTTTAAGTTTTAAAGTTTATGTTATCACTTATAGTTCACAACATATCAAACGTTTAAGTTTAATAGTGACATTATTGGATTCGTGACGTTATGATTCATTTATTAACAAGTTTGCACGCGTAACAATTCAAAACGAAGGTTTGATCAAGGCTTATGCGTAGGAATAGTAGCTTATGCGTAAACAGGGGTTATATGCGTAGGCACAAGCTTACGCGTAGGAATCTGTCATACGCGTAAGAAATGTTACGCATAGGAACAGAGTAACCTTACGCGTAAAGCTTACGCGTAGGCGTATAAAAAACTTTACGCTTAAGGCTTACTCGTAAGAGTAGACCTTATGCATAGAGTCATCTTACGCATATCCTTCACAGGATACACGGAGTCCCATTGTAGAACCTTACGCTGCAATAGCTTACGCGTAAAATTTTCTTTACGCATAACTTTCTACGCGTAAGGTGATCCTTATGCGTAGAGTAACAACAACCTTGATTCTGAATGTTATGAGTAGCAAACCTGAAAAATCATCATTATAGCATCAATTTTAACTTATACATTCAATCTTAAAACAGATCAAGGCATGAAAGCATGTTAAGCAGTTACGCGTAGAAAGTCATACGCGTAAGTCAAAACCCTAAGGTTCATAAATTACGCATATGATTTCTAACCATAGGAATAACACCAAAGTTTTTCTGGTAGTTCTAAGTAGTTATGTGAGTGATATAACCAAGTATTAACATCCAATTCGCAGTGAATCAATAATACCCAATTCTCAATAACATTAAACCCTAATCTTTAATTCTTAAACAATTAGTGTTTCTGGGTTGATCTAAAGCCTAGATATCATCAATTCACCATCATAACACCATTACACAACTATCTTTTTGACAAAAAACAATCACATTTGAGAATACCCAAACCCACGCATAAACCCTAGTTTTCTAGATTCAATCAATTCGTGTTTCTGGGTAAGTTATGAGGATAAAAATGATATCAGTGATGTCTTTAAAACATTTTGACACAACCCTTTTAACCATAAACACTCACCAATGATTAAGTGTTCTAACACTTACGCGTAGAACACAAACATCACATTATCTCAAGATTTAACCGTTGGATTTATGAAAAATTCAAAACCATTGTTTAAAAACTTGTTATAAACACGAAATCACTTACAGATTGATGATCCAAAACACGGATTTGTGAGATGATTGTTGTGCGTAGGATGAATTTGGTGTGTATAATAAATGTGATGTGAAAGAAGATCTGCCAATTAGGTGGGGTGTTTTTATTAAAATGACTTTAACCTTTTGACAGTTTAGGTCCCTCCACCTTTTCCTTTTTCATCCAAAGCCATTTAACTTCCGTTTTGGTTATCAAACAAAGATTTTAGGAAATAACTTTGACGACACTCCCCCTTTACTTAAGAAAATAATGAAAGGTTATAAATTTTAGTCCGAGGAGTGTCATTGAACCAGAAAAGTTTACCACCATTGATACAAGAAACAACTAGAGTAGAGTAACATGCAAGTACACGGATGTTTTTGAAACAGTTAAGTATTTATTTTCTCCCCTCAACACTTGATCGAAAAAATACTGAATTTTGAAAGATTATAGTGTTGACGGAAGAAATGTATTTGCCATGTTGAAAGAAAAATTAGATAGAAGAATATTTTTGTTGTTTTATCAGGTTTTATATTTTTGTATTTTGTTTTTGAAAAATATTTACAAAAGAGATTTTGGTGTTTGACAGTTTTTTAAGACTGTTTTAGGAGGTCATCCAATTCCTCTTGAGTCAAACACCTCATACCAATCCGGTGGACCAACTCATTAAACCTAGCGGGAGGCAAGGCTTTGGTGAGAAGATCGCCAATTGGTATTCTGTACCCACAAAATATAATTCAACAGACTGCTCCACGTGATCCTTGA
Source organism: Chrysanthemum makinoi (assembly GCA_910596185.1). Lineage (NCBI taxonomy): Eukaryota > Viridiplantae > Streptophyta > Magnoliopsida > Asterales > Asteraceae > Chrysanthemum > Chrysanthemum makinoi. The sequence goes on from OU343224.1 coordinate 184,105,730, forward strand.
TGAAATGATATCGAAGATCGATGTGCTTTGATTTCGAGTGCCGAACTGAGTTGCACGAGATCGCAATGGCACTCGATTGTCGCAGACATCGATTCGTCAAATACGTAACCATAGTCTTTGAGTTGTGTTCTTATCCAAATGACTTGAGCACAACACGCCGACATGGCTACATATTCTCGCTTCGTTGAGGACAACGATGTACAATCCTCGCTTCTTCGATTGCCATGACACCGCTTTGTCACCAAGAAATTGTAAAGCTCCTGAAGTACTTTTCCGTGAGTCTAAGCATCCCGCGTGGTCAAAAAGCTATTAGTTCAAAACCGAATCCTTCTGGATACCGATCCCAAATTAATGGTACCCTTGATGTATCGGAGGATTCTTTTAGCTTCAGAGAGGTGGGTTTCAGCTTGGTCGTGATCGATAGCGGAGCAAAGATATACGGCAAAGACAATATCAGTGTCGCTAGTCGTTAGATACATGAGAGATCCAATAATACTACGGTATTTTGTAGGGTCCACCAATTTCCCATGTAAATCAGCCTCTAGCTTCTTGGTATGAGCCATTGGTGTGGCATAGGTGTCAAGTGTTTGCATTCCAAATTTGTTAAACAATTCAAGGGCATATTTGGACCGACTCAAGAAAATACCACGGGGTGATTGATGAACTTGTAGTCCTAGAAAGAACGTAAGTTCACCCATCATGGACATTTCAAAATGTTTCTTCATTAGTTTTGCAAAAGCGATTGAGTACTTTTTATGAGTTGACCCAAAATGATGTCATCCACATAAATTTGAACAATTAAAATATGTTCCCGTGATATTGTATGAAAAGAGTTGGGTCGACCAACCTTTGGTAAAATTATTGGCAATGAGGAAAGATGATAACTTATCGTACCATGCCCGAGGAGCTTGTTTGAGACCATACAGGCTTTGTTCGCTTGTAGACATGGTTCGGGTAGGCGGATCAACGAATCCTTCCGGTTGGCGACATAAACCGCTTTAAGTTGCCCATTGAGAAAAGCAGCTTTTGACATCCATCCGAAAGACCGTTATATTCATATGAGCCGCTAACGCGAGAAATATCCAATGCCTCAAGACGAGCAACCGAGCAAAAGATTCTTCAAAGTCAATACCTCTTCCCGACGATAACCCTTAGCCACCGTGACGCGACTTATTTCGATAACATTCCCTTCAAAGATCCAATTTGTTTTTCCAAATCCATTTGAGACCAATGACGAGACCCTCAACCGATACTTCAAGACGTTAAAATTGGTTGAGTTCTTCTTGCATGGATTCAATCCAGTTGTCTTTTGTCATTGCATCCTTGATGTTTTTGGTTCAGATTGGCATGAGTGCATAAATGCAATGTTCACCGCTCTGAAGACGCTTGTCTCGTAACGACCGGTTGGTTTGGGTTGCCAATAATATTTGTCAGAGGATGGTCTTTTGTCCATCTATGTGTGGAGGGTTGATGTTGGTATACATTGTGCAGATTGTGAGGATTCAAATGGCTTGTTGAAGATTCCGCGACATCCGTGCGCAGCCTCATTAGCAAACGGGTTAAAAACGATTTGGATCAAAATCTGCAGTGGGGGTACTTCATTCGAACATCATCACCGGTTCATCATTGTTAAAAGCGGTTTGTTCAACTGTTGTGTTGGAGTCAACTGGTGGTGCTTCTTCAACCGTAGTTGTTGTAGTGTGTATCGTATAAGAGTATTATCGTTGAGCAAATGAAACAACGGATACACCCGAGCACGCTCATCAATATCGCCACTAAACAAAGGAGCAAATAACCTTTCCATTTGTTGACGAGTAAGTCGAGGGCTTGTTTCACCGATGATGGGGTTTGGGGAAGTTTAAGCGGTTGTGACCGGTTCTAAGCATTATACTCGAAGCCATTTCCGTGAGTTCATCAAAATGAGCATGAATCGCTTCCATAACCTCCTTTGTTCGACGATTCCAGATTCGGAAACCTTTAGAATTATCACAATATCCTATAAAGACTCCAATGTCAGCTTTGGCTTTGAGCTTTCCAAAGTCATCACGATCATTATTCGAATAGCAAAGAGATCCAAATACATGAAAGTGTTTGAGATTCGGTTTTCTGTTGTGGACAAGCTCGAAAGGTGTTTTGTTGTGGCGTTTGTAATCATAGACGGTTTTGAGTATAGCATGCAAGAGATACGCCCATAAGTAATCTGTAAGTTTAGCATTAATTAACATTGTTCTTGCAGCTTCCACTAACGTTCGGTTTCATCTTTCAACAACTCCGTTTTGTTCTCGTGTACGCGGCAATAGATGTCCGATGTCAATTCCCACTTTCTCATAAAATTCACGAAGAGTTTGGTTATCTCGTTTCGATTTGTCGAACGGTGTTTCGAGTCGAACTTGTATTTTCTTGAGAAAGGTGATGATCATCTGTGGAGCTTGATCTTTGCTTCAAAGAAAGTAGACCCAAGTCCAGCGTGAATAGTCATCAACAATTACTAAGATGTAGCGTTTGCCATTGATCGCTTGCACGCCAAGATCGGGCCACACAAATCCATGTGAAGAAGATGAAGCACATGCTGAGAGCCGTGTTCCACCTTTGAAGGAAAATGAGCACGAGTGCTTTTGCCTTGTTCACAAGCCGAGCAAAGGTGATCTTTAGAATACCGAAATCGTGGGAGTCCTTCAACTAGTTTGTGTCGAACAAGGTTGGTGATGGTTTGAAAGTTTAGATGTGAGAGACGACGGTGCCATAGCCGGGATTTTGTTGATGTTGCCTTTGAAAGTAAGCAAATGGGAGAAGAAGCAACCATGTCTTGCATAGAGATAGTGTAAAGACTGAATTACGCGAGCCGCATATAAGGTCGCTTTCCTTGTAGATCAAGAATGAAACAAGTTTTCTCCCTGAAAGCAACCTCCAAATCTCCATCACAAACCGACCTCAAAACAGATTGTGACCGAGGCCTTCCACATAATAAACCCCGCTAATTTCGATGTTCCCATTGATATAGTCTCCGTAGCCCATGATAGCTGCGAAGTGATCATTCCCTAACCGACAAAGTGCCAATGAACTTTGCAATAAAGTTTGATAACAGTTTAAGGTTTCATGTCATGTGTCGGGAACATCCGCTATCAACAATCCAGAATGATCTCAGACACCGCATTACACACGCATCGATGGAATAGAAGTAGATGTGGAACCCGAAATGTTAGAGGGTTCCAGAGCACTTATAGTAGACATACACACATCAATAGCTTTAGGTATCCATTTAAATCCTAGTGTGTTATATATCCATTTCGGCCATCTCCAACTAGTATTTGCTTTAGTCTTAGTGAATGCACTAGGTGGTACTACATTCCTAGGAGGTGAAACCGGAGCTACAGGGACAACAATGCGTTTCTTAGAATCTAAAGATGGCGGTCTACCAAGCAATGCACTTAGAAAGATTAGTAAGCCTAGAGGTATTCCGGTTCTTAGGATTCCTTAAACGAGAGATGATAGCTTTAGCAACACATTTATCATGACAATCGGAATTCATACTTTTACGACAAATAACACAAGGTGCATCGATCAATATCAAAAGTACTTAACGGTTTAGCATTCGTTACATCACTATTTCTATTACATTTGCCGAACGCAATATCTATAGTGGAAGCAACGTGAGTCTTATTCATAGTCCTAGGGTGTTCTTCTACTTTAGCATTCCTTATTGATCTTTTCTTAGGTCGCAACTTCCTATTCTTCGATGTAGTGCTCCTAGGCGTGAAGTGCGGACGCTTTGGAAAAGACGCAACTATTCCTGCTTCAGAGAAGGAAGCACGCTAGCAACTTGTGATTTGGCAAGAGTGATTCTAGGTTCACGATTACTAAGTGTTACTGGGCTATTCTCTTAATCACGGTAGGCGGAAGTTGTTCATACTTTCCTAACATTTCTCTTAACTTGAAGATAGTGTGAATCAAATCTTGATTTTCAAACCGAATATTTCCAGAAAAATGCATAACTTCTTTAGTGTGTGCAAGATAATGATCAAGTTCATTTGATGCTTCATCACGAGTCTTTTGAGTAAATCAAATATGACACCATATTCCTTTTAACTTTTACAAGTTCTTGTTCATATTTTGAGATTTGACACTTAAAAGACACGCTTTGATCATCCAGTTGCTCAATTTTAGGATCGAAGATTTTGCACGAATCGGGCGATTTTGTGTTTAAAAGCAAGTTGTTGATCGTGAATATCTTTTTGACACCAATTAAGACGACGTATTGCATTTGAAAGTTCGCTTGACAATCGTTTGTTTTCAACTTTTAAGGACTCGACCAAGCACATTATCGTGTTCTCAACATTTACCACGTAATCAACAAGATCGCAGAGATATAATCAAATGCATATTACAAAGAATTCAATAGCACAACATTATGGACATCAACACGGATGACATCTTCCAAGAGTCGATCAACATCTTTTCTCAACAGTTTCTTTTACGTTTAGTGTTAGAAATAGATGTTTCGTTTTTCTCGAAAACGACCTTCATCAATCCAAGTTCCTTATGAAAGTCCCTTTCCCAAGACAATGCACAACTTTTCAAATTTTTAACATTTGGTAAAAGATTTTTCTAAAAATATCTCTTTGTTCTTGCGCTAGAGGCGATTGAAAATGTTGAACTTTGATTTTAGAATGATATTCTATCTCATGTTGTAAAGTTTTGAGGTCAACCATGAAAAGGTCAAAATATCAAAGAATTTTGCGATTTTCATGTTTTGAGTTTACTTCACTGATGGAAGGTAAAGGACCATAAGTTTGTGCATAATCCGGTTTGGGATTAACATTAGAAGACTCAGACGTTTTTATGATAATCCTTGGTGTGTTAGAAGAATCCGCTGGTGTGACGAAAGTGACCGCTTTTGAATAGTTAAAAGGTTTGTTGTAAACAACATTTTCTAATTTTGATCGACTCTCGCCTTCTGCATCTAATTCCTCTTGACGATGATATTCAACAACATTCATAATATAATTATCAATTTTATATTCTCGTGACCGAAACTTCAGATTTGGTTTGAATGCTTTAGTTGAAAGCTTAGGTTTGTAATCAGCGAGATTTGGTCCATATCCATTTGGATTGGGTTTTAAAGTAAACTTTTCAATAGCTGTGACCGACTCGCCATGTTTGTAAACAACAGTTTTAAACTCTTTAAGTTTGTTTTGCAAGCCGATGATTTCTTCAAGATGATCATCTATTCGCTTCGTTGAATGCTTTTTGTATGCAGAGAACTGTTTTTGACAAGTTAACAACTCACTTTTAGCTTTTTGATTTTCCAAGGTGAGAGCGTTAATTTGCTTTTTATGTTCATGTTTCAGCTTGTTCTATTTCGCATAACAAAGCATTCTTCGGCGGCTAGATCACGATCTGCTCTCTAAATATTTTTCATTTTGATGAGATTTGGCAAAGGTCGCTTCAAAACCTTTTCACGCTTTTCTTGAGTTTTGAAAAAGTTGAGTTGCTTTTGTAAACATTCAAAATCCTTGGTTAACAGTGCATTTTTGCTTTTCAAGTCCCGATTAATGGCATGACATTTTTCCACTATGGTCTGTTGGTCTTGTATTAAACGAGCAAAATCTGGATGAGGCAAAAGTTCGGTGTGTTCAACGTGAGTCACAACATGATCATTACTTAGATCCTCAAGTATAACCACGGAGTCAATTTGATTATCAAGGGAAACCATAAGGTCATCTTGATCGTCAAATATAACTACGGGTCTAGTTGAAAATCGTCGGAATGAGATGTGGACGACTCATTTTGAACATTCCGAGCCTTGCCGGATTCAGATGTTGGCGAGATATGAGATCAGAGATAAATATGGTTTGTTCGGGTACCTGAGACAAGCCATCGTGTCATACACCGGGCCTGTGTCACTCATGTGTAACTCATGCATATTAGCCATCAACATAACAAATGCATTGGCCCGCAAGTCCTCCATATCATCATCCGAAGTCTGATTTGCCATAAAGCTCTGCTCTTTGTCCGTGAGAGTTCCACCAGCTTCATCCTTAAGAGCCAAAAGAAGAGCCTCTTGTGATAAGCACCGCCTCTAGTCCTAGGCTTTGGGCATGCATTAGCCAGATGTCCCTTCTCATTGCGGTTGTAGCATCGAAGACCATTCAACCCATTTTGAGCATTTCCCTGTTCCACCACTTGAGCTCTATTGTTATTCCTACCCACAATATTAAACCCTTGACCACCGCCCATCCGACGCACCATAACCACGATTCTGAACTTCAACTCGCCCATTGTTCACAACAGCTTGATTCCTTGTGTTAGATGAGGAACGAATACGGTTGTTGGATTTGTTGGTATAACGGCTAAAGGCATTAGCAATCATAGCAAATCCTTGTTGCAATGCTTCGAACGGATCGATTCCTCATTAGCTTCACGGACAAGTTCTTGAGCATTGTTGTTGTTGTATGGAACCAATTGAGTTTGTTGAGATTGAGGTTGTGAAGGATCATATGGTGTGATTGTAGCAGTTGGTTGAGTTGCTGGTTGAGGAGAATAACCGTTTTGAGCATATAAGGCAAGTTGTTGATTTTCCGGATGTGTCGGTGGAGCAATTTGAGCACGGAGAATCCTTTCCCTATCAACTTCCTTTTCATGAGGCTTCAAGTAATCGCACAACAATCCATATGTAGAATGATGCATATTCTTCGCTTGACGGAGAAAAATGACATACTTCTCCCATTCAGAACCAAGACTACTCAAGAACTTAGTATTCACCGCAATTCTTGGCATGATGATGTTGTGTTTATCCAAATCATTGATGATGTCCGAAAAACGATGATGATAAGACTCTAGTGTCTCTCCGTGTTCAATCATGAAGTGTTCATAAGCCAAGTAAATTTTGGATTCCATATCCTCCCGATTGAGTACAGATCCTTCCATAAGAAGATGAATATGATCCCACATTTCCTTTGCAATATTTTGAGCATCAACACTTCGAAGAATTGGGTTAGGTAATCCTAAGAGGATATATTGCATTGCAAGTTCATCAGCTTCATAGTGTAGAAGTTCCTCTGCATTCAGTTCGGCAACAGTAGCAATGTTGGATTGTTCATCTCTTGGTGGATTAGCATTTGGATCTCCGGTACGATAACAAGTAGGCATCTCAAATAGACCTTCCAAGATAACCTTCTTTAAGAACTTTCCATGTGGCTTCTTCAGATCACAAAACCTAAAGAACCTTATCACCCATTGATCGTAGTTTCCTGGAGTGAGCATTGGAGGTCTATCAAGTGATCCACCCTCATGAATTGATTGTTGGCCGCTTAAAGCTTCACACATCTTTGCAAACCAAGTGGGTTCCTTCATAGTGTTCCTTGATGGATGTTGATTGAATTCATTTGTGTAGGGTTGTACTTGAAGACTTGGTGGTGGTTGAACCATTTGAGGTTGTGGAATTGCAGCAAGTTGTGAGTATGTTGTTGATTAAATTGTTGTTGATAAATTGCTTGTTGTTGATTCCATTGTTGATGTTGTGGAGTTAGTTGTTGTTGACGCTGAGAATAAGTGTAAGGGAAATAGTTAGAGTATGGTGGTTGTGACATGTTGAAAACTTGTGTTGGTAAAAATGGATCTTTGTAGTCGAATGAACCTTTGTTGATGAAGTATCCTTAGGCGTAGTAATTACAAGAAACCAAGTAGAACTTATGCGTAAAAACACCAAAGTTACGCGTAACAATCACTAGTTACGCGTAGATTTAGCTTACGCGTAAGTAGGGAAAAGATGCTAAAGTTATGCGTAGACACAAAGTTAGGCGTAGAAAGTTAGGCGTAGAAAGTTAGGCGTAGGATTATCTTATGCGTAAGACTAGGCTTATGCGTAAGATGAATCTTATGCGTAGGATTTCTACGCGTAAGCTTTATGCTTATCCGTAAGTTTAGGGTTTTGCCCAAATGATCTTTTACACTATCACAATACAAAAGATATCCAAAGTCGACGTATTTTCAGGCTTATCCAAGCAAGAAATTACGGAGTAAACCACGAAAACGAAGATCAAACCAAGGAATAACTTACGCGTAATATTAGGGTTTTGATACGCGTAAGATTACTCGTAAAGATGATTGTGCCCAAATTTGTTTCTAAACCAGATTTTTGTTATGGAATAGCTTCAATATCACCAAAATAACACAAAAGTGTGAAACTTGATGAACCAAAACAGCTAAACGGGTTACGCATAGAACGACACCCACGAACAAAAACAAGCTTAAAAACTTAGATCCACGCGTAAAGTTTGAAACTTTTTGCCAAAAACAGTTATTTTAACACCTTAAAACATTGAAAGTACAAGAATCTTGGATTAAAAAGTGAAAAAAATGCGTTTTAAGCAACCTTAGTATCTCGTACGTTTTACGCGTAGGACCGAAACCCACTTCAAAAACAAATACGATTCACCCAACTAGTAGGCGATTGATACCACTGTTAGGTTCCCAAATATGCAACACAAGTAACAATAGAAGAAATAGAGAGGAGATGAGATTGGTTGAACAAATATCAAACACACACACACGTATGAGTAGCACGGTTAGGCGTAGAGATGTGAATGAGAGAATAACTTGAACAACCAACCCTCAAGTGAGGGTTATACAAGAGTATTTATAGGAGGGAAGCTAGGGCAACACTCCTAGTTCCCTTACTTTTCCTTATTGGACATGGGCCTAAGCTTATGGGCCTTCTACATAAGCTAGACCTTAAACAAACATAAAGGCCATAATAAGCTACCTATTACATATGAGTAACTAACACTTGAATAAAGGTTTAGGAGTGATTCCAACATCTCTGAAAGGAGTAATGCGGGAGGGAAGTCAAGAAAGTTTGAAAGAAATAGACCTAACAAAATACATATTGGTTTATGCAGCGCTCTCGGAACAGCGTGTAACGATAGGGACCAGCTTCTCTCGGGAATGTCAAAGACAACTTATTGAGATGTTGAGAAAAAACAAAGACGTGTTTGCCTGGTAGCCGGCAGATATGACCGGAGTACCCCAGACGTTTGATACAACATTCCCTTCATGTAAACGTCTCGGATACTCCCGTGGTGCAAAAGAAGAGAACATTCTCACAAGAAAAGAATCAGGTAGTGACAAGGGAAGTGGAAGAGTGGGTGAAAGCAGGAATAGTCCGTCCGGTAAAATACCCCACGTGGCTATCAAATTCGGTGTTGGTAAAAAAGTGCGACAGAAGCTGGAGGATGTGTATTGACTTCAAAAACCTGAACTCCTCATGCCCCAAGGATTATTATCCCCAGCCGAAAATTGATTGGAAGATTGAATCCGTCATGGGATATAAGTATAAGTGCTTCCTGGACGCTTATAAGGGTTACCATCAGATCCAGATGGATGTGGAAGACGAAGAGAAGACCGCGGTTTACACAGAACAGGGAACATAATGTTACACTAAGATGCCCTTCGGCCTAAAGAACGTAGGGGCCACATATCAATGTCTGGTAGATTCGGCTTTCCATTCACAGATAGGCAGAAATCTGGATGCATATGTGGATGACATGGTCATAAAAAGCAAAATTGAACGAGACATGATAGCTGATATTGCGTAAAACCTTTGATAATCTCAGGTGAGTGAACATGAAGTTGAATCCAAAGAAATGTTCATTTGGTGTGGAGGAAGGAAAATTCTTAGGGTACACGGTAACTTCGGAAGGCATAAGGGCAAACCCTAGGAAGACCAAGGTGATCATGGAGATGAAGTCCCCAGAAACACTCTGGGAGATGCAAAGCCTGAGCGGAAAGTTGGCGGCTCTGAACAGATTCTTGGCTAAATCCACAGAGAGGTCATTGCCTTTCTTTGATACTCTAAAAAATATCACCAAGGAAAACAAAGATGAATGTCGGTGGACGAAAGAAGCTGAAGCAACATTTCAGGAAATGAAAAGGTTGATCCTAGAGCTACCTTCCTTATCAACTCCGAAGCCCCAAGAACAATTGTTTGTATATTTAGTGGCATCTGAGGGCGCTGTGAGCGTGGTATTGTAGTAGAAAGAAGGGGAAGACAATCGCCGGTACATTATGTTAGTCGGACGTTGCATGATGTCGAAAGAAACTATGCACCCATAGAAAAGTTGGCTTTGTGTTTGTTACACACGTCTAGAAGACTACGAAGGTATTTCGAGGCCCATCCCATCAAGGTCATCACTGACCAATCCATCAAGCAGATATTAAATAAGCCTGAGGTCTCCGGAAAGTTGGCCAAGTATGCAGTCGAATTAGGAGCATACAATATCACCTATGTTCCTAGGAATGCAATCAAGGGTCAGGTACTAGCAGATTTCCTTACAGAAATACCGATGGAAACGGAGTGCCCGAAAAAGAAAAGGAAGGGAAACGGAGTGTATGAAGTTGCTAGCACTGACGAATGGGTATTGTACACAGACGGTGCATCAAACAAAAAAGGTTCCGGGGGCAGGACTGGTACTCATCGGACCGTCAAAGGAGGAACTAACATATGCACTACGGCTCAATTTTGCAATTACCAACAATGAAGCTGAGTACGAGGCACTTTTAGCTGGCCTCCAGATTGCAAAAAAACTAAAGATAAAAGCCCTGGATGTACGGGTTGATTCCAAGCTAGTGGCAAGTCAGATTAATGGAGAGTTCAAGGTGACCAAGGAAAGCATGCAACGGTACTTGGCCCAGTCCAAGAGACGCATCTCCTGTTTCAAGAGCTTTAAAATTCACAACATTCCGAGGGCTCAAAATCAAAAGGCAGACATACTAAGCAAGTTAGCGTCAGTGGATTTTGACCACCTCACCAAGAAAGTTTTGGTGGAAGTGTTAGAAAATCCGTCCGGAGTGGAGGATAGTGTAAATGCCATAGTGAAGGAAGAGGAAGATAACTGGATGACGCCAATTGTTAAGTGTTTGCAGGAAGGGATATGGCCGACGGAACCAAACGAAGCGAGAAGCCTCCGGATGAAAATCCCTCATTATGTGATGGAAGGAGGATTTTTCTTCAAAAAATCATATTTAAGACCAATGCTGATGTGTGTGGGGCCGCTGCAAGCCAACTACATAATACCCGAGGTACACGAAGGATGCTGTGGAATGCAATCAGGCCCTAGAACAGTAGTGGCTAAGTTGTTGAGGCAGGGTATTACTGGCCTACTATGCACCGAGATGCGAGGGATGAAATCCAGAAATGTGACTCTTGCCAAATACATGACTCTTGCCAAATGCATGCACCAGTGCCGAAGCTCCCAAAAACATTGCTAACTTCTATTATGGCCCCATGGCCCTTTTATTAATGGGGAATGGATGTTTTGGGACCCCTTTTGGAAGCGCCAGGAAAGGTGAAATATGTCATTGTGGCTATAGATTACTTCACAAAATGGATAGAGGCAAAACCGTTAGCACGGACAACAGGAAAGGACGTCAAGAAGTTTGTCTGGGAGAACATTGTGTGCAGGTATGGATTACCAAGGGTTATAGTCACTGATAATGAAACTAATTTCGCCAATGACCCGTTCAAAAGATGGTGTGAGAAGTTGAAGATTAGACATATGAACACCGTAGTTGCACACCTGCAAGCTAATGGGTTGGTAGAACGAGCGAATAAGAGCTTGATGGAAGGGATAAAGACTAGGTTATAAATGGAACGAAGCGGATGGGTAGATGAATTGCCCAACGTCCTGTGGGCTCACTGGACGACTCTCAAAACTAGCAACGGAGTAACCCCATTCAGTTTAACCTATGGAAGTGAAGCTGTGATTTCGGCGAAAATAGGCATGCCCACACATCGGACACTGATGTTTCGGGAAGAGCAAAACAAAGATGAGCAACGTCTGAACTTAGACTTGTTGCAGGAGGAGAGAAGAGAAAATGTAGCCATACAAGAAGCAAAGTATAAGTCGCAGGTTGAACAGTATTATAACCGGAGGGTTAAGTCGACGAGCTTTAGAGTCGGGGACCTTGTTTACAGGAAAAACGAGGCAAGCAGGGAGGAAAATCAAGGCAAGCTGGGACCCAATTGGGAAGGTCGCTACAAGGTCGTGGGAGCATATCAGAATGGCTCTTATAAATTGCAAACGATGGAAGAAAAGGAGGTCCCCCGGACCTGGCATGCGACAAACCTTAGAAATTGCTTTTTATAATTGTTATTGTGATAAGAATTCCTAATCAGTTGTAACAAGATAATTCCTTTTAAATTGTGATACTACGTGTGATACCAATAACAATCCCGACGGCTGCCCCTGTCGGAGATGAACTGTAACACCCCCAAAAATGATTTGCAGCGGAATAAAATGTTACTGGGGTATTACTTGATTGATGTCACAACACAAAGCATAGAACAACGGTTTTACTTAAAAGATTTCATTTATCGTAGTAAAACAAAGTTTACAAAAGTTAAATTGTTGTGGAAAATGGCCCTTTAACAAAATGTGGTCCCCATACATAAATCAAAGTCTTCTATGACCATGCCATGCCAATGCCCAAGCGCCTCCAAAGTTAGCTACCGCCTTTTTATCCTGAAAATACATGCTAAAAGAGTCAACACAATTGTTGAGTGAATTCATAGGTTTAGTAATAAAACAGTTGATCACAAGATTTTCAGTTTCATAAAACAATAGATCCGATGATACACCCATCATCATAGTGATTGTTATATCATTCCAAGAATGATTTTGAACATAAGTATCATCAAACTGATGATTTTGAACGTAAGTATCATCAAAACGATGATTTTAAACCTAAGTATCATCAAACCGGTGATTTTGAACATAAGTATCATCTAACCGATGATTTTGAACGTAGGTGTCATCAAACAGATGATTTTGAACGTAAGTATCATCAAACCGATGATTTTGAACGTAAGTGATAACAAAAATCAGGTATAGCATAAAGTTTTCATACAATTATGATCATAAAAGTAGTGGTAGCATGTAGTCTCCCCTAAGGAGTTTGTAAAATAGCTACAAAGAGCAAAAGTAGGGCTATGAACTTTGCATATATGATAAAACATTTATATCCAAAATAAGATAATCCAGTATGCAATCAGCAAGTTAATCGTGTTTTCATGTAAGAGCAAGTAACAAGTTTGGGCATAAACGAGCATTGAGTTTAGCTAAAAACGAGCATGTATTCTCCCCCAAAATAGTTTGAAAATAAGAAAGTAGGGGCAATGAACTCACCTTAGCGATAGTGATAAAGCGTAAAGAGATCGAGTGTGATATATCTGAGGCTCCAACCACGAACCTATGAACGAGATGGCAAGTCTCAGAATATGATAAACCTTTGGTTTACGACCAAATGATAGAGCATTGAATATACTAATTCAATAGAGCATTGAATATACAATTCAATAGAGCGTTATTAGTGCTGGTTTTACGAGTGTGGATAGTGCTTATGTAACATATTGGATTTCATAGACACATCATAACATATCAAATGGGTCGAATTGTTTAGAGGTTTTAGAGAGAGAAAGTGGGAGCCTTTCTAGAGAGAGAAAGTGAAAGAAAACATAAAAGGTTAGATTAAGATGAATGAAAGGTCCAACCCTCTACCTTGGGAGGTAGAGGGTATTTATAGTTACAAACTAAATGTCCTTCTTCGGACTGTGGATCAGGCATACAGTGGGTAAAGACCCGTCCTTCCTCCACGGTGTTGCTCTAAACTAAATAACTAACTAGTAAACCAGTAAATAACGATATGTCTACGAGATAACTTATGCTAGATTATATTTGGGGTGACCGACTCTTCACTATGGAATTTTTAATTCCTAACAATCTTCCCCTAAGGGAGGTCACCCCATGTTTTACATTTAGAATCCTAGCATTCTATTTAATCTTCAGTCTTGAGCTCGTAGACATTAATTATTCAACATCACCATCTTTGTGCTTTAGCAGTGATTCTTTAAAGTCCTATAACTTTGCACTTTAAGTGGAGGTCTTTGAACTGATCCACATCTTTGATGATCTTCGAGCTTTCCTTGAGATCATCAGCCACAGTAAATCTCTCGGGATCATCCATAGTTGTGTTGCCTTCATGTGATGTTGTGACTTTTGGACCGACATGCTCACACCTTTTGGATCATGACATCTTTCCATCAGAGTAGCAGAAGCTTTACTGGTTCATGATATTTGCAGCAGTGTAGCAGGAGCATAGTATAAAAATATCAGAGCCAGGTTCTGTAGATATGCGCAAGTCATGATTTCTTCAATTAAGTGTGGATGCTGTGAGCATGCGGCTTTCGATTGACTCCTCAATTCGATCAACCGCAATCGTCGGGTGTACCTGCATACGACAGTTAGCAATAAAGCGCACGAAAGTGTCTTTGATCACTTTCGTTGAATTGAGGTACACGCCCACGGTTCCCGCTTGATCAAGACAAGTACGCCTCGTGATCGGTAGAATTCTCAAGAATTTCCTTTACAGGGTTTCAGAAATGCTCTAGCCGTTCTCAAACCGGAACGCCTCAAAGAAGACAACACGGAGTGAGTGAACCAGCGAATTGAGATTCACTGATAGATGAAAAATTGATTTGAAAACAATCGCGTATTGCTTAGAAGAAAGAGTTTTGCAATACGACGAAGGTTTTATGAGAAAGATCAATTTTCAATAAATACTTTTTGTATTTGAAAAGAGTACACATTCGATATGCTAGAGAAAAGAAGATTTGCACATCGATCGGTTTTTCCAAAAGTATTTTTCAATCATAAATACCCTTCTAATTTTGAAAGATTAATACACAGCCGATGTGCTAGAGAAAAGAATTGTTGAGCACAACGACCGGTTTTTCAAAGGTATCCGTCAATCCTTTTCCTGGACCAAGGTTGATTCACAAGTGAATCGCCCCATCGTTTCTATCCAGTTGTCACAAGTTTGATCTTTAGAAAAGATCTCACATGTTACCCACCAAGAGCTTGTTTGATGTTGGCTCTAGAAGGATTTCCATCTTCATCGTGAATATTTTCATATCACTCGGATGTTCTGGAAATACCACAAGGATAATGCGTAGGACTCTTAATATATAATCTTACTTTCCACATTGTGTGAAACAGCAAGTCTTCATGAATTTTGTGTCCTAATGAGATATTGTGGATGATCTCGTGGCTCTAGACTCAATTGTGCATTTTGGTTCCTATCTCGGAGACTAGGGAGAGGGTCTCCTTCTTCAATATCAACAATATCTAAGAGAAAGTCGATAGATAATGTCGGTTCCCCGTGAGAATGAAACAAGCCCTTTTAAGAGGAACTTAAGTAGCTTGGTAAGTTTAGTGCAGTGCGTCACTGGGTCCATGACGTCTTGTCTTCAATACCAGTGTTACCTTAGTAACCACCAGTAGCAAATGTATTGAACCCGGTTTCTGCCCTAAGGTTGAATTATTGAAGGGCTATTTCTTTTCACCCTTTTTCACATTCAATTCTTTTTCATTCTTCAACCTCTTCTGTGCTTACCGAGACTTCATAACTAGAACATTGTTGGGTTTATTCCAGTACTAGCTCTGTCTCAGTCAGCACTCTTCCCATATCTCACTTTTCTCCTTTTTTCAATATACCTAAAGACTCTACACTATCTAGTGGATTGTCCCTGGGTAGATCCCTCCGGTTCTGGCGGATCGTGGGAACGAATACCTAACCTAACCATCCTTATAACTCCATGCATAAAGTAAATTGGTCGGTCTTTTGGTATTGTTCATTTCTTCTTGAAACCAATTGAAAAATCATTTAGAAAAACAATCAAGGTACTTGTGAGACGAGATCAAAGCATTTTGTACCTTAATAGTTTTGATCATTTTGAAAACCTCCCCCTCAACATATGCATATGATTTAGAAAGTGTTTAGCACATGGAGGCAAGAGGACTTTGAAATATTTTCTTTGATCACAATTTTCATAGAAAAAGCCATTTGATTTTCTTGGTAAATTCTCCCCCTCAATATGTGCATAGGATATTTGAAATCATTTTATCACATAGAGGAAAGAGTTCTTTCTTGAAGCACATCCACGATCACAAAATCCATTAAGAAAACCATTTGAAAACTCAATCAAGGTACTTTATAAATCACTTTAAAACACTTTCGTACCTCGATAGTTTATTTGCTCCCCCTCAATATGTGCTTCGAGATTCGAAAGCGTTTAGCACATATGAGAGAGCAGCCTGCACAATTAAATCAAAACGATCACCTTTTATCAAATTTCATTATTAAATCACAAATTCTCCCCCGATAAAAAATATCAAACCCTTTGAGATTTTGGATCCCAAGTGATTTAATTAGGTTTAGAAAACATGGGAGAAAATGTGGCCTTGTTTAAATACTCATCTGGTTTTTGGATAAATCCTCCTCCTCAACATGTGCATTGTGTATTTGAAATCGTTTGTCACATGGAGGCAGGAGTGCCTTTGAAGGACTAAAACCAATTCCATTCAACAGATTTGAGATTTAAATCACGATCTCTCCCCCGATCAAAAATTTCAAACCTTTTGAGATTTGTGATCCCAATTGATTTAAATCATTTAAAAGATTTTGGGGAAAGACGTGGCAAAATTTGATTTTAAAAAATGACAGATAAGGAACAGTTTTTTGACATTAAAGATTGTTAGTGTCAGGTATGATAGTTTTTAAGAGATCTTTAAGTAAAATAAAACTATTTCACAATCAAACAAGAACAGAAAAAATTTCATTTTGAAAGACCTTGATTCAAAAGAAAAATCATACAATGACATAACATTAAATCTTTAGATCACCACTTTATTTTTGTACAAACCGGACTTTTTATGAAGAAATATCCTTTGAAAATATTTTGATTTAAATCACTCTCCCCCTCAACCGATGACCGTAGTCGTTGATTGAGTGACTTAGGTTTTGATAAAATGAAGTCCGGTGATTTTCAAAATTAAGTCCAATTAATTTTCAAAACACTATTTTCCATTTTCAAAATTGTTTAAAAATGGTATCCTACACAAAGATACGTTAGGTGGTTGAGCCGCTTTTTTTGTTGTTGCTGTAGGGCTTGGAAGAAAAACCGTCTGCAGATGCTGTGAGACTTCTTCTTACGTTGCATTTTGAATGCCAACTGAGGTCAAATTAAGCTCCGTTTCTTCAATCACTTAGAAGAAAACCATCTGCTGATGCAGTGAGACCTCTTGCGTTGCATTTATGCCAACTCTCCATAGAAGTCCAATTAAGCTCCGTTTCTTCATTTGTCAACCCAATATATAGTTACCCTTTCCTTTCGGCATCCAATCATCAATTGTGGGATCCGGATCGGGAACATTCTTATATACCAATATACCTGCATACGTTAGTGAACACACATACAGATATATGGTGGTCGACATCACCCAAACAACAATCGACTAATAAAAGTCAATTCAACATATCAATCAGATCATAAAAGGTATGGGAATAATGTGTTTATCAAACTCTAATCATCTAATCCTAACAATCACATTCTAGAAACCTAGTCCTTCAACATAGGCAATTATCATTTTTAATTAAGCACGTAGGATAATTAAGAAAGTCCGTTAGATGATATAAATTTGAAAACATTCTCCCCTTCAATCAATGACTCATTTTCTGAAAATTTTAAAAGCGCTGAAGTCATTGATTGAGTTTGCAAATTTTATAAAAACTCTGAATCTGATTGATTTTTCAAGCAACTCATTTTCCACCATTTTTGAAATACAACAAATATTTTTCTGAAGAATTTTAGACGGAAAAACATTTGTGTAGGAACAGCAGTCCTTCTACATACTTTCCTCATTCTGTTTTTAGGATAAGTGCACGAAATATTTGAAAATTGGTTTAGCGCAACACTTTCCTTTCTTGAAGAACGGGTTTCTATCGGAAATAATAGCAAGCCATAGTTTTGAAGCCCGGGTTACAGTCTGAAATAACTGTAAGCCATTTTTGAAGCGCGGGTTACAGTCTGAAATAACTGTAAGCCATAATTATGACATGTTTAGCAAAAAAATATTTACACCTCCTGCTCGAACTTCATCTAAAGTCCCGTGCTATTATTGAATGACATTTCTAAGACCGTAGATGTTATCGATACCAGAAGACATGTCTAAGAAAAACAATATTTTTGGTATTTTTCAGTTTTCTGATTTTTATGGGCTTTTGTTGATTTTATATTTTTGTATTTTGCTTTTTGAAAATTATTTACAAAGATAGAGAAATAGTTTAAGAAGATGATGATACGAGTACCGAGATAAGGAAATCGTTCAGCACTTTGTAGAAGATAAAAGTCATCATCCCTTAAACTTTCACCGCCAAAGCTTTCGAGGCTCTTGAATCATCGTTAGAACTTGAGCCTTCTGAAAGTGAGACTTTGGTAGCTTCCCCCCAAACCGACAAACTATAAAGACCATTTCCCCAAGAAAGTAGAAATGAATAAGAACGGTCTCATTGAATGAAGCTAAGCACTCAGAAGAATCACGAGAACAATGAAGTAACAAGTTTAAACATTGATCATCTCAGTGGTTATCAAATCCGGAATAACTAATTAAGACCGATCACATGAACCTTTTGTGCGTCCCCGATGTACACATTACTCTTCGAGATTGACCAGTTGTCAATTCAGGGGAACAATATAACAACATCTTCATTTTACCAAGTGCATTCCAGTTATCTTCCATATAACCAATCAGCCCATTATGAACACAAGTACCCAACCAGAGTAGAAACAACGACATCACAGTAACTTTATCATTGGAATCATCATTACATATCTCTCCCCTGATGTACACATATCTCTCCCCTGATGGTTGCGACCTCATCGGAATCATCATTACATTGTGTACATGAAACACTAACCGGAAGCACTTTGTCATCAATCATATAGAAGATGTCGATAAGCAATATCATCTCACGTTCCAAATATTCTTCTCATATTTCTTCCTACTGAAAGCTGAGTTAACACATACCAAAAGTATCCAGAGACCACTTCCTCCCAAATGGTTGGAATAATACATCCTTCCCCCAAATAGTTAGAATAATATATCCTTCCCCCAAATAGTTGGAATAACACACCAAAGGCTATGAGTAAACACTGAGTTTCTCTACGGTTATGACATTTGTCTTTCCCGGGACTAATTCAATAGAGACGAAGTATTAGGTTCATCACGTGTACTCGTTTTGTGTTTAGGTGTATGTCTCCTTCCCCCTTGCTGGTTTTGATACCTCAGAATCAGCAACACATCATTCATACCAAATATTCTTGACATAGAGAAGAACAAAAATTAGCACAAGTGAATCTTGTGAGAATCAACTGCTATAGAAACTCTCTCTGACTATCTTTATCAACCCATTAGTAGACAATTTGAAGTGACCACTGATGAAGAAAACCTGTTATACCAAACTTGAAACTGACGTAGAATTCTCCGCATGTGTTCTAAGCTTGCACTTAATGATGGAAGAACGGTGTCGAGAATCTATGCATCAAGCAAATCTCTAAGTACTCACTACTCAAACAAAGTATGAGACATTAACACCTCTTGAGATTATCCACATCGTCATTTGCATGTGACACTGAGTAAAACAACGTAACTCCTAATAGTGATAGTTAACCGGGTCTTCAACCATCCACCCCGATCACGGCAACTAGATAACCTAAGACTTCAACTCAAATTCTTAAGCCCGAGCAAGTTATCAAATAAGAACACGCCTTTGTGAAAGTCAACTTCAATCTCAAATAAGTGATAAATGATTAACACCGAAGTAATCAACTTGTGTCAAATGTTCAACACGTGAATAAACATACAATCGGATGTACATTCACCCACTGATTGAACCGGAACAAATGATGCCTCAACATCAATGCATTCTTCCTAAAAGTATACATGTAGAGACTGATCTGGAAGATTCACCAATAATGTCTTCGAGCGGATGAGGTAGTCATTTTCCTTTAAGTTCATGTGGTTGATTTATAGCGTGCACATCGAGAGGAACAATAATCCGTGAAGATTTGGCAAAGGAATACCAAAGAGCGGATCATTATTCATGAGTGCAACTGCAATATTATGATAGTCATTATCAACGCCTTGAGGAATAACTGGAGATCGGTTTTCTTGAGTAGTCTGAGATGTACTTCTTAGATGATCAACATTCGCTAGCGGTTGGAAATACTCATCAAACATATCTTGAAACAATGAATCCCAAACAGTATATCCCAGTTATCCTTAGTGAGTGAAGACATTAGGCGTTTGAGAGTCGTATGACCATAACTTAAGCATCCATCAATATGTAGTATATTCCCTATTCTCCCCCTCAAAAATTGCAAATGAAGTTTGCCATTTTTGATTAATCAAGTGGATAAGAATGTATACCAATGAACGTAGATCCACTTGATGACTGAATGTCGATGAGAATGGTCATAAATATGAAGATTTCGCTTCTTCTGAAGATAAAGTGCACTGAAGCATACACCTTTCTTTTCTTTGAGGAACGGGGCCTGAAGTGTTATCTGCAGACGCCATAATGATGAAGTACGAGGCCTGAACTGATGTGAACAGATGTCATAGCTGATTGAATATCAAGGTTGAGTTACTTGAACCCGTGAGTTATGAGATATCAATCTTTGTGTTATCCACACTTTAAACCAGTCCATGTATTGAAGGATCGAAGTATCTGCAACTGAGTAAGGACTACCTGCACTAACATTACAAGCTTGTTTGCATATATATTGGTTAGTGACATTAGTATCCAAACCCTTTGGGGTTTCACGGTCAACCTTGATTTTGCCATCGAAAACAAATTTTCCGGTAGGTATCCACCTAAGTCCAGCATCCTTAAACATTCTACCAGATGGCATCCACTTATGGCAAGGTCTACGATTGTTGATATTCTTATGCAAATTGGAAGACTTATCGTTATTCCTAGACTCCAAAGATTTAGCAGTTTGGATCCATCTAGACGAAGTTTTAGGTTTGTTATGCATCATAACATGTTGAACCTTAGCCATGTAGGTAGTCTTAGTGGATTGTACCTTGGCATGTAAATTAGGAAAATGTTTCTTATATGGAAAAGACTCAGAATTTCTAGTTTTGTTTTCTACATGCTTAGCATTCTTATGCACATAACTACTCTTTGATGCATGCCAATCCCTAGTCTTTTGAATGTTCATAGGTAGTGGTTTACAACTACTAGCAGTGTCTTGAAATCTCGTAGAATTCCTCACCCTAGGTCTTGCACCTAAAATTCCGTCTTTTCGAATCTGTGCCTTTTTCCTAGCTTTTTCTAGATAATAGTTCTTCCACAAGTCATTCATATCATATGAATTATGGGTTTTAATGCTTGGTTTTGACACTATTTTCGAACTAATCCTAGAGGTGCTGGGAGTAGACGTGGCTACGTGTTGAGAGTTAACGGAGCTAGAAGCCTTTTTCTTAGGTAACTCTGGTGAAGTGACTGGTTTTGACAAAACTTGTTTCTCATCAACTTGGGAGGCAAACCGTGTTTTTAAAAATTTTGTTCTTTCAGATTTAAATGCAGTAGGCTGCCTAACAACGGACCGGTCTCTAGTGGGATGAGAAACTGGCTTCCCCAAGGTTGATGGTTTTGTAAACTTAGTGTTCACACTTTTCCCTACGGTTTTTCTAAGCTCATTCTTTAAGGCAACAATGGCGAAATTCTTTTCCTGAAGTTGAGCTTTGAGTTCATCAATCTTTGCTATCAAAGGGTTTGTTTGCTCTATTGAATTAGTTCTAGCTTCTTTGACAGAGTCACTTAGTTCTATGTGATGCTTTCTCAAAGACTCATTTTCCTTTAGTAATTTAGCTACATAAATTGACAATTCATTATTTCTTGTTATAGTAGCATCAATGTCTTGTGTATTCATGACTAAATTACTTTTCACATTCAAGACAGAAATATGTTTCTTCAGATTGTAAATGGTTGAGTCTTTGTCTTGAAGCTGAGCTTTCAAAGTGTTAATTTCAAAAAGTTCACGGAATTCTGGAAGTTCCGGATTTTTACATGGTTTGTTAAGTTGAAAACTTTCTTCTTTACTCTGTATCGCAATTTCAAGTGAAATGCAATGTTTTTCAAGATTTGAGAATTTGTTTGAAAGTTCATCAAAAGCCTTTTTATCAACCATATCTTTTGTTTTGAAACACTTAATCTCGACTCAACCTCGCCACGTAAGATTTATCAAAGTCATGTTCAAAGATCATGATCAGTTTGTTTAAATACTTTAGCAGATGCATTGTGTTGAACAATAAAGGGTACCTCATTACATGATTCATGTTCAATTTCTCGGTCCGATATGCATCCACATCATGTGTAACAAGAGTCACTGAACCGCTGGTTGTTTCAAGCTTATCTGTCTCTGAGCCTCTGTATTCAGTGTCAACTGATCCAACATCCGTGCCATACCGGTCTCAACACAATAATTAATTGATTGTACACCTAGATTTATTCGCCTTTTGATCACAACATCCACTTCTTGTGTGACAGAGTTACTGAAAGCTGGTTACATCATTCTTTGTTGTTTCGATATTCTGCATTCAGCAACACCGACCTTTCGATACATTACCCGACTTATCACAAATATCTCTCAACTATACCCGACTCTCATCTACTTTTGCATCTTTCTGAGTAACTTCCTCAATATACTTCTCCACATTATCCATGAGATGGATAAGTGTCTCCGTGAACACGCTAATTTCCATTCCAGTGTGTCTCTTGAAGGACATTTCAGTCATGTCTTGATCATAATCAGATGTGAATTCCCTTCTAATGAATGACTGAAAGTGTTTGTAGATCACTTGAAGTGCAGCGCTGGAATTGTCTTTATGAACCTTCTCTTTGTCAAGTTGTAGCTCCAATTGCTCTAGGTTTAACAGCAGAGTTCCTGTTAATGTGGATAAGTCCTGACGGAAGAGGGCAATACATGTTCGTTCCATTAATGTGGGTAGAAGTAACATGAGGTGAGAGTGAAGTTGTTGATAAGGTTCAATGCTGCTTTCTTTTTGCATGGCATTCTGTAGCCTGAACAGGTGCAAATCTTTCTCATTGGACTCGGAGCATGAAGAACTCAAATCATCATTGATTGATTCCATCATCTGTAACCGTTCAGATAGCTAATATTCTCATGGTTGTCTACAGCATTATACGTTTGAGTACTTCGAATTCATGAATCAGAGTGTAAGACATGATGTAGATGAATCCACGGGATTTTACAAGTCTATGATTTAAACCGAGAAATAGAATCTTTCAAGGGATTTTACTAAAATCAAGACCAAACCGTTAAGCAATGACCAATGGAACGTGTTAAGATGACTGATGGATTGTCAAAATGATAGACAATTGTGTGTTAGGACATATAATTGTTTGTAGGATTAGCAGAGATGTTGTTTGGTTAAGATTTGGATTGGTTTATGCCGATTTTCCCGAGAAATGTAGGTCTAAAAACATAAAAACCTCAATAACTTCTGTTCAGAGCGGATTTAGCCCTCGAAGGTTGACCCAAGTTCATTTGGCGTGACATTCTCCTCGTTCTCACGGTCGTTTTGATGGGTAGAACGCTGAAAACGGAGTTACTGATCAAAAGTTATAGCCGTTTGAAGTTTTGTCGGGAAAAGTCAACAAGTCGCTAAGAATTCTTGAACCAAGTCGCTAGGACCCAAGTCGCTGGACACAAGTCGCTAAAGCACCAAGTCGCTACACAGTCAAGTCGCTAAATAGCAACTCGCTAGCACCAAGTCGCTAAGAACTTAAAGAACAAATCGCTAACAAAATTGAAAGCAAGTCGCTACCGTTACCAAGTCGCTACCCGTAGTGAAGAATCCACTAAGTGTATTGTTTGTCGGCTTGTCTCAATAGACAAGTCGCTAAGCACCAATTCGCTACCAAAACACACTACAACTCGCTACCGTTTTACAAACCAAGTCGCTACCAAGAAAAGAAGTCCGTAGCTCAAGTCGCTAGCTAGAAAAACTTTAAAAACACACTTTTCAATCCAAAAACAACCCAACCACGATGATTCAAGCCTTCCAAATCAAAACCTAAACACTTGTGATGATCCTAAACACAAAAGTACAATCAAAATCCAAAATTTAATACTAGAAATCCACCAAATGATGCAAAAACCACTAAACTTTCTCAAACTTAAAAACTACCTAAAAACCACTAGAAATCCAAAGATATGTAAGAAATGATCTAACCATGGCTCTTGATACCATTTGTAACATATTGGATTTCATAGACACATCATAACATATTAAATGGGTCGAATTGTTTAGAGGTTTTAGAGAGAGAAAGTGGGAGCCTTTCTAGAGAGAGAAAGTAAAAGAAAACATAGAAGGTTAGATTAAGATGAATGAAAGGTCCAACCCTCTACCTTGGGAGGTAGATTGTATTTATAGTTACAAACTAAACGTCCTTCTTCGGACTGTGGATTAGCTATACAGTGGGTAAAGAGCCGTCCTTCCTCCACGGTGTTGCTCTAAACTAAATAACTAACTAGTAAACCAGTAAATAACGATATGTCTACGAGCTAACTTATGCTAGATTATATTTGGGGTGACCGACTCTTCACTATGGAATTTCTAATTCCTAACAGCTTATTGTTTTAAGTTCAAAATACACGCTATAATGACTTAGTTTGATATTCTCCAAAAGTTCACACTTATATATAAGTAAAATGTTTCCCCGATGTCGATTTATGAAAATAACGATGTTACCAAGTGTTTTAATTTACTTTCAAGGAGCGTCGATATTGGATAACGATATAATTACATACTTATACTTGTATATAAGTTTAGTGAAATATCGACATATTATATTCTTTAGATCATCGAAATACTCGTTTTTATAAACTCGTGATTAAACAATATATTTGGAAAAATATAGTATTTAATGTTTACGCAGATGAGGTCGTCAAAAGATATGCGTTAAATATATTTACTTAAACAAAAAGTGGTAAATGTATAAGTTTATCGAACTTATAAAAGTTTTGGGTGAAAAGCATCAAGTGTTCAACCTTGAGGGCTTAAAATTGTAAAGTTTAATATAATTTATAAAACTTATAAAAGTTTTGAGAAAGTTGTCAAGTGATTCAAATTTGAAGGGTTTAAAATGTAATACTTGATATAAGTTATACAACTTATAAAAGTCTTATATAAAAGTGTGAAGTGGTTTAAATTTAGAGGGCTAAAACTGTCAAAGTGTGCAAGATGCAAAAATATAACAAAAATAATGGCAAACCGCCACAAGCAGGGCTCAAACTTGGGTCATTTGTGAAAGAGTGTGCAAGTTTACCACTGGACTACAAGTCCCTTTGTGTTAAATGTTGCAACACTTGCATATTTATTGGACAGTTAGCTTCTTAATGTGTTTGTTTTATTCCTTCTTAGTAAGTACTGAGCACATAGCAATGCATGCATTTGTGCTATCTTCCCATATACGTAGTATTATTTAAGTTGCATGAAAATTGAAGACGTAAATATATGTGTCGAGAGTTATATATATTGAATAAGTATATGTTTTTGTAAACTAAAACTTTAACGAAAAGAATTACGTATGAAATGAGATGAGCTCGTGTTGCTTACTGTGGGAGGTGTTCGTGTACGAGAGGAAGACAAAGTCCAACGACTTAGGACTCGAGTGTTATCCAGAACACAAACCCGATAGCTTCTAGGATGAAGAACCCGATTACTTCTTGTTTCCAAAACCTTATGTTTGCTTAGAACTCCTTGTTCATACTTAGCTCTTAACTCTTGCGTCTCGCTTCTTTCTTGCCCGTTTCACCACAATAGACGATTAGTGATTGAGGGTGAGAGATATATTTTTGAAAGTGAGTTAGTTTTTGTGAGAGTTTCAAAAGAAAGTGAGGTGTGAGCTTACTAAGTCCTATGTGTCGTTTATAAAGAGGAGGCCAAGCATGGCTCGATCCTATAATAGTTTATGTTTTGTTCCAGCATGTTTCCAAGAAAGAAAGTGAATGGTGTTTATGTCTCTTGAACATGCACGATCAGTCACTCAATTTGGAGCATGTTTAGGTCTAGTCTTGTTAATGTAAGCATGGAGGGAACATAATACCTAGTGGTTAAAGAGGTCAATGTAGTCAAGGCTAGGTTTTTGGTTTATATAAAATAGGTGATAGTGTGGCTAGAGTTAGGCTTATCTCCTTTGTTTGGGTTGTGTTTACACGCAAGAAGCAAGGTCACAACGAGAAATGTTGCTTTATGTTTCTGTCGAGAGGAGTAGCAAACAAAAGAAGAAGAAACAATAATGTTGGCCATAGATGGTTTGCGTCTAACAGAAGAAAGAAAAAGTATTTCAAAGTGTCATGTAAGAGGCAAAGAAAAAGAGAAACTTTTGTCTACTTTGACTACATCTATACGCAACATATATAGACTAAGGGGGTGATATTTGTTTGTTGGTTTGCTTTGGTTCTTTGCTCGTTGGTCACAGTATCATGGGAAACACATGTTTCAAATTTTACATGCCAACTTGCATGATATTCATAGCCAAGTGATGTTTTGTTTTTGTACTCGTATGACACCACGGAATATAAAATATCATCCAAGGTGTGTTTGGGCATTAGACGTGTAGGCCCAAAGAAAAAAAAATGGGTTGGGTTGAATTTATACACGAGCCCAAAGGAGGAATAAGGTGGATCGGTTAGGCTTGAGGCCCGGTTAGGATAAAGTAATTATTAAATGATTTATTATATATTTATAACTAGTTATAATATCGCTGCGCGCACATTTTGACAACAAAAAAAATTATTTTGTATTAATACTGAATATTGTGTTTTTAAATGTAATTGCATATAATTATATAGTTATAAGTTTCGTGCACGCATGAAACTTACACATAAATCAAATTTATTTTAATATTTTAATTCAGTATATACACATATAAGAATTTTTCCATGAAAATTGTGATATAAGTACAACTAATACTTATACACGAGTTTTTTATTATCCATTAATATCCATTACAATTTGGTAAAATATTTGTAAAAATTTCTGTTAGGTAACTCAAGATTTAATTTTGTTTAGCTGACAAAGATGTTGATGTTGTTATTTAAGTTTCACTACTGATATTATGTTGTACACATGAGGCAAGTTTAATAGCACATAATGAACGTTGATAAAGTTAAAGTATACTCCTTATAGTTTTTTAAAAATGTTTTTCTAGATATCCTTATATAAATAAATAAGAATTACATGAGTCATTGTTATAAGTACAATCGCGTATATTTGTTTTTATATAAAATTAACCCGTGCTTACAATTTGATAATTATATTCCCGTTTTCAGTAATTTAGCTGTATTTAAAATGTAAACTCGTGTCCACATAGGTTTAACTTTTAAAAATGAAATAAATGAGTCCTTATTTAACGTATATAGTAAAAAAATTGATACTTATAATCTTATGCAAATTTATATGTTGTTATTTTAAGACAACATATACATTGTATTTTTTAAGATAAAAAGTATAAAGCGTATAAAGTATCAGGGGGTATTTGTTTATAATCCAAACTTATTAAAAAATATGGAGGCTAATAATATTACACTTAACTCTATATAAATTTTAAAAATTCAACCACTAAAGTTTTATTAATTACCTCATCTTTTTTTAAGTTTTTGTTTTCACAAATTTGACATCTATATTTTTATGTGCTTTTTTTATCAACAAAATTTCTCTACAAAATTTATTAAAGTTTGACCAAAATCAATTTAATTTTGACTTTTATTAACCAATCACATCACACGATTTTGCTTACGTGGCAAAATCGAGCTCTCCTATTGGCCCAATTATTTTTTCAATAAGAATGAATTGACAAAATCACTACGAAATGATGTAATTCCTTTATTATATAAAAGATTTATTTATATAAATTAAATAATTAATATTACCGGGATCGAGAAAGTTTTTGATTGGGTCAAAATGATTTGGGGCACACTTGCCGCTTTTGGAACTAGTTCGTGTTATGTTTTGCTAAATCATTTATGAAATGGTTATTTAAGAAAAATTTTGGGACCAAAATCGGCATTGATTTGTATAAATGTCTTGTGAATTTTGCGTGTTTTTACATGAACCTAATGAATAAATTATGAATATGCCCGAGTAACATGATTCGGATGCCCAAGAAATATCATTCGGATGCCCAAGTATGGATGCCCATGTGAAAATTCGCTATGGATGCCTGGTGGCACAACCACACAGATGCCCGAGCATACTGGCCAGATGCCCTAGTGAAGTCAGTATGGATGCCCGAACACCTGCCGGATGCTCGGTCTATGTGGTCGGATGCCCTTAGAAAAATCTAAGGATGCCCATTGGTGCAAGATCATAAGGAATAACAAAATACGCATGCATGCATAAAAAAAAATATATACAATAATAATGATAATAATGATAAAAGTCATTCCAAAATACAAACTGCGACAAGTTAGTATTACAACCAGCCGGCAAATGTTACAAAATATTGTCAGAATATTGTTCAAGTACAAGCCGTGAAAAGACAATAAAGATCCTAAACTTAAGCATTTTCTGCCGGAGCATCTTCATCCGGAGCATTCACAGTAACTGCAGCCTGATCATCCACAGTAGGACGGACATAAGGACCAACCGCCTCTCGAGAACTTGGAACGTCTGGATATAAGTTTATCAGATCTCCCAAGGGAAGTCGGTACGAATTGGCTAGCTTTCGGATGTAGGGATACTCAGCTAAGAAAATCTTTTTATACCCCGGTTTCCATAAACGGGGAGCATCCCTGTTGACGTTGGAGATTTTCTTCAAGGCCTCACCAATCTGCTCTTCTGTTCTCCCTACACTTGCCCTTGTAACGAACCCGACCTGATAAGTCAGACTATCCACTTTTCCAAGATTCTTCTTGTATTCCGGGCTGTCTAGCAGTCGGCGAACAACTGTCGAGAAAAGAGACCAAACGGTATTTTGCTTGATCACTTCGGCTTGGGCAACCTCTCCAACCAATTTCTCGTTATCCCTTTTTAAGGATTCTATAGAGTGGTTTTCGGTGTTGAGTTCGCTCTCCAGCTTCTTGATTCGTTCAGCTTGTTAAGAGGAGGCTTCTCTCCATTCGTTCTTCTCCCGAGTCACTCAGTCAACCTCATCTTCTAAACCTCTCTCCCTACCAATACCAGCCTCGTGATCAGCCTTTGATTTCTTAAATTGTTCCAACAGCCAGCCCCGATCTTCTTCGATAGCTTATAGCCTTTCATACATGCCCTGACAACCTTCGTGAGCATGAGAGAGTTTCCGCTACTCTGAATTGAGAGCCTTAAATCGACTCAAAAGCTCTCATTGAGTCACCACACTCACGCCAAACTTTTTATATGCCCGACGAGTTAGCTGGACATTGCTCAATTCACCGAGTGCCTCTCGCTCAGCCGGAGTGGAGAGGTTGTCAATGAGCTCTCTGCAGGCCCGGAAGGAATCAATACGGACATGGTCTTGTAAGGTCCAGTTGGGAACAAAGATGTTCGCCGCTTCGTCTACACAACATGAAAAAAGGCAAGGCTAAGTAAAAAAAAATGAGGAAGAAAGAGCATACCAGACTCCTCCAAGTTAATGTTCTCAACAATACGCCGGGAAGGACCGGAATGGTGAGCAAAAAAACCTAAAGGTAAGCAAGTGCAAGTCAACATAACCCGTATATATATATATATATGTATATATATAATAATAATAATAATAATAATAATAATAATAATAATAATAATAATACAAAAGGAAAGACGATAGTGTGCGTTTACCATCAGAATCATGAGGAAGAGAATTCCTCGGTAAAGATACGGTGCCCTGGTCATTCGGTGAGTAGGTGTCCGTTGGACACTTCTCTCCACGTTTTCATCCATCCCTTCTTCGAGGGGTCCGTTGCCACAACTTCCACCAGCGGCAACCTCGATATTCTCCGGGTCTTGGTTACGGGCTGACCCACCCTTTTGATCATTTCCAGGATCAGCCTGGTTCAAGGGATCAACATCTAAGATGGGCTCCCCAGAGGAAATAGTTTCCACATGTGTACCTCGCCTCTTTTTTCGTCTGTTTGGTGCGGCGGAGGTCCCTTCCCATCCTCTCATATGAGCGGCAAGCCTGGTAGCATTCTCTCTTTCCTTCTTCTCTCGGGCTACTACGACTTTCGGATCCGCCTCTTCGGCCTGGCGAGTCAATTGATCCTTGGGCGGAATAGGCCTCCAACACCCAGCGGGTCGTTCATTTCGGTTTAGTTTGGTTGGGAGGCACAGGAGGACCTTTGCTGACGACCGTTCCCTCCCAGTCGAGAAGCCTGAGGTATTCTGACATATCAACAACTGCAAAAGAAAGAAAAAGCAAACTCTAAAGGAAAAACAAAGAGAAATATCCCATATCCGCAATATAACTTAGATCGGGCAGATAATTACCATGACCCTCGGCATCTTTTAGAATAGGATCGAAATCCGGATTCTTGAAAACTGGGGAAAGGTGGCACATCCATAGTAAACTCACGGTGGGCTTACGTAACAAGATAATGGTCCGACTTAGCTTCTCGACGTTAGTCTCCGGAAAGGTAGTTGGAAATTCATCTGAAATTTTTGAATCTTTGTGCCTTCAAGCCATAGCATGTGGAATTGCCCTTCGGTCTATGAGGAAGAATTTTTTCTTCCAATGTTTTAACCCCGTAAGTACTTCTTTGAAGCATTTAAAGGCCTTTTTACCCGTCCAGATTTCGAAAGAAAACCAATGTCCCTGTTTGCATAACCGGTAGTATGCCCGAAACAACGAAACTCTAGGTTGAATATTCAAACTATAACATCTTATTTCGAAGAGGATCACGTGATTTAACCCCAGTAGAACTAATTGAGAAAAGTGAACCCTAAAATGTTTCATAACGGCTAACAAGAAGGAAGAAAAAGGAATCCTAACTCCGTCGGTATCCAATTACTGAGGGTAGACTCCGATCTTGTCTTCCGGTAGTCTATCCATGGTCATACCCTCTGGAGGTAGTTGAGGATGTAAATTGGTAGGAATTCCAAATTCGGCAATTATGTCATTCAGTTCAGACTGCTTTAGTTTGGACGTGTAAATGTGCATGTCAAACTTAGGCACTACAGAAGGATGGGTTTGGGTCTCGGCCATAGCCTCCGTATGAGGCACGGCTACATTTTTCGTGAGTGGAGCGGTTGTTTCCCCGGTTCTATGATCGGCCATTACTAAAAGATGCCGAATGAAAATATACAAGTAATTACAAAAGAGAACGAAATAAACCTTGGAAAATGTGAAGAAATGACGTCTGGCTATGATAATGCAGACGTGTGAGTGTAAAATGTGAAAGCAAATGAGGTAAAAAGTGATATATATATACAGGCTAAAGAAGACGTCCTCATAACATAGGAGGGCCCTATAGCGCATTCCATAAGAAACCGAACGTTGCTAACTGGAGAACGGAACCGAATGTTGTTACCAAGGCTTAAATATTTTGAGTATTGCATTACCAAATTCCATCCGGTAATACAATACTGGAGGGGGGGGGACATGTTGGCGTATGTGTCCGGACGATATTTGGTCCTGAGGACCCAGCGTCCGGAGGATACACTCTAGAATGTTCTTAACTATATATATAAACTCGAAAATGGAACATAACAATGAAGTGAAGAGAAATAAAAGTAAGTTATATACTTGTTGATCTGAGAAATAGCGCCATCGAAGAAGATAACGGAAGTATCATAAAGTCCTTCCAGTGCGTATTCCCTCGCTAGCTTCAAATGATCCTGTAACCCTGCTAGCGATGACGTCACTCCACCTGCCATCCCAAACCCTAACACACCAACCTAGTGTCAATTCAAATCAATTTAACAGTTACGAGGTCCGATCTGGTTAAGAAGATGAAATGAATATCTAATAGCAAGGATTTAGGGGAAATGATTTTGTGATTTAGGTGTGGTGAGGTGAGGTGAGGTTAGTTGCCGCCACGTGTGTTTGAAAAAGGAATTAACGGGGTGTTAAGGTGTTATCGCTTCAAATTTTATTCTTTCTTGAAAAAATTACACGTTTGGTCCCTGTGGTATACCCCAAATAACAACTTTAGTCCCTAAGTCGTTTTTATTACACCACAAATACCTATTTTTGAAACCTTGCACTAATTTAGTCCCTATTTTGGATGGGCGTTAGTGCAGTCCGTTAAGTGTTTTGCGCTGTTAGTCATTCGTTAATAATTTTTGCACCGTTAGTCCTTATTTTTTTAAATATAGTTTTCCCCAGTTAGTCCATCCGTTAGTAATAGTTATCGCCCGTTTATTTACGTTTTTATCCGTTTTCGTTCGTTTTTATCCGTTTTCCCCCGTTTTTTGGTTTTAGTCCGTTTTTATCCCTTTTCGTCTGTTTTTATATGTTTTCGTCCGTTTTTTACGTTTTTGTCCGTTTTTATCCGTTTTTGTCTGTTTTTTTACGTTTTTATCCGTTTTCGCCCGTTGTTTTACGTTTTTGTCTGTTTTTATCCGTTTTCGTTCGTTTTTTATTCGTTTTCGCCCGTTTTTATCTGTTTTCGTCCGTTTTTTTTACGTTTTCGCCCCCTTTTTTTTACGTTTTTGTCTGTTTTATCCGTTTTCGTTTATTTTTTATTCGTTTTCGCCAGTTTTTTTACCCAGTTGACTATTGTCCAGCGAGTAAAGCGCACAGCCATGCCAGCGCTACCTTCCCAGATTTTATGGGATTTCACCACCACGTGGCCTGACACCTACTGAGTAGGTTGGCTATAAGCTTGTTGCGCCTATTCCCTAGGCCAGCCAGGTTTCAAGGATTGGGGTAGTATAAATACCCCAACACAGTTAATACTTGCATTCAATTCACACACACATACTCTCTCATATTTATTACTACATTTATACTCTTTATCCCCTACTTATTCACACGCCAGAGCTTGGTCTCAGGATAACCCCCAAGGCGAGGCTAACGCGTGTTGCTCATTTTGCAGAGAGGACTGCTTTCTTTCCTTCGAACAGAAGACAAAGGACATGGGATCCGGACAATAACCGAGGCGCATGATTTTAAATCAACAACCCTCTACTAGCTAAGGTCGAGAGTTAGACATTGCAAGTGAAACTGAATCATTCGGAAGTATAGAGGGATTAACCAAGTTGACACAAATTTCTTTCCTTGATTGATTTCCGGCTGTTTTCATTTTAACTATTTACTTCTCGCTTTAGTTTTATTATTTTCCTAAGTAATTGATCACGTGGATCTAAAGCACAATTTAGGTTATTTAAATGCTTTAATAGTTTTATTAGTTAATTTCTTATTATCGACCAAATTACCTGCTTTTAGGCTTCGACAACCGTTTTTGCCTTAGCTACATTACTGCACGATAGAATACACTGCTCGTAAGTATGCAAAAATAGATTTAGGTAATACAAGGTATAAATTTAAGACCAAATATTCTGACATCAATATTGTACTTCAAATAGAGCCTTTAAAGAGAGTAAAGTATTGCCTTATATATCTAAAGACAGATAAGTAAGAGCATCTACAATGTATCAAGTATTTAAGACTTGATGCATTTAATGCATGAGACATTTAATAGCCAAAGCTTGGAAGAAAGACTTGAGCTTTACCAAGTCTTTGTAGCAAAGCTTTTCAAAAAGCCTTTATTACAATGCAAAAAACCCTCTTCAAAAACTTTTTAAAATAGTGAAAAGCTTTCTAGCATTTGATCCATTGTGGATGCTGTAACAATGTATGCAAAAGCTCACAAAAATATGGATTTTCCTAGCGGCACAAAACATGACATTTCTAGGTATAAAAAACAAATTTTAATAAAAGAATAATATGTTAATAGTTTATGCGGTGTTAGGTGGCATGCATACCAAGTTACCAACTAGTATGTTGTTATAATAGAATGATATGATAAGCTTATACAACAATGATGAAAGCCAGATAGAAACACCTATACATTTCAAGAAAGTATCAAATGGACGACCAAAACAGTCGACTATTCGAGACAGAAAAACGAAAAGGTGGTAAGAAACACAAGGTGTTTGCAACAACGGTGTTGGTGTGTATTTTTTGGATATGGGTTTACAGAGCAACCCAACTGCCACCGTTAAAAGCAATAACAACTCGTGCTTTTAACGGTGGCAGGACGTGGTATTGGGTTGGGATGTTCGTGTCAGAAATATTGTTGGGTTTGTATTGGATGTTAACTCAATCGGTTCGATGGAATCCAACTTACCGGATAACCTTTAAACAACGACTTGCTCAAAGGTTTGACTTCTACTCTATTATTTGTTTACACAATTTTTTTTTTTTTTTTTTTTTTTTGAAAGTTAGTTAATCATACACTATTTTAAATAAATAATGTTTTCTTACCCTATTATAGTGATATTAACTTGTAATATATTAGGGGGTATGCAAGTATTATGTCTTGTAATGTAACGACATAACAAAGTTTGAATTCTTATATGATAGATTAGGTGTTTATGGAAACAGTCATACCAGAATAGAATATGTGAGAAGTAAAATGTATACAGTCATATCAAAGATTGACCGCTTACAAATATGAAAACTGACCTTGTTTTTGCACGGTCGTGACCTGTGTCATCGCCTGCTACATCAGTTTTCTCTCTCCGGTGATCAGGCACGATCAAGTTGTCACAGTCGATGACCGAGTTTGTTTTTTTGTTTTTTAATAAATTTCTACTTTGATGACCTTTTGTAGAAATACGTGTTTACTTTCCATATACATGTGGTAACTATATAAAGTTTGTTGGTCATTTCATGCAAATGTCAAACTTATAAATTCAACACACTCCTCACAATACATGCACTACATGTAGATCATTGTTGCAAGAAAGCTATTTTGCTCAATCATATATGCGTATCAAACTATCAAACACAAAAACCATATGGTATCCAACTTTCAAGTCATGCATGCTAAAACATCTCATGGTAAGCGGTTTGTTTGTTTGTGTTTTGCGAAAATCGGTCAATATTTAGACCTATAGATCCAAAACAAACACCCTCGACCGATGTTCATGTTTTTGCCACAGTGGGGATGACCGATGCAAATATCGGTCGACCAATGTATATGACCGACTTTTTGCTACTCTACTGTGAGTAGCCTTATGCAAAGTTTTGGTTTTAAATTTATGATAATAGAAAGTGGCCGACACATTATACAATCTAATATCTTGTATGTTTCCTGACAAAGACTGAACAACAAATATAAAGGATTATAAATTGCGTCGTCAATCATTAAGTTATACGTACTAAAAATGTACACATTTTTTTTTAAAGGAATGTCTAACCAGTGCCCTAAGTGCATTGGTTAAGATTTGTTTTTTTGTGATTTTTAATAATTATTTATGTGGGTCCCCGTCCAAATATGCATGTTTGTGTTAACTACAAGGACCATTTATGTAATTAAAAATCACAAGAAGACAAATCTTAACCAATGCCCTTAGGGCATTGGTTAGACATTCCCTTTTTTTAATTATATTTCGTGTTTTCAAGATGATTACCTGCGCATAGCGGCAAGAGTATATGATAGCATTAATTTGTGTGTGTGTATTTTTTTATGTATATATATGTGTGGACTATGAAGTAAGTGAGAGTAAAAAAATTAGCGAGTTAAATTATCTATACTACATAAAATGGAAAATCAATCAAAGTGAAAAAGTGGAATGGTCAAATGAGAGAGAGACATATGTAAATGCATATTTAATACTCTCTTATCACAACTCACTCAAAAACACATACAAAATGCTCTCCTATTCTACACATCTCATCAACCACCATCCTCACCACCACAAAACCCCTCCACCACCGGACCACTACACCACCGCACCACTCTATCATCGCATCGTTAATTGTCTGCCGTTAGGAACCGCTGCCGCCAGGCGCGGGTACTCGTCTAGTAATTAAGTATTCAAATATGTAATAGATTGTGTTGTCTTTTTATATATATGACTAATTTAGCCCTACAACATTATTCATTTATTAAGTTGTTATGTTTTAAACAAATGCATTTTCTTTTTATATATAGTATTGATAAAAAAAAATTAATTATATATTTCATGCTATAAAAGTTCGGTCATTGATTTGATCTTTCTATATTTGGAATTAAGGATTTTGAAGAAATCACTCAATAAACGCTAATTTCTTATTTTTGGTACCTTTATCTTTCTAAAAGTAGATAAACCACGATTGTATCTGTTTTTATAACATATCTAAAAAATAAAAATAATAAATAAATAAATAATTAAAAAAAATTTTAAAAATAAAGACTTTTTGGATGGTCCAAATTAACTTTTTCTTAAGATTAGCACATGCCAGTCATGGACGACAGAATGATTTTGGATAGAGATTTATCCGAAAGGAAAAATATCTTACTAAGAGGTGAAATAGTAAAAGATTGCTAAATGTGTTTATTTTCAGCAAAAGATAACATATTCTGTCGTGTATTGAAGTGTCTAATTTGGTCACTAGTGGTTGGATTCTAATTGAAATGTTAATTTACGAGTATTTAACAATTTTTTAATATATTATACTCACAACATGTTATTAAACTATTCCTAAAGAAATAATTGAGGTTAGGCAAAGAGTTGAATAAAAAAGACCTGTCTAAAGTCTAAAATTATTCTATAAAATAAATAAATAAAATTAGACCAGTATAATTTGATACATGTTCTTAACATGTTCGGCTTTAAACTGGTCCGTAAAGAAGACATACGCATCTACAGAGGGGAATCGATGGATTCCCGTGAATCACATGAATTTTTACTTCTTATTAGGGTAAAATATTCTCTAAAATTCTTTGATTTTTCTCGGATGAACCTTGTCCAAAATATATGAGCTATAAATCTTTTTTACTCTTAACACGATAACTTTCAATCTGGATCCGTCACCACACATTTTTACTATTAACTTAAGATTATCGACCTACTTAGGTAAATAATGTAGTTTCATTTGAACAAATATCATGTTCTAAATCCTACATAACATGTTATGGTCCAATTTAATTGTTAGGTACGAAAACAAGTTACCTGGTGTGGACATATTCGTATGCACGGCTGACCCTGTGATCGAGCCACCAATGATGGTGATTAGTACTGTTTTATCAGTTATGGCTTATGACTACCCGCCTAACAAGCTTGCCGTCTATCTATCTGATGATGGTGGGTCTGAACTTACTTTCTACGCGCTCATTCAAGCCGCAACCTTTTCCAAACATTGGTTGCCATATTGTCGAAAGTACAAGGTGGAGCCATTGTCACCAGCTGAATATTTCAAATCAGCTTCTCGCCCTTCAAGCACGGAACATGATCAAGATTATGTTGTTGTTAAGGTAATCATGTAAACTTTTTATGGGTTGTTTTTCGCAATTTTTTGTGAGTACAAAAAATTAGGGACTACACCATGGAAAAATATAAGTTAAGGGAATAAATCATTTTTTCCTTGGGTTTGCAGAACTTGTTTGAAGAAATGAAGAATCTAGTCGAGAATGTGACAAAGATTGGAAGAGTTCCTGAAGAATTACGTGTAGAACACAAAGGATTTGCGGAATGGGATGCATTTACATCCCCAAGGGACCACGGTGCCATCGTTCAAGTAAGCACTTCATGGCATTTGCAACTTTTGACATTGTTTTAAACTTAAATCAGCTTTTCTTTCTTGGGGTTATCAAATCAATTGTCGAATTAGTCTTCTTAACTCAACGTTTTCTGCAGATCTTGCTTGATAATAATCAGGATGTAGAAGGGCAAAGCCTTCCAAAATTAGTATATTTGGCTAGGGAAAAGAGACCAAACCATTCTCATAACTTCAAAGCTGGAGCCATGAATGCATTGGTAAGTAGCATACGAGTACTTGTGTATAGCAACTGGACTTTATAGCAGCAAATAATTATAGTTATGATATTTTGGTTAAATGTTTTGTTTAACGTTTATGCATACAATGTAAAATAATAAAATTGTAATTGAATTTATAATCAATTGAAAATGAAATATGACAATAATTACTTGAAACATTTATTGTCTTCTACAAAAAAAGATTTTGAGCTTTTTCTACAAATAATGTGTTACATATATATAGTTGAAATGATAAATATCCATAGCATGTATTAAATGTGATTGATAAACTTTCTAATGATAGTTATAATGTAATATATTAAAAAACCAGTCAAACTATTTCTTGTGAGAAATTCATAATAAAATGGTATTTTATGTATAACACAGTACTCAGTTATAAGTTTTTCAAGTTTTAAGAAAAATTATTTACTTTTTATATTTTTATATGTAATATAGATAGCGCAACCATTTTTTTTTTCTTTTAAATCGATAAACACGTTGAGATTGATAATATTAAAAACTTGTCATTTAAAAAGTTGACATTTTAAAAATAGTAGATATTTGTATTGATAGAGCAACCGTGTGACTTAAACTTGTTTTGAAACGGAAAGTAAAATAGTAAATCTTGTCATTTGAGCATTTAAGTTTACGGAGTATTATAGGCAATCAACATTACTCAAATTTTAAGCATTTTAAGTTTAAGAATGCATATGCATACATCATAAGTAGTAAAAATTTAAGTGACTTTTATACGCATTTTTTGTGAAGTAATAGTTTTTCTTGTTTGTGAGGAAAATATTATGTTAAACGATGTTGTTATTTTATACAGATACGGGTGTCGTCGAAGATAAGCAATGCACCAATAATCCTGAATGTCGACTGTGATATGTACTCGAATAGCAGTGATACTATAAGAGACGCGCTTTGCTTCTTCATGGATGAAGAAAAGGGCCACGAGATTGCTTTTGTTCAGTACCCACAAACTTTCAAAGACCTTACAAAAAATGAACTTTATGGTGGCTCTCTTAGAGTACTTCGTGAGGTGAACCATATAATATATATATAATGTATGCTTGATTTATTTATAATGTTGTTAAGAAAGCTTAACGCATTTCTTGTTAATTGATGAAGATTGATTTCCACGGTTTGGATGGTATGGGCGGGCCTTTGTATATTGGAACTGGCTGCTTTCACCGAAGAGAAATTCTTTCAGGGAAAAGTTTATATGATGGAAAAAAAATCAATTGGAACATGTTGAATGATCACAGAGAGACGACATTAGAAAACACGAATGAAGAAATAAAGAAGCTCGCGACATGCACCTTCGAAACTGATACTGAATGGGGCAAAGAGGTTTTACTTGTTTGTTTTCGGTTTCTACTTCCAAGTCAACCTAACACAACCCGGCCCATTTTGATATATACAAAAATTATCTGTTGTGACACTTCGCCACATCTAGGCCCATGTTATGTGATTTCTTTAGAAGTATATCATCATCGAAACTCGGCAACTTAACATTGTTTCAATGCATTTTTGTATTATAGATTGGTTTAAAGTACGGATGTCCCGTTGAAGATGTCATAACAGGGCTATCTATTCACTGCCGAGGATGGAAATCAGTATTTTACAATCCTAAACGAGAGGCCTTTTTAGGCGTTGCACCAACCACATTGGACGAGACTCTAGTGCAACATAAAAGGTGGTCCGAAGGCAATCTATTGATTTTGCTCTCAAAGTATAGCCCGGCTTGGTACGGGCTGGGAAAGATTCACCCTGGTCAATTGATGGGCTATATGATCTACTGTTTATGGTCCCCTTCATCTGTGCCAACTCTTTATTACTCCATTGTTCCATCACTTTGTCTCCTTAAAGGGGTATCGCTTTTCCCTACAGTAAGTTATTACTCTATCATTGTTTGTGCACCTTACAACGAGGTTAAGATATGAAGCAATTAGTAGTTTCAACAGTCATATCAATCGTATATCTTATTGGGTTTTTTGTACTTCTTGCATTACACACTTGTCCAATACAATAGTTACAAAAATTAGTAAGTTAATGATGTTTTGATGCCTTATATAAAGTTGCAACAATTTTAGCAGCACATACACCTATTTCTTACAACGTTGTTGATATGCAGGTATCAAGCGGATGGTTTCTCCCATTCGCATACATCTTAGTCTTCATCTCAGTATTCGACTACCTTGAATACCTCCGATCTGGTGGCATCACAGGAGGGTGGTGGAACGACCGCAGAATCTGGCTCTACAAGCGAACTAGCTCCTACCTCTTTGCATTACTCGACACCATTTTGGGCTCAGACTTATCATTTGTAATATGCTCAAAAGTGGTGGATAATGATGTTCAAGAGAGGTATGAGAAAGAACTAATGGAATTTGGAGTGTCCTCACCTTTGTTAACAAATGTGGCAACACTATCGATGGTCTATTTGGTCTGTTTTCTTGGGTTTGTTGTGAAATCGGCATTGATGGACAGGATAACTAGGAGAGCATACTTCGAGACCATGGCGATTCAAATAGTACTTTGTGTCACATTGGTGCTTATCAATGTACCATTGTACTTGGGTCTATTTGTTCGCAGCGATAAAGGGAAAATACCAAGTTCTGTGACAAGAAAATCGGTTTTTATAGCTTTGCTCATTTGTACGACTTTCTACTTTGTATAGTATGTCTCCATAAATAGGGTGTATTTAGTTTGAGATTTGTGTGGTTAATCCATTTTACTCTTATAATGTTACCCTTGTGGTTAATGAATTCATAACTTCAATATTAGTTTATAAGTTGTCCTTACTACTTTTGAAATTAGGCCAAAAATACTTGTGTCACGTACAACTCGTAACACATAATCCCATAAATCTAAGGTTGCTCTTACTATACGCAAATGTAATTCTTTTATAAGTTCGTTTTGTGATAGATGAATATGTTTTCGAAAGTATTGGTCACGGCAATAATATTGCTTCGTACAGCTAACATAGAGGTAGTTTCCGGGATCCGGTTTTTGATAGACGGGAAAGAGTGTTTTTCACATAAAGCTGAGTATGGTGCAACGGTTCGATTTTCTTTTGTTGTTATTAATGTTGAAGATATTGATGATTGGCATTATACTGTATATGGTACCGATCTTGTGGTATTCATTTCTCTTTGTCTCTTTACATGCACATTTTACATAAATAGGCATCAAATTCAATAACCACTATGATGTTATGGTATCTTGAAGTACTTTGCGCGTGTACTTGGAAGTTTTTCTTTTTTTGGGTAAAGGGGAGTAATCTTGCACCCTGGTAAATATATTAACCAAAGAAACGTTTAAGTAAATGGAAGTTTTTCGACATATGAAAAACTTGTTACATTTGACACTGTACATATGGCGCTGAGTTGAAAGGTGTAATGGTGGATGTTTCTTTATATTGTTTTTATTAGGTGAAGGGGCCTAATGGGGAACAAATTCAAGAGTTTCATGACAAAACAAGTGAATCGTCTGAGTTTGTTGCGCATAATGAAGGCCTTTATCAGTTTTGATTTTCTAATCAATCGCCTTACCCAGAGACTTTGGACTTTGATGTCCATTCGAGTCTTTTCTATAAGAACATTGAACATGCAAAACATGGTGAGATTGTAACTCATTACATCACATTACATGTATCATGTCCAAGTGTCCAACACTAGTTTAAGTCACCTCAAAAGTGATATTTTTTATTTTGCAGATCACTTTGTACCGATTATGGATCAAATATCGAAGTTAGGGGACAAACTAGTTAACATTCAATTTAAACAACACTGGCTTATGGCTGAGGCTGATCGACATGAAATAAGTAAAATTTAAACTCGTTTACATTAAACAAAATAGATGAAATTGTTCTTTTTAACATTCAATTCAAATATGTTTGATTTGCGCAGTAAATGAAAGAATGAGCAAGAGAGCTATGCACAAAGCTCTCGTAGAATCATTTGCTATGATCGGTGCTAGTGTCTTGCAAGTGTACCTTCTCCAGCGTTTGTTTGAGCGAAAGCTTGGGATGTCGAGAGTTTAATCCATGATCGATTGCAAAATATCAAACACCCTTTAATTTGGTAGAAATTTTGTTATGCTTCATTTGTGAGCTTCTATGTAAACTCAAACTTCAATAGTATGTATGTTGGAATTATATATCATGACAATCAATAAATAAAATACAAAACATCAAAGTATACATGCGGAAGCGTATAGGAAAGATTAACGAATAATTAATTCACATAAACAAGAATATGCGTACCTTACTTGATTCTAGCCGAACAAGAATCAAATCCACAAAACTAGCAATTGGATGAACCCTAATTAGAGTTTATAGGATTATATGAATTACCCCTTACCATTTTCTAATTCAATCCAAGAATACTAACAATAATGTTTTAGTACCACTTTGTTGTACACACGTACTATACCGAATTAAAGGAATGCTAGTTTTAATCAAACAAATAACTTGAGTTGGAAAATCAAAGTGATCGATCACCTAGAGAAGGTGTCGACCGGTTTTAAGCACAAAAACACACACAAACTTTTTAGGTTTAGCTTAATGAGTACAAGAGATCAATTACAAACACCCTTGGTTTTGTATTTATACTCAATATAACTAGGAGAACAAGTTGGCTATGGGTTGGGTTATGGAAACCCCCCAAACCGATCGGTCTAGGACTCCCATAGGGATTCAAGAACCTTCTCAATCTCTAATTTTATATTTAGTCCTTTCCAATTACATTTAACGACCGTTAGTCCATTACAACTAATTACTTAACGTCCGTTATAGTTATTTCGTTTAATTAATAAATAAATACAACATTTATATTTAATTATTAACTTTAATTCTCATACGTAAAGTGTGCAATCCCGTGGTCTCGAGTTCGATCCTAACTCACGTCTACAAATTTATATCCATAAAACTAACAGCTCCCACTTGGATATATCTTAATAGAGTAATCACATCGGTTAGCGTCTAGCAACACTTCGATGCCTCTAGTACAACTCGAGTAAGGCTCCTGGAAAACCTTTTAATGATTTCTCATTATTATTATCCTTTTGTTTCTAATACCACGTTAAATAAAGATATGGAATTAAGTCATTCTTTATTAAACTATTATGTTTCTCGTTGTAAATGATTGACCAAGATTACGAAATCTTCTAAACATATTTAGGGGAGATTTTGGGTGCGGCCGCACAAACATCTTGTCAACCCTACGAGGGGCCCAGCAGTATCAAACTCCAAATAAATTTGAAGGAACAAATTCTATCTTGACTACGAGAATAACCCACAAAATTTGCAACATTTCTGAAATCAACCCTTATGACTACCAGTTACGTATAGCGTTAAGTTGTTCCACAGAAATGCACTACATTCATGACAATTATCTGGTATCTCAAGTCTGGGGATAACTATTCACAATTTACTTACAACAATATCCACAAAGTAAATTATGTAGTTGGGATAAGTCCTATATTTAATTCATTGAATATCATCTGAAATTGGTATGCATTCTCATCAATATACTTTCAAGTATATTCTATCACATCTCTCAGATTTGTCTTAGTTTAATGATACTCCTATATCATTAATCGACAACGGACATTTAGAACAACTCAGTTACTCACGGATTAAACATGCAAATATAGGATAACAATATTATAAATGAAAATAAACATAAACCAAATTTTATTTCATCAAAATAATAAATTTTTACAATATCCTTAATCCAAATACTAACCACAGTTTTGCATGAAACTATTAGCCAAAGCCTTAGTGAAAGGATCAGCTAAGTTATCATTTGTGTGAACTTTCAATAGATTAATTTCACCTTCACAGACTTGTTCCCGAACATATTGATACTTCCGTAGAAAATGTCTGGTGCCCTTCATGACTCCAGGTTCATTGGCAAATATTGTAAAACCCTAAAATCTCAAACGCGTGAAATGACAATTTTGCCCTCAAACTTAAAATTTTACAAACTCGGGAAACACGTCAACATCGTTTAACAAGTTATATCATTAATAGTATACACACATTATGAAAGTAATTAACTTATGATATAGATTAAAAGAACATAAATGATTAAACTCTAAGTAACAAATAAACATATCAATATGTACACAATTAACCTAGACTACTATCAAGACTACATACATGATAATGTGATAAGATGGGAAAGTCAAGAATTTGGTACTCCCCCTCCTTGATGGCCGGCCATTAGGCTCCCCCATTTACTCTCATAATCAATTTTATTAACTCCCATTATTCTCTTCCATTTCATTTCAAAAATACACCAAGAAAACCCTAGATCTCTTTTATTCAACATAAGTGGCGACACCATTATATTTTCTCCATTCTCATCCGAAAATCAAAGAAGCAAGGTTCATAGGAGGCTCGTGATAGTGTGTGATCGATTGGTGGACGTGGTGATCGTGTTTGGAAGCTTGGACGTGGGTTTGATTTCTAGGTCGTGGGTTTGGTATAGCCAAGGAAGGCTTGGTTTTGATCGTGGTGG
Organism: Chrysanthemum makinoi; assembly: GCA_910596185.1. Taxonomy (NCBI): domain Eukaryota; kingdom Viridiplantae; phylum Streptophyta; class Magnoliopsida; order Asterales; family Asteraceae; genus Chrysanthemum; species Chrysanthemum makinoi. The sequence goes on from OU343224.1 coordinate 184,150,056, forward strand.
TTTTATTCTTGTTTCCTTGTCACGCATTACACGCTACTAGGTAACGTATCACCATCTCACGTCTTCTCTCTTTTGTTTTCTTGTCCAATTCGTGGCCATGGAATGTATTTCTAGGGCTTGTATGTCGAATTATGTCACATAAAATCATGAGTACATTTGTCACATAAAATGATGAAATGGATTACATAAAAACCTTGACTCTTAACGTATATGATTCAAATGATATATGACATGATAATATTCATACAAAACTGAATTTGGTGCTTCTTTATGTCGACTTATATGTATGGTAATAAAGGGTTTAATGAGCTTGTGAAACTATACGTATACGTATGTGATAAATGGAATCGATAACGAATGATTTACGAGGTTGTTTTGGTTATATATGGGGCGTACATGATATGTCTTTGTGAGGGATGTCTCGACCTAAAATGGATGATGGTTAAGATGTTGTGTAATCTATGATAATCGAGTCTACATGTGTTAAAACCTATACGTTAATTATAATCAAAAACTAGGGTTTTATAATTGATGATTTAATAAAGATAAGGGGTTAATTTGTAAATTATGAAACTGGATGGATTAACTTGTTAATATGTTAACTAAATGGATTTAATGAGTAAAATGAGTAAACTTGCTATATTTACATTTTTAACCCTAAACTTTGCAATATTGACATTTTAAACCCTAAACTTTTATAACTTGTCATAATTGATCCTTAAATCATAATAACACTCATTTTCACTATTTAACTTAAGATAAGTAACTAAACCTGCTAATTATGGAAACCTGCTATTTATGGAAAGTTACTAAAATAGAAAGTTGCCTAAAATAGAAAGTACTTAAAATGGAAAGATTACTAAAAGTGGAAACCTGCTAAAAATAGAAATCCGTCTTAAACTAGTGATCTGATTCTTATAGAACGTTATCTAATTCATATAGGTTCCGGGCGACGGGTTTGATCTGCTTTCTTGATTTTACTTTCGTTGTGATTTGCTCAGAATAAGGTACAGATATTCTGACCTCACCTCTTAAGGTTTCTTGTGATTCTTATACATCTTTCGATATTAGCTTGAACTGTTATGCTTTACCCTAAGCCTCATGATTAGGGCTTCCTATGACATTGCTATGCTCCCTCTGATATGAACTCTGATATGAACCTTTGATATGAACCTTTGATATGAACCCGTTATGATATGATATAAATATGCTTTGACCCTTCAGTCTGATACCCGAGCCAAATATGTTTCCTAGTCAGGAAGGTAACCTGACCGTGTCATTGATGCACCAATGGCATGACTCCAGTGTGTACGAGTGATGATACACACCGTCCCCTATTATGATATGTTATGATATGATATGCTTTGTATATGATTTAGCCACTGGGGGCGTATGGATGCATCCTAGATATGATATGTTTCGAGGGATTTGATCTGATTGGAGATTTATATGGTGAATGATGTCGTGTGCAATACGCGTCTTCACATTTTTGGGAGTTGATCACTCCATTGTTACTTGAGGTCTCCCCTCCATTATATTTGGTATTCCGAGGTCACCCCTCCGAATACACTGATATGATATGATATGTGATTTGATATGATATGGGCTCGTGGTATATGACTGACCTTTCATTTCCCTTATCTTATTATCTTTTGATATGCCTTATGATATTTCCCATTGCACCTTATGAATATGATATCCTCATTACTTACCCTTCGATTATTCGTTTTTTTATATATATATCTGTTCATTGGGCTTTTTAAGCTCAGCCGCGTTTTCTTTCCATGCGGCAGGTAATTAAGCTAGAAGCTGGGATCTTAGCTATGGGTTTGAGTGATGAGCGGTTATGTGGATCTATGGCTCTAGTCATCTTAGTTCTGCTTGATTATGTTGACGTTATTTAGACTCGGATTATGCTTATTTATGTCTTGGATTTATTCCTTCTTCTTTTGATGAACTTATGTAACGTTTAAGCCGTGTTGGTTGGATTTCCTTTGGTTATTTATTTAAGACTTCCGCTGCTTTATTTTGTTCATTATGTATGCTTTGATATGACACCATTTTATAATATCTCTACCCTTATCGGGTTGGGGTGTTACAATTATGGCATCAGAGCCCAGGTTTACGACTTGTAGTCAGGACCTGTGACATATGGACCCTAAGCGTTAATCCGTAGAGCTTAAGATTTGATTGGTGTGGTTTGGGTAGATTCTAGGTTCATTTTTCATCATTTCCGTTCATGATCTCCATCTTACTTCCTAACCTTTGCTAATCGTTTAATGAACTCTTCAGATGGTGACTACTCGAAGGAATGGCGACGATAACGGGGATGGTAATCCTAACTTCGAAGCTTTGATTGCGCGCGCTCTGGCCTCTGCTATGCCCGAGATCGTTGCTACCATCACTAATAACGTTCGGAATGGCGCTAGCTCCTCCGGTGTAAATGATGGTGGGGGTGCCAACCCACCTACTCCCATTCATGTTTGGATCGAACGCTTCAACAAACTTAAGCCAATCCCTTTTCGCTCGGCAGCTTCACCTAATGATGCAGAGGACTGGATAACGCACATGGAGAAGTTATTCAATGTGCTGGGTTGTGGTGACGAGGTGAAAACCAGACTAGCGACCTTCAAATTCGAGGGTGATGCCCTTAATTGGTGGAAGGCCTATCTCTTGTCCAGGGAAGAGAACTTTCTGGATACTTGTGTTTGGAATACTTTTAGGGACATCTTCTACAAACAGTATTTTCCTGAATCAGAACAGCAGCGATATGAAGGAGAGTACAACGCATTACATCAGCTGGATAGGGAAACTTCCCATGAGTACATGCAACGTTTTATGAGGTTGGTTGGGTTTGTAGGTGAGATTGCTGGAGATGCACGTCGTCAGGCTCGGAAGTACAAATGGGGGTTGAAGAAATGGGTGTTAGACAGGGTGATTAATAACGAGTACACTGAGGTGGCTGCAGTTGCGGATGCTGCCCGCAACATTGAGTTGCTACATGAGGATCCGGGCTTCAACAAGAGGAACAGGGACGGTGATCGTATTTATCATCGGGGTCGACAGGACCGTACTCAGGAGTTCAGGGGTGGTTACGACCGTGGACGTCAGGACACTCGGGCACAGGGTTCACAGAGGTATGACAGATCAGGAAACGACCGTCAGGGTCGTGATGGCGGGGGTCAGCGTCAGGTTCGGGATCAATCTTATCGTGGTGGTCAGCAGGACCGTTTTCTGGTTCTTCATATCATAAGAAGCCAGCTGAGATTTTGCCTCCTCCTCCACTTTGCAACACTTGTGGTAAGCCTCATCCGGGCGTATGCTTCAAGGCCACAGGTGGTTGCTATTCATGTGGGTCTACTACTCATAGGGTGAAGGATTGCACTCAAGGGAAAGGGACTACTCCGGGGAACACGGCCAAACCAGCTTCGACCAAGGGCCGTGTGTTTTCTGTTACTCGAGACCAAGCAGCGAACTCTTCAGGTACCATTACCGGCATTCTTTATATTGGTGATATTACTGCCTTTACTTTATTCGATACCGGTGCTACACATTCTATGATATCTACTTCGTTAGTAAGGAAATTAAATATGACACCCACACCTTTGTTAAACCGAGTCTCTATTTCCACCCCTATGAAAAACCAAGTGCTTATTGATCATAAATATGTGGATTGTCCCCTACGTTTCGATGATTGTATTCGTTCAGCTAATCTTCTTCCTCTGGATATGTTTGATTTCGATATTATTTTGGGTATGGATTGGTTGGCTTTGCATAGGGCTACCATTGACTGCTATGCTCGAATTGTTATCTTTGGTAATATTCACCAACCTGATTTCGTTTATCACGGTGCTCAACCGCCTAAGTCAGTTAAGATCATCTCGGCTATGAAAGCTCGCACTCTCATTTCGCATGGTTGCCTTGGTTTTCTGGCATCCATTAAGGATACTTCTCTTGAAGTTCCGACCATCGAAAGTCTTTCTGTTGTACGCGAATTTTCCGACGTTTTCCCTGATGAAATTCCTGGTATTGCTCCGGCTAGGGAATTTGAATTTGGCATCGATTTGATTCCTGGTGCCGAACCTATATCTAAAGCTCCTTATCGTATGGCACCGATCGAGTTGAAGGAATTGAAGGAACAGTTGCAAGAACTGTTGGAGAACGGCTTTATTAGGCCCAGTGTTTCACCTTGGGGCGCACCTGTGTTATTTGTTAAGAAGAAGGATGGGAGTATGAGGTTGTGTATTGACTACCGTGAGCTGAACCGTATCACTATCCGTAACCGTTATCCTCTTCCGCGCATCGACGACTTATTTGATCAGTTGCAAGGTGCAAAATTTTTCTCTAAGATTGACCTGAGGTCTGGTTATCATCAATTACGTGTGAAGGAGCAAGATGTTTCTAAAACCGCGTTCCGTACTCGTTATGGTCATTATGAGTTCCTGGTTATGCCTTTTGGTTTGACTAATGCGCCTGCAGTTTTCATGGATCTTATGAATCGTGTTTTCCACGAGTACCTCGATAAATTTGTAATCGTTTTCATCGACGACATCCTCGTGTATTCTAAGAGTGAGGCTGAGCACGAGCAGCACCTTCGTATTGTATTGGAGACTCTTCGACAGCAGAAGTTGTATGCAAAATTTTCTAAGTGTGAATTCTGGCTGAGTCAAGTTGCTTTCCTTGGTCACGTTGTGTCTGCTGATGGTATCAAGATGGACACATCTAAAGTCGAGGCTATCACAAAATGGCCGAGACCTACTACCGTGACGGAGATTAGAAGTTTTCTGGGGCTTGCTGGTTATTACCGTCGTTTTGTTGAGGGTTTCTCTCGATCGGCGTTACCTTTGACGCAATTGATGAGGAAAGGAGAAAAGTTTGAATGGACGGATGAGCGTGAACAGAGTTTCGAGGAGTTGAAACGTAGATTAGTTTCTGCACCTGTTTTGACACTTCCATTGGGTTCCGGAGGTTTTCAGATTTACAGCGACGCGTCTAAGAAAGGATTGGGTTGTGTATTGATGCAGCATGGTAAGGTGATTGCCTATGCTTCGAGGCAATTGAAATCGTATGAGGAGAATTATCCCACGCATGATTTGGAGTTGGCTGCGGTGGTTTTTGCCTTAAAGATTTGGAGGCATTACTTGTACGGTGAGTCGTGTGATATCTTTACTGACCACAAAAGTTTAAAGTATATATTCACACAAAAGGAGCTCAATATGAGACAGCGGAGATGGCTAGAGCTTCTTAAGGATTATGACACGAACATCCAGTATCACCCGGGTAAGGCTAATGTGGTTGCAGATGCACTAAGCCGAAAGTCGGGTATGATTGCTAGTTTGGAGATTGAACCCAGGGTTCTTCACGATCTTGAGCTTATGGATGTAGAATTTTGTTTCCGGGGTTATGATGGTTATTGGGCTAGTATGAAAGTGGAGTCCAACATCATTTTACGGATCAAGGAAGCTCAGAAGGATGACGGTGAGCTTTGGTCTATTGTTCAGAACATTGAGGGAGGGAAACAATCGGAGTTTCGGGTTGATAGCTCTGGTGTGGTATGGTTTGGTGACCGGCTTTGTGTTCCGAATGATCCTGATTTGCGTGAGACGGTGTTGTCTGAAGCTCACAGTTCTCCATTCACTATTCATCCGGGTTCTACTAAGATGTACCGAGATCTTAAGCAGCATTTCTGGTGGAATGGCATGAAACAGGATGTGGCTTTGTATGTCTCTAAGTGTATGACATGTCAGCAGGTCAAGATAGAGCATCAGCGGGCTAGCGGTTTACTTCAGCCATTGGAGATTCCTACTTGGAAGTGGGAAGAGATTTCTATGGATTTTGTCACCGGTTTGCCTCTCACTCGTAAAAGACATGATGCGATTTGGGTGGTCGTTGATCGGCTAACCAAGTCTGCTCATTTCTTACCCATTCGTATGACTGATCGTGTTTGTAGGTTGGCAGAGATTTTTCAGCAAGAGATTGTTCGACTTCATGGTACTCCAACAGCGATCGTGTCAGATAGAGATCCTCGTTTCACGTCTCGTTTTTGGAAGAGTTTGCATAAGTCTTGGGGTACTCGTCTTAAGTTCAGTACGGCGTTTCATCCTCAGACAGATGGTCAGTCGGAGAGGACCATCCAGACATTGGAAGACATGTTGCGGGCATGTGCTTTAGAGTGGACCGGGAGTTGGGATGAGTATTTATGCTTGGTGGAGTTTGCCTACAACAATAGTTGGCATGCTAGCATCAAGGCTGCACCTTATGAACTGTTATATGGGAGGAAATGTAGAGCACCTATTTGTTGGGACGAAGTAGGTGAGCGTTTGATTGAGGGGCCTGAGATTATTGAGATCACTAATGAGAAGGTGGCAGTCGCTAAGGAGAAGTTGAAGGAGGCTCGTACGCGGCAAAAGAGTTATGCAGATAAACATCGTCGTGATTTGGAGTTTCAGATTGGTGATCGGGTATTTCTGAAAGTGTCGCCTTTTCGGGGTGTGAAGCGTTTTGGAATCAAGGGCAAGCTCAGTCCTCGATTCATCGGACCTTTCGAGATTCTGGATCGTGTTGGGGAGGTTTCCTACCGTCTAGCTCTACCTCCTCAGTTATCTCATGTTCATGATGTGTTTCATGTATCTCTGCTACGGGGATACAACTATCATCCGTTACACGTGGTTTCCTATCCTTTGGATCAGATTCAGCCGGATATGTCCTTACCGGAAGAACCCGAAGCTATTTTAGATCGACGAGATCGAATCACGAGAAACAAAGTAATTCCGTTTGTTAAGATTCTTTGGAAGAATCACCCAGAGCGTGAAGCTACCTGGGAGACCGAGGAATCTATGCGAGCTAGTTATCCACATTTCTTTTCATCATCGGGTATGTCTTCGTTTATTGCTTCGTTTCCTTTTCAATTTTCGAGGACGAAAATTTTCTTTTAGAGGGGAAGAGTTGTAAAACCCTAAAATCTCAAACGCGTGAAATGACAATTTTGCCCTCAAACTTAAAATTTTACAAACTCGGGAAACACGTCAACATCGTTTAACAAGTTATATCATTAATAGTATACACACATTATGAAAGTAATTAACTTATGATATAGATTAAAAGAACATAAATGATTAAACTCTAAGTAACAAATAAACATATCAATATGTACACAATTAACCTAGACTACTATCAAGACTACATACATGATAATGTGATAAGATGGGAAAGTCAAGAATTTGGTACTCCCCCTCCTTGATAGCCGGCCATTAGGCTCCCCCATTTACTCTCTTAATCAATTTTATTAACTCCCATTATTCTCTTCCATTTCATTTCAAAAATACACCAAGAAAACCCTAGATCTCTTTTATTCAACATAAGTGGCGGCACCATTATATTTTCTCCATTCTCATCCGAAAATCAAAGAAGCAAAGTGATCATAGGAGGCTTGTGATCGTGTGTGATCGATTGGTGGGCTTGTGATCGTGTTTGGAAGCTTGGACGTGGGTTTGATTTCTAGGTCGTGGGTTTGGTATAGCCAAGGAAGGCTTGGTTTTGATCGTGGTGGTTTTATTCTTGTTTCCTTGTCACGTACACGCTACTAGGGTAACGTATCACCATCTCACGTCTTCTCTCTTTTGTTTTCTTGTCCAATTCGTGGCCATGGAATGTATTTCTAGGGCTTGTATGTCGAATTATGTCACATAAAATCATGAGTACATTTGTCACATAAAATGATGAAATGGATTACATAAAAACCTTGACTCTTAACGTATATGATTCAAATGATATATGACATGATAATATTCATACAAAACTGAATTTGGTGCTTCTTTATGTCGACTTATATGTATGGTAATAAAGGGTTTAATGAGCTTGTGAAACTATACGTATACGTATGTGATAAATGGAATCGATAACGAATGATTTACGAGGTTGTTTTGGTTATATATGGGGCGTACATGATATGTCTTTGTGAGGGATGTCTCGACCTAAAATGGATGATGGTTAAGATGTTGTGTAATCTATGATAATCGAGTCTACATGTGTTAAAACCTATACGTTAATTATAATCAAAAACTAGGGTTTTATAATTGATGATTTAATAAAGATAAGGGGTTAATTTGTAAATTATGAAACTGGATGGATTAACTTGTTAATATGTTAACTAAATGGATTTAATGAGTAAAATGAGTAAACTTGCTATATTTACATTTTTAACCCTAAACTTTGCAATATTGACATTTTAAACCCTAAACTTTTATAACTTGTCATAATTGATCCTTAAATCATAATAATACTCATTTTCACTATTTAACTTAAGATAAGTAACTAAACCTGCTAATTATGGAAACCTGCTAATTATGGAAACATGCTAATTATGGAAACCTGCTAAATATGGAAACCTGCTATTTATGGAAAGTTACTAAAATAGAAAGTTGCCTAAAATAGAAAGTACTTAAAATGGAAAGATTACTAAAAGTGGAAACCTGCTAAAAATAGAAAGCCGTCTTAAACTAGTGATCTGATTCTTATAGAACGTTATCTAATTCATATAGGTTCCGGGCGACGGGTTTGATCTGCTTTCTTGATTTTACTTTCGTTGTGATTTGCTCAGAATAAGGTACAGATATTCTGACCTCACCTCTTAAGGTTTCTTGTGATTCTTATACATCTTTCGATATTAGCTTGAACTGTTACGCTTTACTCTAAGCCTCATGATTAGGGCTTCCCTATGACATTGCTATGCTCCCTCTGATATGAACTCTGATATGAACCTTTGATATGAACCTTTGATATGAACCCGTTATGATATGATATGAATATGCTTTGACCCTTCAGTCTGATACCCGAGCCAAATATGTGTTCCTAGTCAGGAAGGTAACCTGACCGTGTCATTGATGCACCAATGGCATGACTCCAGGTGTGACAGTGATGATACACACCGTCCCCTATTATGATATGTTATGATATGATATGCTTTGTATATGATTTGGCCACTGGGGGGCGTATGGATGCATCCTAGATATGATATGTTTCGAGGGATTTGATCTGATTGGAGATTTATATGGTGAATGATGTCGTGTGCAATACGCGTCTTCACATTTTTGGGAGTTGATCACTCCATTGTTACTTGAGGTCTCCCCTCCATTATATTTGGTATTCCGAGGTCACCCCTCCGAATACACTGATATGATATGATATGATATGATATGTGATTTGATATGATATGGGCTCGTGGTATATGACTGACCTTTCATTTCCCTTCTCTTATTATCCTTTTATATGCCTTATGATATTTCCCATTGCACCTTATGAATATGATATCCTCATTACTTACCCTTCGATTATTCGTTTTGTTATATATATATCTGTTCACTGGGCTTTTTAAGCTCAGCCGCGTTTTCTTTCCATGCGGCAGGTAATTAAGCTAGAAGCTGGGATCTTAGCTATGGGTTTGAGTGATGAGCGGTTATGTGGATCTATGGCTCTAGTCATCTTAGTTCTGCTTGATTATGTTGACGTTATTTAGACTCGGATTATGCTTATTTATGTCTTGGATTTATTCCTTCTTCTTTTGATGAACTTATGTAACGTTTAAGCCGTGTTGGCTGGATTTCCTTTGGTTATTTATTTAAGACTTTCGCTGCTTTATTTTGTTCATTATGTATGCTTTGATATGACACCATTTTATAATATCTCTACCCTTATCGGGTTGGGGTGTTACAAATATGATCGCAGCAGAATTGTCACAATACATATCAATAGGTAATTCAAATGAAGGCATAACACCAAGCCCTGAAATGAATTTCCTAATCCAAACAGCCTCCATTGCAGCTTCCGAAGCAGCTATGTATTCGGCTTATGTCGCAGACATCGCATCGTACTCGCTTCTTGCTCTTCCTGTCTACTGCTCCTCCATTGATGACAAAGACATAACCCGTCTGAGACTTCGTATCATCTTTATCACACTGCCAGGACGCATCACGTAACTGTAACACCAAGCTCGTTCTGGATTTCCACCATACACTAAAAACATATCTTTCGTATTCCTTAGATACTTTAGAATATGTTTAACAGCAGTCCAGTGAAGTTCACCCGGATTCTGTTGATATCGACCGGTCATGTTCTGAGCGAACGCCACATCTAGCCTTGTGCATCTCACAGCATACATAATAGATCCTACTGCCGAAGCATAAGGAACTTTCTGCATGCATGCCACTTCAGCAGGTGTTGAAGCACACATATCGCTACATAAGCCATGCTTTACTTCCATCGGCAAATATCCTTTCTTGGAATTTTGCATATTGAATCTCTTCAATATTTTATCAATGTAAGCGCTTTAACTTAAACCAATTAACCGCTTTGACCTATCTCGGTATATCTTGATTCCCAGAATGTATTCAGCTTCTCCTAAATCCTTCATGGAAAAACACTTCCCAAGATATGCCTTAACATTTTGCAAACTTGGAATGTCTTTTCCCATAATTAATATGTCATTGACATAAAGGATAAGGAAAATTACATCACTCACACTAACTTTGTGATATACACATGGCTCATAAAAATTTTGAATAAATCCATACATTTTGATTTCTTCATCAAATCTCTTATTCCATTGCCTTGATGCTTGCTTCAATCTATAAATGGACCTTTGAAGTTTGCATACGCGGTTTGGAAATTGTGGATTCACGAACCCCTCAGGTTGCTTCATATAGATGTCTTCATCTAAGCGACCATTCAAGAAGGCGGTTTTGACATCCATTTGCTATATCTCATAGTCATAGTATGCTGCTATAGCTTTGAGAATTCTAATAGCTCTAATGTCTGCTACAGGAGAAAAGGTATCCTCGTAATCTATGCCATAAGTTTGAGTAAAACCTTGCGCAACTAGACGAGCTTTATAGACGTGTATATTACCATCCATGTCAGTCTTTATTTTATAGAGCCACTTACTTCCAACCACCTTAGCGTTTGGAGGTAAGTAGACCTCTTCCCATACTTCATTTTCTCTCATGGATTGCATTTCCCCATTCATTGCAACTTGCCATTTTTCCTTTTCAGGACTTGCCATGGCAGCTTTGTAACTAGTAGGCTCTCCAAGATCTCCTAACATAGTTTCCTCAACCTCTACGTTAAGACATAGACGTTCAGGTGCACGCGTAGACCTTACGGATCTACGAACGGGAATCACTTCAACTTCTGGTGGAGGACCCAGACTATCAGGTTCTATCGGAAGTACGTTAGTGTTTTCAGAAGGTAATGCATCTTCATGATCATCTTCCAGATCATAAACCCTCCCACTGAATTCTTGAGATACGAGATCACTTTCAAGAAAATCTCCACACCTAGCAACAATTACTTTATTTTTAGTTGGATAGTAGAAATAATAACTCATAGTTTCCTTAGGGTATCCTACGAAGATACACTTTACAGATCTTTGTTGGAGTTTATCTGCTGAGTCACGTCTAACATACGCCTCGCAACCCCAGACCTTTAAATAAGACAGGTTAGGAGCTTTACCATGCCATATTTCATATGGTGTCTTATCAACCTTCTTTGTGGGAACCATATTTAGAATGCGAACAGCTGATTCTAAAGCATAATCCCAAAAGGATAAAGGTAGAGTAGTAAGATTAAACATATATCGTATCATGTTCAATAATGTATGATTTCTTCTCTCAGATACACCATTTTGTTGTAGAGTATCTGGAGAAGTGAGATTCTGGACAATTTCATTCTCAGCTAAGTAATATTTAAACTCTTGGCTTAGATACTCGCCTCCTCTATCGGATCGAAGAGCTTTAATCTTCTTTCCCAATTGCAGTTCTACTTCTACTTGGAAAACCTTAAATGTTTCAAACACCTCATGTTTATGCTTAAGTAAATAAACATAACCATAACGGCTGAAATCATCAGTAAAGGTTAAGAAGTAGCTAGCACATCTCTTTGACACGTCTAAATGGTCCACACACATCAATATGAATAAGACCAAGTAGATCAGACGCCCTCTCCATATTGCTATGAAAAGGTTTCTTCGTCATCTTCCCAAATATGCATGACTCACATTTATCAAATGATTCATCATTGATACTTTGCAAAAGCCCTTCACGTTGTAGCTTTTGCATGCGAGCCTTGCCTATATGAGCAAATCTACAATGCCAAAGATAAGAAGAATTCAAGTACAACTTTATTGTCTTATTGATGCTAAACATCGAATTATATTTGTTAGATTCATTTCCAATCACATCAATTTCAAACACACCATTCATAGTAATCGCATTAAAATAAAATACACCATTTAAAGAAACAGAAATTCCATTACGTGAAATAGTATGAGTAAAACCATCATCCAACAATATTGAAAAGGAAACAACACCTCTAATTATAGAAGGTGCATAATGACAATTGTTCACTAACAGTACTAAGCCCGAAGGAAATACTAAACTAAACGTTCCTATGGATTCAACAGCTGCATGTGCGCCATTTCCCACGTGCAGATATTGCTCCATATAGGCTAGCTTCCTCTCCACTCTAAAACCCTGCAGTGTATTACAAATGTGAATACCACATCCAGTATCATATACCCAGGAATTTTTATGATTTAGAGTAAATTTTTCAATGACAAATAAATTACCTGAAGAACCGGCTCCCGAGGACCCGTCATACTTCATCTTATTTGCCCGCAATTCATCAAAATAGAGAGCACAGTTTCTCTTCCAATGCCCAACGACCTTGCAGTGGTGGCATGCTTGATCCTTTTTAGGATTTTCCTTCCTAGGAGTAGGGTACTTCTTGGGTTCTGGTTGATAGGCCATAACCTTTTTACCTTTATCAACTTTCCCTTTTCCCTTCACCTTTTTGTTGTTCGCACGCTGCGGTTTTGGCTTATTAATCCTTCCACCCTGAATAGCCAGTACCTGGGGAGTAGGAGCCTTCTGAGGTAACCCTTTTTCATAATCAATTAGCAATGCATGTAGGTCAGTAACTGTCTTCCCCACGCAGTGCATATTGAAGTTCCGAACAAAACCATTGAAATCCTTGTTAAGGGATCTGTTGATCAAGTTCACGGCCATGTCATCTTCATAAGTTTTGCCAAGTGCCCTTAATTGGTCTATGTATCCTTTCATCTCCAATACATGAGCACTTACGGGTTTACCCTCTCCCTGCTTGCAGCTGTGTAATGCATCGATCAAATCATAAATTTCGACAGCAGTTGGTTTCTCGAACATGGTTCGAAGTTCATCGAGCATGACAGATGGGTAATAGTTTTCGAACTGCTTTTGAAGAGCAGGTTCCATCGTTCCCAACATTAGGCAAGCCACATCGTTATGACGCTTATACTCAATTTTCCAAGCATCCTTTTCTGCTTGAGGAGAGTCAAGTGCTGGTTCAGCAGGACAAGGTGTGTACAAATAATTCAACCGATCAGCAACTCTACAGACAATTCTCAAAGAGCGGTGCGAATCATTGAAATTATTAGAGCCAGTAAAATTTTTTCGATCAAAAAAGCTTTTGAACGCAGAACTTAGTGCAGTGTTAGTGTTATCGTTGTTTTGAGCCATTTCTACAGAAAAAAAATTCAAGTATTAGTATTTTCGATAATACACTTTTCAAGAAAATGAAATATACCCAAGGTAATATAAACATATAACCATATAATTTTTTTGAAAACTAGGATCCAAATTATCATAGATTCATTACATCAGTTGATCTGCTAGTAACGAAAGCACATAATAAGATAATCTGTCGAACAATAATTGGCAAATAATTTCCAATTCCTAGATCATTATGGGATTTATATTTTCCAACGCTATTGCAAATACAAACATGTTTCATCCCATCTTATACCTTGAGTCCAGTTCTCACTTCCTACTCAACTTAAGTGTCTAACTTAAAGAACTGCAAATATATATGTTCATGTAAGGTCTGACTTTACATAAAGATTTACCTCTCCATTACAATCTCGTCAAGTTCTGACATGACGTAAATTGCAACTTCAAGTGTTCCTTTTAATTAGATGGCACATTAACTTAATTTATAAAGGGTACTAGTTTTGATTTTATGTGGTCAAATCAAATATGTACAAAGATGTCATGCATTCATCTTGTAGCATAAATTTTAATAAAAACTTTTTATTACCAATTCATAAAGATCAAATTATCAAAGTTTTGATTGAGGTACTGGTAACGCCAATCAAGGAATTTACCTTTAATTATCGTCCATTATACCGTACTTTTGCATAATTGTAAACACTTAGTGTTTCGTGTAATTACCACAGAAGTGGCGCATGGAATTAAAGCTAATTCGCCCTTAAGATGATTTTGTACGCATAGCCTACTTGGTAACTCCAATTTGACTCGCAAGCAAGCGGAGAGTTTGGTCACGTGAAGCAATAACCTCTCTCTTTAGGGTCACAATTTAATGCGCTCCCCTCCTAGTACTTCCCACACAGTCCGTCAAGTTGGGTGAGCCGTTCTCACTTTTTGTACCAAAATCATCAATCAATTAAACTATTAAAAACTTAGCTCTTCAAAAACAAATCAAATTTCACCATGTTTAGTCCGTATTATTTTTCTATTCAAAATTACCCTTTGCTTAAAACTGTCATACATAATAAACAAACAAGTAAACAAATAAAAAATAAATAACTAAAAACAATGCGCACATAACTAACAATTTAATACGTGTAAACAAGTAGGCACATGCAACTTATTCGATAAAACCCTATTAATAATCAATGTCTAGGTTAAATTAATGTATATATTAATTAGGGCTTTCACTCCAGCAATAGAAAATGAGCCACATACATCAACGATTCGATTGCGTAAACCCTTAATTAAAATATACCAAATTGCACATAATAGATTCATTAATATATAATTGGAGTCTTCCCCAATTCAAGATTTATCATAAATAAACATGTGATAAATATCTTAACAATTAAACAATATTCAAGCAACTATCCATGACAAACATACATGTATTATTATGGATATATCATAACAATTATTCAAATAGTCACAAGATCGCATATAATAATTCCATGTCACATAACATATTATTCATGAATTAATCACGTAACATATATATTAATTCTAGGTTTCGATAATGTTGACAAACAATTTTAAAACCCTAATAATATTTTTAAATGTGTCGACTAAAAAAAATTAAAGGGGTACGCCCCTTAAAAAATAAAATCGACCAAAAAAAAAAAACCAAAACCCTAGATTAACTATATCAAACAACATACAATTATTCGTTTTATTACGCGTTTATGTAATGAATTACTCATTAAAACCAATGACTCGTGATGCCACTGTTGGAATTATATATCATGACAATCAATAAATAAAACACAAAACATCAAAGTATACATGCGGACGCGTATTGGAAAGATTAACGAATAATTAATTAACATAAACAAGAATATGCGTACCTTACTTGATTCTAGCCGAACAAGAATCAAATCCACAAAAATAACAATTGGATGAGCCCTAATTAGGGTTTATAGGATTATATGTATTACCCCTTACCGTTTTGTAATTCAATCCAAGAATACTAACAATAATGTGTTAGTACCACTTTCTTGTACACACGTACTATACTGAATTAAAAGAATGCTAGTTTTAATCAAACAAATAACTTGAGTTGGAAAATCAAAGTGATCGATCACCTAGAGAGGGTGTCGACCGGTTTTAAGCACAAAAACACACACAAACTTTTTAGGTTTAGCTTAATGAGTACAAGAGATCAATTACAAACACCATTGGTTTTGTATTTATACCCAATATAACTTGGAGAACAAGTTGGCTATGGGTTGGGTTATGGAAACCCCCCAAACCGATCGGTCTAGGACTCCCAGAGGGATTCTAGAACCTTCTCGATCTCTAATTTTATATTTAATCATTTCCAATTACATTTAACGACCGTTAGTCCATTGCAACTAATTACTTAACGTCCGTTATAGTTATTTCGTTTAATTAATAAATAAATACAACATTTATATTTAATTATTAACTTTAATTCTCATACGTAAAGTGTGCAATCCCGTGGTCTCGAGTTCGATCATAACTCACGTCTACTAATTTATATCCATAAAACTAACAATGTAATCATCATACAAGTAGTTTACAAACACAAGCTTAAGCGGGGGTGTGCAACCTTGATACATGTACGTAAAAGATGAGAATATGAGTACCATAACCAGAGTGTGATACCGTTAGTAAATAACATCATACCAGATTCTAACGCCCCATTTGCACCAATACAGTACCTAACACATACTCAAACTCTAAACTTGTGATTTAAGCCTAATTCTTTGGGTCTTTATCCTCGAAAAAATGTAAAGTATCATTTACAGACGAAATCTCAAATCTCTCTAGCTTCTTTTTAGCCAGAAATATTTTAGCCTAGCTTGTTTGGACCGGAGCAAACCTAGCACTAGCAAAAAGCGGTAGCGTTTATATTTTACCTGTAATCTGACAACTTAATTGAGATTGATTTTGATAAATCTAGCTGTAGTGTTAAGCAGTAGCACAAAACGGTAGCAAATATATTTCGAATTTTGCTAGACCCACAAAGGATCTCCTACAAAAACAATCCACACGCTGAGGTGTCAGCGGAGGATTGGTTTTTTTGTGGGATCCACATCCCACAAAAACCAATCCCTCGCTGACACCTCAACGTATGAATTATTTTTGTGGGAGATCCTTCGTGGATGTATCATTATTCTTATATTTCAACGCTTATTTTAGTAGCATTTGTATACTAGTGTTTAAACAAAATCCAAAGCGCTACATGCATGCACATTGCCCAACAATCTTTATATTCGAATGCTAAACACTAGTTGGTCTAAAACGGTTCAAAAAGTTGCGCACTTGCGCCCCAAATATACCTAATTAGAATGATCTTCAGTTCTTCACTTATAAAAATTTGATATTTCTGTGTACATGCAATACGTACAAACTCACAAAGGACTAGTTTAATATCTTGATCTTTATTTACGGTTAGATATTTCAATATTTTGCCTAAATTGACACTCATGAAATCACGGTTCCGTTAGAGCATCACAAACCCGTGATTAATATAATATGAGTTTAGTTTTCTATATTTAAGTTTACGTTGCATAATATTCAGGGAACGCTTTTCGTTTAGACGAAATGGTTTCAACAGTCGTGGTGGCGACAATATTAGTGCTTTTAACAGATATCATAGGGGGAGTGTTCGGGATCAGGTTCACGATAAGCGGAAGAGAGTGTTTCTCACATAAAGCCGAGTATGGTGCAACTGTTCGATTTTCTTTTGTTGTTATTAACGTCGAAGATCCTAAAGATTGGGGCGATTGGCATTATACTGTATATGGCACCGATCTTGTGGTATTCATTTGATCATTTCCCTTTATCTACTTTACACATTATTAGGTATCAAACTCAATATTTGCCATTAAAAACAAGTATCGAATTCAATAATTCCAAGTATGTTTCTCTTGGTAAGGTGAATTATATATCGCTTGATGTATTTTTACATATTGTTGTGATTAGGTCAAAGGACCTAATGCTGAGCTAATCCAAGAGTTTCGTGACAAAACAAGCGGGAATTCTGAGTTTGTGGCACATAACGAAGGCGTTTATCAGTTCTGTTTCTCTAATGAATCGCCGTTCCAGGAAACCCTGGACTTTGATGTCCATTCAACTCACTTTTATAGGGACGTTGAGCATGCGAAAGATGGTGAGATCTTTACTCAATTTTTTCTTTACATGTGGGATGTTTCAAAACTTGTTTGAAATCTCTATATCCCCCCAAGTGTTCGCTGTAGTCCACAAGATTTTTTCGTTTCATGTTAAGGACTTAAGAGTATCACGTTGAGTAAAACGACGAGACCAATATATTTTAAACATTGTGCTTACTTTTTATTAACAAATTGCTAATCCTTCAAACTGCAACAAGAACAATGTAATTTGTAAGAATGAATAAGTTTCGGACCCAATAATAAGTATTTGTGATACGAAATAGTTAATGTACAACTCGATTCTTGTTTTTGTTTTGCAGATCATTTTAAACCAATAATGGAACAAATAGAGATACTAGATGAAGCTCTATTGAGAATTCGATTTGAGCAAAGTTGGCTAAAGTCTAAGGCAGATCGTCATGCGATAAGTATAAACTATATATTACTCTTTAACATCAAACAAAAAAGATAAAGAAATGCTCTTTTTAACAGTCAATTTTAATGTGTTTGATTTGCAGTAAATGAAAAGATTAGCAAGAGAGCTATGCACAAAGTTGTCGCTGAATCATTTGCCATGATTGGTGCTAGTGTATTGCAAGTGTACCTTCTTACACGTCTCTTCAAACGAAAGCTTGGGATGTCGAGTGTTTAATGCATACTAAAAGTGTAGTCTTCTGTGTTAACTAGTATGGATCAACTTTAGGCACATTTTAAACCCATCATATACTTGTGTGCGCCCATGTGGCGAAAAAGCTAAAGCGTGTTTGAGAAAGCTAGACGATCAAGATATGTTAGAATGGACTAACCGAACGAGTAATCGTTAAAAGAAGGAAATGTATTTTTAAATGAGACAAGTGTTGGTTTTATGGATATAAATTAGTAGACGTGAGTTAGGATCGAACTCGAGATCACGGGATTGCACACTTTGCGTATGAGAATTAAAGTTAATAATTAAATGTAATAGTTATATTTATTTATTAATTAAACGAAATAATTATAACGGACGTTAAGTAATTAAGTGTAATGAACTAACTGTCGTTAAATGTAATTGAAAAGGACTAGATTGCAAATTAATATTGGGAAGGTTCCGGAATCTAACCGATCGGCTAGGGGTGTTTCCCAACCCAACCCAAACTCAACTTGTTCTCCAAGTTTAGTTAAGTATATATATACAAGGCTAGGGGTCTTGGATTTGTATCTCTTGTACTCATTAAGCTAAAACCTAAATTGTTGTGTGTGTGTTTGCTTAAAACCGGTCAACAACCACTCTTGGGGGTCGATTCATAGATTTTCCAAAAACAAAGTTATTTGTTTAATTAAAACTAGCATGCCTTTAATTCGGTATAGTGCGTGTGTACAAGAAAGTGGTACTAACACATTATTGTTAGTATTCTTCGATTGAATTACAAAATCGGTAAGGGGTAATTCACATAATCCTATAAACCCTAATTAGGGTTCATCCAATTGCTAGTTTTGTGGATTTGATTCTTGTTCAAGGTATGCATATTCTTGTTTATGTTAATTAATTATTCGTTAATCTTTCCTATACGCTTCATCATGTATACTTTGATGTTTTGTGGTTTATTTATTGAATGTCATGTTATATAATTCCAACAGTGGCATCACGAGTCATTAGTTTTAATGAGTAATTAATTACTAAACGCCTAAAAAACAAATAATTGTATGTTGTTTGATATGATTAATCTAGGGTTTGCTATTTTTTTTTGCATGGGTCGATTTTTTTATATATGGGGCGTACCCCATTTTTTTTGGTAGTCGATTCATTAAAAAAAATTTAGGGTTTTAATTGTTATGTTAACCTTATCGAAACCTAGCATTAATATATGTGTTACGTGATTAATTCATGAATAATATGTTATGTGACATGGAATGATATGCGATCTTGTGACTAACTGAATAAATGTTATGATATATCCATGATGATACATGCATGTTTGTCATGGATAGTTTCTTGGATATTGTTTAATTGTTAAGATATTTTATCACATGTTTAATTTTTGATAAATCTTGAATTAGGGAAGACTCCAATTATATATATTAATGAATCAGTTATGTGCAATTTGGTATATTTTAATTAAGGGTTTACGCAATCGATTCGTCGATGTATGTGGCTCACTTTCCATTGAGAGAGTGAAAGCCCTAATTAATATATACATTAATTAACGTAGACATTGATTATTAATAGGGTTTTATCGAATAAGTTGCATGTGGCTACTTGTTTACACATATTAAATTGTTTATTATGTGTGCATTGTTTTTAGTTGTTTATTTTTTATTTGTTTACTTGTTTGTTTATTATGTGCATGCTTTTAAGCAAAGGGTAATTTGGAATAGAAAAATAATACAGACTAAACAATGGTGAAATTTGATTTGTTTTTGAAGAGTTAAGTTTTCAATAGTCTAATTGATTGATGATTTTGGTACAAATGGTCTGAACGGCTCACCCAATTTTGACGGACTGTGTAGGAAGTACTAGGAGGAGAGCGCATTAATATTGTGACCCTAAAGAGGGAGGTTATTGCTTCATTTGACCAAACTCGCTTGCTTATGAAGTCAAATTGAGCTACTAAGTAAGCCATAAATGTACAAACTCATCTTAAGGGCAAATTAGTTTTAATTTCATGCGCCACTTCGGTGGTAATTACCCGAAACACTAAGTGCTTACACTTATGCAAAAGTACGGTATAATGGGCGATAATTAACACTAAATTCCTTTATTGGTGAACCCAATACCTCAATCAAAATTTTGATAATTTGATATTTATGAATTGGTAATAAAAAGTTTTTTATTAAAATTATGCTACAAGATGAATGCATGACATCTTCATACATATTTGATTTGACCACATAAAATCAAAACTAGTACCCTTATAAATTAAGTTATGTGCCATCTAATTAAAATGAACACTTGAAGTTGCAATTTACGTCATGACAGTACTTGGCGAGATTGTGATGGAGAAGTAAATCTTTATGTAAAGTCAGACCTTACATGAACATATTTGCAGTTCTTTAAGTTAGACACTTAAGTTGAGTAGTAAGTGAGACCTGGACTCAAGGCATTAGATGGGATGAAACATGTTTATATTTGCAATAGCGTTGGAAAATATAAATCTCATAATGATCTAGGAGTTGGAAATTGTTTGTCAATTATTGTTCGATAGATTACCTTATTATATGCTTTCGTTACTAGCAGATCAACTGATGTAATGAACCTATGATAATTTGGATTCTAGTTTTCGAGAAAATTATATGGTTATATGTTTATATTACCTTGGGTATATTTTATTTTCTTAAAAAGTTGTATTATCAAAAATACTAATACTTGAACTTTTTTCTGTAGAAATGGCTCAAAACAACGATAACACTAACACTGCACTAAGTTATGCGTTCAAAAGTTTTTTTGATCGAGAAAAGTTGACTGGCTCTAAGAATTTCAATGATTGGCACCGCTCTTTGAGAATTGTCTGTAGAGTTGCTGATCGGTTGGACTATCTGTACACGCCTTGCCCTGCTGAACCAGCACCTGCCACACCTCAAGCGGAAAAGGCTGCTTGGAAAATTAAGTATAAGCGTCATAACGATGTGGCTTGTCTTATGTTGGGAACGATGGAACCTGCTCTCCAAAAGCAGTTTGAAAACTACTTCCCATCTACCATGCTCGATGAACTTCGAACTATGTTCGAAAAACCTGCGGTTGTTGAGATTTATGATTTGATCGATGCATTACACAGCTGTAAGCAGCGGGAAGGGTAAACCCGTAAGTGCTCATGTATTGGAGATGAAAAGATACATGGACCAATTAATGGCACTTGGCAAAGTTTGTGAAAATGACATTGCTGTGAACTTGATCAACAGATCCCTTAACAAGGATTTCAATGGTTTTGTTCGAACTTCAATATGCATCGTGCAAGGGAAGACAGTTATCGACCTACACGCATTGCTAATTGATTATGAAAAAGGTTACCTCGAAGGCTCCTACCCCGTACTTGCTATTCAGGTGGAAGGATAAATAAGCCAATACCAATGCGTGCGCGAACAACAAGAAGGTGAAAGGAAAAGGGAAAGTTGATAAAGGTAAAAAGGTTATGGCCTATCAACCAGAACCCAAGAAGTACCCTACTCATAGGAAGGAAAATCCTAAAAAGGATCAAGCATGCCACCACCGCAAGGTCGTTGGAATTGAAGAGAAATTGTGCTCTCTATCTTGATGAATTGCGGGAAAATAAGATGAAGTACGACGGGTACTCTGGAGCCTGTCCTTCGGTAATTTATTTGTCATTGAATTATTTACTCTAAATCATAAAAATTCTGGTATATGATAATGGATGTGGTATTCACATTTGTAATACACTGCAGGGGTTTAGAGTGGAGAGGAAGCTAGCCTATGGGGAGCAATATCTGCACGTGGGAAATGGCGCACATGCGGCTGTTGAAGCCATAGGAACGTTTAGTTTAGTATTGCCTTCGGGCTTAGTACTGTTATTGACCAATTTTCATTACGCACCTTCTATAATTAGA
Organism: Chrysanthemum makinoi; assembly: GCA_910596185.1. Classification (NCBI taxonomy): domain Eukaryota; kingdom Viridiplantae; phylum Streptophyta; class Magnoliopsida; order Asterales; family Asteraceae; genus Chrysanthemum; species Chrysanthemum makinoi. The sequence continues at coordinate 184,172,308 of OU343224.1, forward strand.
GGTGTTGTTTCCTTTTCTGTATTGTTGGATGATGGTTTCACTCATACTATTTCACGTAATGGAATTTCTGTTTTTTTAAATTATGTATTTTATTTTAATGCGATTACTATGAATGGTGTGTTTGAAATTGATGTGATTGGAAATGAATCTAACAAATATAATAATTCAATGTTTAGCATCAATAAGAAAATAAAGTTGGACTTGAATTCTTCTTATCTTTGGCATTGTAGACTTGCTCATATAGGCAAGGCTCGCATGCATAAGCTGCAACAAGAAGGGCTTTTGCAAAATATCAATGATGAATCATTTGATAAATGTGAGTCATGCATATCCGGGAAGATGACTAAGAAACCTTTTCATAGCAATATGGAGAGGCGTCGATCTACTTGGTCTTATTCATACTGATATGTGTGGACCACTTAGACATGTGTCAAAGAGAGGTGCTAGCTACTTTTAACCTTTACGATGATTTCAACTTGCCGTTATGTTATGTTTATTTACTTAAGCATAAACATGAGGTGTTTGAAACATTTAAGGTTTTCAAAGCAGAAGTGGAGTTGCAATTGGGAAAGAAGATTAAAGCTCTTCGATCCGATAGAGGAGGCGAGTATCTAAGCCAAGAATTTAAAGATTACTTAGCTGAGAATGGAATTGTCCAGAATCTCACTTCTCCATATACTCCACAACAAAATGGTGTATCTGAGAGAAGAAATCATACATTGTTGGACATGATACAATCTATGTTTAATCTTACTACTCTACCTTTATCCTTTTGGGATTAAGCTTTAGAATAAGTTGTTCGAATTCTAAATATGGTTCCCACAAAAAGGTTGATAAGACACTATATGAAATATGGCATGGTAAAGCTCCTAACCTGTCTTATTTAAAGGTTTGGGGTTGCGAGGCGTATGTTAGACGTGACTCAACTGAAAATAAAGTAATTGTTGCTAGGTGTGGAGATTTTCTTGAAAATGATCTCGTATCTCAAGAATTTGAGTGGGAGAATTTATGATCTGGAAGATGATCATGAAGATGCATTACCTTATGAAAACACTAACGTACTTCCGGTAGAACCTGATAGTCTGGGTCCTCCACCAGAAGTTGAAGTGATTCCCGTTCGTAGATCCGTAAGGCAAGTTGCAATGAATGGGGAAATGCAATCCATGAGAGAAAATGAAGTCTGGGAAGAGGTAGACTTACCTCCAAACGCCATGGTTGTTGGAAGTAAGTGGCTCTATAAAATAAAGACTGACATGGATGGCAATATACACATCTATAAAGCTCGTCTAGTTGCGCAAGGTTTTACTCAAACTTATGGCATAGATTACGAGGAGACTTTTTCTCCTGTAGCGGACATTAGAGCTATTAGAATTCTTATAGCTATAGAAGTGTACTATAACTATGAGATATGGCAGATGGATGTCAAAATCGCCTTCTTGAATGGTCGCTTAGATGAAGACATCTATATGAAGAAACTTGAGGGGTTCGTGAATCCACAATTTCCAAACCGTGTATGCAAACTTCAAAGTTCCATTTATGGATTGAAGCAAGCATCAAGGAAATGGAATAAGAGATTTGATGAAGAAATCAAAAGGTATGGATCTATTCAAAATCTTGATGAGCCTTGTGTATATCACAAAGTTAGTGGGAGTGATGTAATTTTTCCTTATCCTTTATGTCGATGACATATTAATTATGGGAAAAGACATTCCAAGTTTACAAAATGTTAAGGCATATCTTGGGAAGTGTTTTTCCATGAAGGATTTAGGAGAAGCTGCATACATTTTGGGAATCAAGATCTACCGAGATAGGTCAAAGCGGTTAATTGGTTTAAGTCAAAGCGCTTACATTGATAAAATATTGAAGAGATTCAATATGCAAAATTCCAAGAAAGGATATTTGCCGATGGAAGTAAAGCATGGCTTATGTAGCGATATGTGTTTCGACACTGCTGAAGTGGCACGCATGCGAAAGTTCCTTATGCTTCTGTAGGGATCTATTATGTATGTTGTGAGATGCACAAGGCCGATGTGGCGTTCGCCGCAACATGACCGTCGATATCTACAGAATCCGGGTGAACTTCACTGGATGTTGTTAAACATATTCTAAAGTATCCGAGGAATACGAAAGATATGTTTTAGTGTATGGTGGAAATCCATACACGAGCTTGGTGTTACAGGTTACTGTGATGTGCCCCGCGGTGTGATAAAGATGATACGAAGTGTCAGACGGGTTATGTCTTTGTCATCAATGGAGGAGCAGTTGAATGGAAGAGCAAGAAGCAGAGTACGATTGCGATGTTCTGACAGAGCCGAATACATAGCTGCTTCGAAAGCTGCAATGGAGTCTGTTCGGATTAGGAAATTCATTTCAGGGCTTGGTGTTATGCCTTCAATTGAATCGCCTATTGATATGTATTGTGACAATTCTGCTGCAATCATATTTGCCAATGAACCTGGAGTTATGAAGGGCACCAGAAATTTTCTACGGAAGTATCACTATGTTCAGGAACAAGTCCATGAAGGTGAAATTAATCTATTGAAAGTTCACACAGATGACAACTTAGCTGATCCTTTCACTAAGGCTTTAGCTAAAGACAAGCTTATTTGCCTTGCCAATGGAATTGGACTTCGTTTAGCTAATAGTTTCATGCAAAACTGTGATTAGTATTTGGATAAAGGATATTGTAAAACATTTATTATTTTGATGAAATAAAGTTTTGATTATGTTTATTTTCATTTATAATATTGTTGTCCTATATTTGCATGTTTAATCTATGAGTAACTAAGTTATTCTAAATGTCCGTTGTCGATTAATGATATGGGAGTATCATTAAACTAAGACAAATCTGAGAGATGTGGTAGAATATACTTGAAAGTATATTGATGAGAATGCATACCAATTTCAGATGATATTCAATGAATTGAATATAGGACTTATTCCAACTACATAATTTACTTTGCGGATATTGTTATAAGTAAATTATGAATAGTTATCATCAGACTTGAGATACCAGATAAGTGTCATGAATGTAGTGCATTTCTGTGGAGCAACTTAACGCTATACGTAACTGGTAGTCATAAAGGTTGTTTCCAGAAGTGTTGCAAAGTTTGTGGGTTAGTCTCGTAGTCAAGATAGAATTTGTTCATTCAAATTTATTTGGAGTTTAATCATCTTGGGCCCCTCGTAGGGTTGACAAGATGTTTGTGCGGCCGCACCCAAAATCTCCCCTAAATTTGGTAATTTTGGTCAATCACTTATAACGAGAAACAAAATAGTTTAATAAAGAATGACTTAATTCCATATATTTATTTAACGTGGTATTAGAAACAAAAGGATAATAATAATGAGAAATCATTAAAAGGTTTTCCAGAAGCCTTACTCGAGTTGTACTAGAGGCATCGAAGTATTGCTAGACGCTAACCGATGTGATCACTCTATTAAGATATATCCAAGTGGGAGCTGTTGGTTTTATGGATATAAATTAGTAGACGTGAGTTAGGATCAACTCGAGACCACGGATTGCACACTTTATGCGTTTGAGAATTAAAGTTAATAATTAAATGTAATAGTTATATTTATTAATTAATTAAACGAAATAATTATAACAGACGTTAAGTAATTAAGTGTAATGGACTAACGGTCGTTAAATGTAATTGGAAAGGACTAGATTGCAAATTAATATTGGGAAGGTTCCGGAATCCCTTGAGGGATGCCATAACCGATCGGCTAGGGGTGTTTCCCAACCCAACCCAAACTCAACTTGTTCTCCAAGTTTAGTTGAGTATATATATACAAGACTAGGGGTCTTGGATTTGTATCTCTTGTACTCATTAAGCTAAAACCTAAATTTTTTTGTGTGTGTTTGCTTAAAACCGGTCGACAACCACTCTTGGGGGTCGATTCATAGCTTTTCCAAAAACAAAGTTATTTTTCTAATTAAAACTAGCATGCCTTTAATTCGGTATAGTACGTGTGTACAAGAAAGTGGTACTAACACATTATTGTTAGTATTTTTGGATTGAATTACAAAATCGGTAAGGGGTAATTCACATAATCCTATAAACCCTAATTAGGGTTTTGATAACGCTTACACGCCGTCGTTCGGGTCAAAGGAACTTCCTTTTCGTCGAGCAAGTTTTTCAACACCCTAGGAAATGAACCTAATCGTTGTAGTGTAGTATTAGGGTAAGCCACGGGAATTGATATCGTTCTCTGGGGGAATAGGAATGCTAGTGAGGAGTTACTACGCTAAGGTTGGGGTTGAGGAAGATTATTTTTTTATCTTTTTATGTTTTTTAGGAAATGGAAAGTACGAATCTCGGGGTTTGGATTTGGGGGTTATGGTACTTCTACCGATTACTCTACTTATCTAATCTAACTAGTGGGTAGTCTATGTTTAATTAATGTGTGCTCGTATGATGATTTAAAGATGTGTTTACTTAGGTTTTATTACTCCTTAATTATCTCCTATTGATGGTTGAATTGTCACGTCCTTATTCTTAATCGCGTTGTGTGTCTAAGGTCGTAGGGTATGCGTTTATCCTAACTCTTTGAAACTACCAAAGGGTCTCGTCTACAAAATCTCTAGGATTTATAAACTCTAACTCTAAGGTACTCTTTGGATGGTTTAGCCTACAACAACTCTAGGTGTTATAGTCTAAGGTTCACAAAGATTAATCAAGCATTAACTACACAAATTAATGACCTATCGCATTACTAGATCTCGTTTAGGATCCAAATATTATTGTGTTTGATGATTCAGGTGGTCTTGGATGATCAAAATACATGTTTACCATTTTAGAGAGAGAAAGTAGAGAGAGAGAGGTGTTCTTGCTAGAGGTTTACACAAAGAAAAGGTTAGATTGAATGAGAAGCACCACCCCTTCCATGGATGGAAGGGTATTTATAGTTACGCACATAACGACCTCCTATCGGCCGTGGATCAGGCATACTGGGTAAAGACCGCCTTCCTCCACGGTGTTACAAAAAACTAAACTACGCTACAAACTAACTAATAAACTACTAAGTAACGTAAATAACGACTAGTCTACGAGCTAACTTATGCTAGATAATATTTGGGGTGACCGACTCTTTACTATGGAATTTTCTAATTCCTAACAGTCTCCCCCTAAGGGAGGTCACCCCATGTTTTACAATTCGAATCCTAGCATTCTATTCATTGACTTCGTTCTTGAGCTCGTAGACTGTCACAATTCTCAATTTTTGGTCATTTCTCAAACTCTACATTCATCATACTAGTCATGCATGGGCTTTGCATTTCACATTAAACGCGTAAATTTCATATTAAATAAACGTTATCGCGTAAATTATTATTTTGAACATTTAATCCGCTACTTCCAAAAATGATCCCGATATATTTTTATACTCACATGTAGTTTATAAAAACAATATTTTGAGTTTACTTAGTGTTTTAAATTTATTTGGTATATAAATCGTTAAATTTATATTATTACGACGCTTTTTCTTAAAAACTCAAGCACGATAATTATTATATCACTCAAATTTTACAAGGAATGTATTTTTACAATTTTTATGATCTCGTTATACTCTACTTTGATCTATTAAAAATTTCTTTTATCAAAAATTTACCTTAAATACACTAACATTTTATATACAAGTTATTATTACACAAACTTATTACTTACACAATTTTATTACACATTATAAAAGAAAAAAAAAATATTGTGAAACACAATCCCCCCATATCCGGCCATGGGGGGGGAGGTAGTCAAGGTGGGTAGTTTTTTTTTTCTACAAAACCAAATCTATACATAAACTTCATTCATTTCCTTCAAGTCAATAATTCACAAGTCAATAAAATCTTCTTTTCTCTTGTTCTTACATCCAAAACCGCCACATAAGGAGTGCAAGAGATCATCATCAAAATTTTACAAGATCAAGTTAACACAATCTAGATTACACTCTTATTAAGGTTTTGAAATAAAAACCTAGGGTGTTTAGGTTAAACCTTGGTTCTTTGCACCTCATCATAGTCACTTGTAAGCATATCATTTACATTTTTCATGTTTCCTTTTCATTTCATATTTATCTTTTCATTTTTGAGCAAAAACATGCAAGACTTGTGTTTATTTATACCATTTTTACATTGATTTTAGAGTTTATATATATAAAGTCATCCTATAATTATTCCCTTGTTATATATTGGTCTTGATGATGTTTAGGAACCCATGACACCCTAAGAAGGTGTATGGTAGGATTAGATTAGCTTTGGAGTTGATTTGAAGGGATTGGAATAGGTTTAGTACGAGAAAAACTATTTTCGACAAGTATATAAAGTGGTCTGATCTTATTTTGTTTTTCTGGAAAATCCGACAGTAGACATGAGTTTTTGGCCTAGATAATTAGAAAATATACTTTAAAACGAATCCGTGGCCGCTTGAACGGACAAAAACGGAGCTATAACGAAGAAGTTATGAATTTTTCAAGTTTGACGACGAAATATATATATTTCGTAATTTCAGCAACCTATTTTTATTTTGTACGAGTCAAAAACGAGTCCTAAGCTTTATAAATTATTTCGACTTATCAAAAATATATTAGTATACTTTGATACGAAGCTAAGGACGATATAATGTAGAAGACGGATTTGAAACGACTAAGATATGCACGTTTTTATAAAATTGCCGTAATTATTATTTTTAGAAAAACTATATTATTTTTACGAGACAAGTGTTACGGTAAACAAAACGACCATATTGAAGGCTATTTTTAATGATGACGTAGAACTTTTTGTAACGAAATGTCTTCTAATAAAATCGAGATCATCAAGCATATTTTCCCAAAACGACCAACCGTTTGTATAGCGGAGTTGTAATAAATTATTTACGGTTGCTTAAACTTTGCCGAAACTCACTTTTAAACCACATTTGGACAAAATCACCATATTTAACCTCTATTATCTTTATGTTCGAGACCTCTATGACGAAAACTCATGTACTAAAACTTCTAGATTTTGATACAAGCTTTCCAAAACCGTTGAGTTTGTTTCCTAACGTTCGACGTACACCATTTTACGAATAGCTTTTGAAGCCATTTTGTCACTTTTATGAAATTTCCGACGACTTTATTTTACGACGAAAAGTTAAAATTTCACTATAAATCATTACGAAACCATTGTAGGATGACATTTTGACGTAAATACTTGTAAAGTAATTTAAGAATGGTCAAGACGTCAAAAGAGTATTTTTCGACGATAAGTATTATTTTTCAAAACTCACAAATGGTATAAATAACATACGAAATGCATGCATAACATTACATCATAACTCATTGCGTATCATAACATTCATAATAGGTCAAGATTAACGTATCACACTACATCTCGGTGTACTCACTTTTGTCTTCGCATCATTTCATCAAGTGAGTTTCATAGCCCCTACTTTTATACGTTTTGAATTACTTTTGGGGGAGATACATGCTCAATTATTTTCATTTATTTTCATAGTTACTCTAAACTTTTAAGGATTGCCGTGAGTTTCCATAGCCCCATTTTCAATTGTTTTAATGTTTTTATTAAACTCTTTGGGGGAGATACATGCTCATCAACTTTTATGACATTCATGATTATTTGAAACTACATGTTTATCTGAACTGAATGTTTAGTCATATCCTACATCATAAATCATGGAACTGAATGTCTTGGGATTATCATTGAGTCAATGTCTTGGGATTATCATTGAGTCAATGTCTTGGGATTATCATTGAACTGAATGTCTTGGGATTATCATTGAGCTGAATGTCTTGGGATTATCATTGAGCTAAATGTCTTGGGATTATCATGGAACCTGAATGTCTTGGGATTATCATTGAAATAGTCAATGTCTTGGGATTATCATTGAGCTAAATGTCTTGGGAACATCATTGAGCTGAATGTCTTGGGATTTTCATTGAACTATCGATACATTAAGTCATGCACTATAATGTGAATTCATTTGACATCATGCACTTGAACATAAACTATGCACCTTTTGGCAGTCAAATGGTTGTGAACACACTGCGCTGGTTGCAAGTTTGTATGGGCGGAACTTTTAGGAACTGAGTGGATTTACAATGCCTTTCTGCATAACCCATTTTGAAAGTCTTTACCTTTCAACACAAACTCTATGAACTCACTCAACCTTTGTGTTGACACTTTTAGCATGTTTTATCTCGGGTATCTAAGGCATTCACTTCATGGCATGCATTTGGACACATCATGGAGTCGCGATGACGACGCAGCTCACTTGGGTTTTACGTGATTTTAAAACATCGTTTGAATTGTAACAAACTTATTTCCGAACAAGTTGATTTTCATTTGGGACCTACTTTGTAAACTCTGATTGTTTTATTAAATCAAACGATGTTTTTTTCAAACGACACTTTAGGTCGTTCAATATAACTGTGATTGTGATGCTATGACAGTCAATCCCCAGGAATTCCATTCCGCTGCAAAACGGGTAATTTGGGGGTGTGACATAGACTTGAATTCTTCATTTCCGCAATCTTTGTGCTTTAGTAGTGATTCTTTAAGGTCCGAAAACTTTGTACTTTAAGTGGAGGCCTTTAATCGATCCACATCTTTGATGATCTTCGAAGCTTTCTTTGAGATCATCACCACAAGATATCTCCGATCACCCTTTATTGTGTTGCCATCATGTGTTGTTGTGACTTTCGGACCCACATGCTCACACTTTCTGGATCATGACATCTTTCCATCGAGAGCGGAAGCTTTACCGGTTCAAGATATTTGCAGCAGCCAAGATTGGCAGGAACATAGTATAAGAAATATCCGAGCCAGATTCAGAGATATGCACCAGCCATGATTACTTCAATTAAGTGTGGATGCCGTGAGCATGCGGCTTTGGATTGACTCCTTAATTTCGATGGTCAACGCTGAACCGTCCAATAAATGTACCGCAAACAACAGCTAGCAATAAAACACACGAAAGTGCTTTGATCACTTTCGTTGAATCGAGGTACACGCCCACGGTTCCCGCTATTCAAGTACAAGCACGCCTCGTGATCGTAGGATTCCTAAGAATCTCCTCGATGGGTTTCACAAATGCTCTAGCAAATTTGCTTCTCAAACCGGAACTCTCAAAGAAGACAACACGGAGTGAGTGAACCAGCGAATTGAGATTCACTCATTGATGAAAAATGATTTGAAAACAATCGCATATTGCTTAGAAGAAAGAGTTTTGCAATACGACGAAGGTTTTATGAGAAATATCAATTTTTCAATCAAAATACTTTTTGTATATGAAGAGAGTACACATTCGATGTGCTAGAGAAAAGAAGAGATTCGCACATCGAACGGTTTTCTAAAAGTATTTTTCAATCAGAGATACTTTTTGAATTTGAAAACATAAGTACACATTCGACGTGCTAGAGAAAAGTAGGTTTGCACATCTAACGGTTTTTCCAAAAGTATTCGTCAATTCCATTCCTGGACCAAGGTTGATTCAAGATTGAATCTCCCCATTGATGAGTGCTAAAACACACATCATTTTATAGCTAAAAATATGATAAATCGGACTAATAACCATTAAATATGTCAAATTATATTGCAAAAATGTTGTATATGTGTTATTATGTCTTGCAGGTACAAGGGTTTGAAAACAAAGCAAAAACGGTGATTTTCGGATGAGTTTTAAACGATATTTCCATGTTTTGAAGTTCAAACGAAGTCGTAAAAATTATCCGAGCACACCATTGGAAAGATCACGAAATATCGAGTCAAGTGGTTATTTTATTTGGAGCATCGAGGAAGAGAAGAAAATATTGAAAGATTAAACGGAGCTCGAGCGAAGATTATATTTAAAGATAATGGCTAAAATTGGATTAAGGAAAGAGGGCTAAAAAGAATTAAATTCAAAGAGTTAACACAAAAAGGCTCTTGGTCTAGTGGTTGGGGACATGTTTGTCAAGCAAGAGGTCAAGGGTTCTAGTCCCACTCTTGTCATATTTTTTACATGATGTAGATGCAAGCATATTTCAAGCCCACTGCTCATTAGCATTTTAAATGGCCCAATATCAAAACGCATAAGAAGCAGCCCAAGATTAAGCCATCAGGCCCACGATAGCCTAGTATCAGTTGAGTTATAATTTGAAGAAAGTAAAGTGCAAGCTTCTCGGTCAGTAAACAGAAATTGCAAATGCCTTTTTGTCCCTAAGCGTGCACTACAAACGCTCAAATAATTCATGATGGTCACCTCATCCACTTTCGCTCCACCAAATTCGCCCAGCCAACAATTGTGCTCCACGTGTCCAGCTACAACAAGGAATACTATGTTGATTAGAACTAGGGGTGAAAACGAGCCGAGCCGAGCTCGAGCTCGTTTAGGCTCAGCTTCGGCCTCGATTATATATAAAAGCTCGAGCTCGAGCTCGAGGCTCGTTGAGCCTCACATTTTGAGCTCGAGCTCGGCTCGTGGAAATTTTCACAAGCTCGAGCTCGGCTCGAGTCTTCTAAAGCTTGACCGTTAACACAAGGCTCGAGCTCGTTAACGGTTATCATTATAGAAAATATATATCGTTATATATTTCTAGGGCTCGTTTGGGCTCGCGAGCCTAAACGAGCCTTTATATAGGCTTCGGGCTCGAGCTCGATTATTAAATAAGCCTAAACTTAGGCTCGAGCTCGGGCTCGAGCTCGTTTAGGCTCGGCTCGTTCGGGCTTTTTACCGATCCGATCCCGAGCTTTTCACGAGCGGCTCGGCTCGTTTCCACCCCTAATTAAAACAATCGAGAGGAATCAATTTGCTATAAAAGGAGCACCAGATCCGAGGCTGAAAAACCGACACATTAATTTACACACACACTCTTTATTTTTATTTAGTCTTTAGCTTAATATTTTTAGTGCTTATTGTAGTAGCTTATTTTCAAGAACTTATTGTACTCAAATCTTTTTTGCTTATTAATGATAATGAATTTTATGGAGTTTACTTAAGTGCTTATCTTCTTCATCTCTTTCTTTTCTTTTTCTTTTTCTTATCTAATAATCTATATAGCTTAGCTTATAAGTAGCTTATTAGATTAGCTTTTTAGTGATAAGCTCTCTTATAGCTTTTTCACTTTAAGCTTTTTTACATATCTTTTTATCTTGAATAAGCTCTTCCATAAGCATTTTTAGATATAAAGACTAGCCTTTTGGGTAAGCTTTTACAAACTTATTCAATAAGCACTTTTATTTTAGTTTCTTTTCAAAAACTCTTTTATTTACTTAGATTTATTTTCTTTTACAACTTCTTTAAAAAAAAGTATTAATCTTTTTATATCTTCTTTAGCTTATTTATTTGATCTATTCCTTAAATATACCCAACTCACGTTTAATCTTGGTTTGAACCTCTTAGTTTTTGGTGGATATTGGATCTAATCTTTAAGCTTTTTCTTTGCTTATTTTGTTTAAAGTTTGGTAGATCAATAAAAGCTTTTTCATAGCTTATTTGATCCATAATATTGTTTATTCTCTAACCTTTGATAAAGTTGTGATCTTTCTTAGTTTCTCATCATTTTCATCCAAGGCTTAAGGGTTTTATAATCTTTCTTATTAACTAAAGTTTAAAGCTTTTTAGTCTTAATAAGCTATTTAGTTAATAAAGTCACAAACTTTATTAAATATTTGGTCTTATTAAAGCTTTTAAAAGTAAACTTTTGGGTTTGATAAGTTTATAAAATCGAATGGTTTTATTCGTCTAGTATTGTAGATCGGGTTCTATTTTCCATACTTTCTCTTTAGCTTGTGGAAAAATGATGTTTGTTTGAGCTTATTATTATTATCTTTGTTGGTTTTACTTATGACTATTAGTGAGTAGATTTTATTATGCTTTGTTAAGTGATTGGTGAATTGTGAAATTTAGTTGGAATATTAGAGATTATTAATTGGTAGCGGTTTTGGTTTGATTTTTAGAAACTTTAACGGGCAAAAGCTTCGTTTAGGATTTTAACTATTTAACCAAGTGATTTTATCTAGATAAAAATAGTTTTAATATAAACCAGCGTTGAGAAATCTACTTTCTAAACGGATAATTGAAGTTGTTAATTAATAATTTTCGGATTAATGATGATTTGATTAGTTGGTTATTTTACACGGGCAAAAAGCCGTTGGGATAATTAATTATTTAAAATCTACTAATTTTTACCGAAAATAATTGTTTTCAATATAAGCCAATGTTGTGAGGAAATAATTTGTTTTGGTAATTTATTAATTACATAAGTGCTTTTAGGAAACACACTTAATGAACTTTTCACCACACTTGACGAGCATAGCTTTATCATATATTGTTAGTCGGTATCATTTTGCTATTAGTTTAATTTTATCTCTCTTATAATAGTTTATTAATTAGTATAAAAGTTTAAAATTAGCATACAAACCAAACAAAACCAAGCGATAATCAAAATAGATTTTAAGCGAACAAACAAATACATAAAATTCAATTCATCTCTACATTTGCAAAATACTTGGGAATACAAATTTTACAAAAGTACGCTTATGCATTTCTCAAAATAACGATCACCATGTTTTATCCATTTGTCACAAGCTTGATCTATTGCAGATCTCACATGCCACCTGAAGCATTGATGTTGGCTCTAGAAGGATTTCCATATTCATCGTGAATATTTTCATATCACTTTCGGATGTTCTGCAATACCACAAGGATAATGCGTAGGACTCTTAATATATAATCTTACTTTCCACACTGTGTGAAACAGCAAGTCTTCATGAATTTAGTGTCCTAATGAGATATTGTGGATGATCTCTTGGCTCTAGACTCAATCGTGCACATTTGGTTCCTATCTGTGGAGACTAGGGAGAGGGTCTTCTTCTTCAATATCAACAATCTCTAAGAGAGAGTCGATAGATTATGTCGGTTCCCCGTGAGAATGAAACAAGTCCTTTTAAGAGGAACTTGAGTGGCTTGGGAAGTTTAGTCATTGCGTGTGGGTCCATGACGTCTTGTCTTCAATACCGGTGTTATCTTAGTAACCACCAGTAGCATATGTATTGAACCCGGTTTTACGCTAAGGTTGAATTGATGGAGGGCTATTTCTTTCACACTTTTCACATTCAGTTCTTTTCATTCTTCAACCCCTTGATTGCTACCGATACTTCATAACTAGAACCTTGTTGGGTTTATTCGATTACTAGCTCATCTCGATCGCACTCTTCCCATATTCTCATTTTTCTCCTTTTTTCAATATTCCTAAGGACTCTACACTATTTAGTGGATTGTCCAGGGAGATCCCTCGGTTCTGCGGATCGTGGGAACAAGTACCTAACCTCACCATCCTTATAACTCCATGCATAAAGTAAAATGGTCGGTCTTTTGGTACGGTTCATTCTTCCTTGAAACCAATTGAAAAATCATTTGGAAAAACAATCAAGGTACGAGATCTGAGATCAAAGCATTTTTTACCCTAATAGTTTTGATCATTTAGAAAACCTCCCCCTCAACATGTGCATATGATTTGAAATTGTTTAGCACATGGAGGCAAGAGTTCTTTGAAATAATTTCTTGATCACAATTTCTTTAGAAAAAGCCTTTTGATTTTCTTTGGTAAATTCTCCCCCTCAATATGTGCATAGGATATTTAAAATCATTTTATCACATAGAGGCAAGATTTCTTTTGAAGTACATCCACGAATACAAAAGCCATTAAGAAACCATTAAACTCCCCTCAATATGTGCCGAGATTGAAAGCGTATAGCACATATGAGAGAGCAGCCTGCACATTTTCATCAAAATGATCACCTTTTATCAAATTTCATTATTAAATCACAAATTCTCCCCGATCAAAAATATCAAACCCTTTGAGATTTTGGATCCCAAGTAATTTAATAAGGTTTATAAAACATGGAGAATATGTGGCCAGGTTTAAATACTCATCATGTTTTTGGATAAATCCTCCTCCTCAACATGTGCATTGTATATTTGAAATCGTTTGGCACATGGAGGCAGGAGTGCCTTTAAAGGACTAAAACCAATTCCATTTAAGCAGATAAGAGATTTAAATCACTATCTCTACCCCGATCAAAAATATCAAACCTCTTGAGATTTATGATCCCAATTGATTTAAATTATTTAGAAAATTTTGGGGAAAGACGTGGCAAGATTTAATATTGAAATTGTGATAAGGACCAGTTTAGACATTAAAGATTGTTAGTGTCAGGTATGATGGTTTTAAAGAGATCTTTAAGTAAAATAAAACAATTTCACAATCAAACAAGAACAGAAAAAATTTCATTTTGAAAGATCTTGATTCTGAAGAAAATCATACCATGACATAACATTAAATCTTTAGATCACCACATTTTAACGTACAAAGCGGACTCTTTTGAAGATATATTGTTTGAAAATAATTTATTTTAAATCACTCTCCTCAATCGATGGCGAGAAGTCGATGATTGAGTAACTTAAGTTTTGATAAAATGAAGTCCGGTGATTTTCAAAATTAAGTCCAATTAATTTTCAAAACAATATTTTCCATTTTCAAAACAATTTAATCAAATTATTCAAAACTGTTTAAAAATGGTATCACGCACAAAGATACGTTAGGTGGTTGAGAAGCTTCCGTTGTTCTTTGTAGGGCTTGGAAGAAAGCCGTCTGCAGATGCAGTGAGACTTCTTCTTACGTTGCATTTTGAATGCCAAGCGTGAAATCAATAAGCTCGTTTCTTCAATCACTTAGAAAACCATCTGCGATCAGGTGAGACCTCTTACGTTTCATATATGCCAACTCTCCATAGAAGTCCAATTAAGCTCCGTTTCTTCATATGTCAACCCAAGATATAGTTACCCTTTCCTTTCGGCATCCAATCATCATCAATAGTGGGATCCGGATCGGGAACATTCTTATACCAATATACGCATCGTTAGTGAACATACATACAGATATATGGTGGTTGACATCACCCAAACAACAATCGACTAATTCAAGTCAATTCAACATATCAATCAGTTCATATAAGGTATGGGAATAATGTGTTTATCAAACTCTAATCATCTAAACCTAAAAATCACATCCTAGAAACCTAGTCCTTCAACATAGGCATTATATATTTCTAGATAAGCACGTAGGATGAATAAGATAATCTCGTTAGATGATATAGATTTGAAAACATTCTCCCCCTCAATCAATGACTCATTTTCTAAAAGGTTTAAGCGCGCTGAAGTCATTGATTGAGTTTTCAAATTTACGAAAACTCGAATCGATAGATTTACAAGCAACTCATTTTCCACCATTTTGATACAACAAATATTTTTCGAAGAATTATAGGCGGAAAAACATTTGTGTAGGAACAGATAGTCCTTGACATACTTTTCTCATTTTGTTTTAGGATAAGTGCGCGAAATGAAAAATGGTTTAGCGCGGCACTTTCCTTTCTTGAAGAGCGGGTTGCTATCAGAAATAATAGCAAGCCATGGTTTAAGCACGCAGTTCTGATCTGAAATAAGCTGTAAGCCATATTTGGACATGTTTTGGAAAAGAATATTTACACCTCTCGAACTTCATCTATGGTCCCGTGCCATTATTGAATGACATTTCTAAGACCCATGAGATGTTATCGATACAAGACATGTCTTGGAAAACATATTTTGGTATTTTTGAAATTTTCGATTTTTATGGGTTTTGATGGTTTTATAATTTTCTATTTTTCTTTTGTTGGTTTTAAATTTTTGTATTTGGTTTTTCTGATAAATATATACAAAGATAGAGTAGATGATATAATTTAAGAAGATGATGATACGAGTACTGAGATAAGGATATCGAGCAGCCCCGTTGAAGAAGATAGAAATCATCATCTCTCAAACGTCCACCACCAAAGCTTCGAGGCTCCGAATAGAAGATAGAACATGAGCCTTTTAGAAAGAGACTTTGGCAGCTTCCCCAAACCGAAAAACCTATAGTGAGAAGATTCAAAGCTTTCTTTCAAGCTTTCATTAGCAGTGCACAAAGACACACACCATTATCATCGATCTTGCTTCTCTCTTTAAGAATAATCACCGTGATTCTTCGTTCGAGGTTATATCATCAATAGAACAACGACAGCGTATCATCCACACATAAAACAATCTTCTCAAATTTCTTTTCTCTTGGCGTCGAAGCTATCCATTCCAAAAAGGTGTCAAGAGAACAATTCCCCCAAGTAGTTGAATTGATGAAGTCAGCTTCTTTGTATAATGCTCAAGAACTCTCCCGAATACACATCATGAGGGAATGAAAACACCTCCCCATGTTCACATTTTTCTTCCCTGATGATCGTGTATGAAGCTCAAGTATCAAAAGTATACCAATACCCAGGAAGGAATAACTGATAACATTGAAGAAGCAGGCCAAGTCACAGATTATCTCTGCGGATGACAATCTCTGCGGATGTCAACTCCAGAATAAGTGATTATATCTCGAATCACGATTAAGCCCTCAAGTGAAACAATGAGCGCCCCCAATGTACACTCTTTCTCCCACGAATTGCGATACATCGAAATCACCACACACTAGTGTACCTCTTTTATCTTGAAACTTTGTCACATCACTTCCCCGTAGTTGAAATACTAACACTAAGCGCCTTGATGAGTAAAACCTTGAGTTTCTCTGCGGTCATGACATTTGTTTTCCGGGATATCTTCAATCACTTAGAAGAATTAAGTTCATCACGTTTACTCGTCATGAGTCAAACCTTGAGTTTCTCTGCGGTAATAAAATTTGTCTTCCCGGGGTATCTTCAATTACTTAGAAGTATTAAGTTCATCAAGTTTACTCGCGTTTAGGTGCTTGTCTCCTTCGCCTTGCTGGATTTTGACACTTCAGAATCAGCAACTCTTTGTAAGTCCGTATACTAGAAATATATTGAGAAGAACATCATTAGCTCAGATGTTATGTGAGAATCAACTTGCTGAAAAATAACGTGAGCAAGTCTAATTAGGGATTAAATTTGGCTTTACATCTTCCCCATTAGTGCTCTCCCCTAAACCGACAATCTTTATGATGAATGCTTGAATTGAGAAGAAGTATTTAAATAATCAAATGCAACTCGTCTTTAGTCTTCTAACATGTAGCAGAAAATGCAGGCTGAAGACTCGACCTTCTTCAAGATTGTCAGTTGGGGAATGGATAGTTAACATCTTTATCACAAAACACAAGAACATCACCAAAAAGCATCCCAATTAATTTACATCTTGCAAATACCCTTAATTAAGATCCCTCCCAATCAAACAAGAACAGAAAGATGTTCATCAAGGAAATCATAAGCCCACTTGCGAACACACGAAATGAATAATAAGCAAACAAACAAAACAATCAAACAAGAACGAAGGTTGTTGAATCATCATGTTGATGTTACGTGAAGCATTAACGGAAGCACTTTGTCAATAAACTCATCACATGAAGATGTCAACCAACGGCTCTTTGAAGAGAAAAACTCCATGTGAAGATGACCCGATAAGAAGAAGCTCGGTTCTTACATGAGTTTAGAGTCGTTATGACCATATATATTCTCGTATCAATCAACAATGCAAAAAATTCACACTTCTTCTCCCCTCAAGAATTGCATACGGAGATGCCATTCTTGACTAAATAAGTGAAATCATCCAAAAGTATTCTATTCACACTTCTCCCCTGTAAAATTAGCACATGATGTCGCCATCTTCATTATATTGAGCAAGTGGAATATGAAAACAATCAATGGTAGCCTGGTTCACTTGATGACTGAAGCGCATGGAAAAAGTATGAAGCATGTTGATGAGAATGGTCATAATAAGAATTTCTCTTCTTGAGAAGATAAAAGCGCGTAGCTTTACACTTTCTTTTGAGAGCGAGGCATGAGCTGTGTGTTCATACCATAATCTCTCTTTTCAATCTCTTGGAAAACTTGTAAACAATCCCATTATCATTAGGTAGGCTCTTTGTAGTGACCGGTGATGGAGAAACAATATGATGAATTTGACCCTGAAGTAGAATTCTAACTCGAACTCGTGACTTAAACTTGCACATATGTAACAAAGAGCGGTGCCGAGAATTCATGCCCATTTGAATCTCTAAGTACTCTATACTCTTCAACCAACCAACCATCGAGTATTAGACGTATATCACCTCTTGAAAATCCATAATTTAATGTGACACTGAGCACTACAACGCAACTCCTTTAAGTGATAGTTATTTTGTGGTGATAAGAGCCCAATTCCCCCAAGTGGTAAAAGAAAAGGTAAAAGACACCCAACAATAACTAGATTTCCAAGTCTTCGTTTTTGATAATAAGCTCGAACAAGGATCTCGAAGAATCTTCATCCATCCATCCCCGATACCTTCAGATACTAAGTACACTTGCCGTGATATTTCACTTCTTCAAATACATAATAGTGAATTAACCCCGTTGTCACATCTTCTGGTTAAAAGTTCAACTCTAGCCTTCTTTGACGTTTTAAGTGAACTATGATAATGGTTTTCATCCTGACCATGGTTAAAAGCACATAACCCCGTAGAACCATGTAATAACCAAGCGCCATGAGAAATCAAACACACATCAATTCATGAAGTACACCCTTTTATCCCTTCTTGAGCGAAACCGTAGCACCGGCATCGGAAAAGATTCCATAATTACACTTCCTTTCTCGGGATGGTTTCATCATTACGGGATTTTACAATTCTATGGTTTAAACCAATAACTAGTTTCTTTCGCGGGATTTTACAAAACCAAGAATAAACCGTAAGATAGATCAAATGCACCTTATTATTACCGGATGTTTCCATTGTCACGATTTTACAAGTCTATGATTTAAGAGAATAGTTTCTTTGCGGATTTTACAAAATCAAAACCGTAAACAATGTCAGCTTGAATGTGTTATGACAACTTTGGTTTCATGAATTTCTTTTAGGGGACATGCGGTGGTTCATTATCCAACATCATCAACATCATCAACCATTCAATAAATACTTTGGTAAACACATCATTCACTCAATCATGCGGCAATTGCGGTGATCACATGAAGAAATAAACCCGATATTTCAAACTTGAACATGACGTAAAATTCCCCAGATTTGTTACTTAAACTTGTACTAATCCTTGTGAAGAAAAAACGGTGTACCCATGTACAAAACCTCTTGACTATCCTCAACTCCGTTGAGACAGAAGTGATAGTTACGCTGTGGGTTAAGCGAGAAAGAATCACAAACGAAACTAAATAGCCAAGTCTTTATCACACTCTATAAATGCCCAAACAAGTCATCTTCGCGGAGGGTAGAAAGAAAGAAAAGTAATAAGTAAGCGCTGGAAAACCTCACTTCAATTTCAAATAAGAAATATCGTTACAAACAACCCGTAGTCAACTTTGGTAAATCATCAAATTCAAACCGTGACAAAATCATCTCCGTGAAAGTGTATATACCAAATTGCCGATCTTCATAACCCATCGAATCTCATCATCGTCTTCAAGTAAAATCTCAAGTCTCATAAAATCACATAATAAAACAAAATCCATGATATTATGCAAAACCATCCAATCTCTCATTCAATTCACCAAGTCATTCAGCCTATGTGATATTTCACCCAATCTATACCTCAATATCCATCGTCCAAACTATATTTCAAAATCCGGTCCAATGCCACGAGACTCACTCACATACTCAAGTACTAGTCATACCAATTCAAGCTTGAGAAAAATTAAGATCGAGATTACTTGAGTCATTATATATTCCCACACTTTCTCGGGCATGGCCCATGTCAAAAATCATCAAATGCACTTAAATTAGGATACAATCACATCTTAACCTTGGTATAACATTGACAATTATCACACTCGATCCTTAGACACACTTGCATCAACGTTTATATAAACATTTGTGAATCAAATGTTTTCAACATTACTTCAAGATTCATGTCAAATATTCTTGGTATAAATAAATTCTATCTTTTTGACAAGACCAAGATCACGTGACATATCGAAACGGCTGTATTATTACATGATCACCAAACGAGATCCATTGAGGCCCATGATATTAACCGGAGCATAACACATCCAAGGTATTCGGCCCATTATAATTGTTATATTACCAGATCCCTTAAACACCAAACGAGGCCCACCATAATGAAGCCCATATTCACCAATGGTATTAACCTTCCAACCCTAATAAACCGGCTATAAAGGACATCTTAACACACGCTGTAATACCTTAGCAACTCATAGAAACCCTAAACACTCTCAAAAATATCATCCCAGCCTCTTCCCGTCAAAGCGCATCAGCAACCAAGTCGTTTCCCCATCGATTCTCATATGAACACATCCAGAGGAAGGTATATCACAACCCAACATAGATTCAAGCATGAAATTCGTATAACATATTTGTGAATCCAACGCTTCCGCCCGAGGATGGCTCGAAGCTTAGGACTTGGTTTGAGAATCAAAAGCGTGGTAGGTTCTTTCTTTTCTTATGTTGTTATTGAGTAACAAACGAGCCAATAGAAATGAGTTAACATAATTGTTAAAATCATTCCTTTAAGATTCGTATATTAATAACAAAAGCGTTTTTAGATCCATGAGGCACAAGGTCTTTTGTGTATAGATATTTATAGATCTATGTGTTCTATGAACCTAACACAAAAGGATCAAAGCTGATATCATTGACTTGTTAATCATATTTTCGTTATAATCGATCTGTGATGAATATTTGCTCTCCTCATGTGATAGGCCCTTGAGGCTTGATGAAACCTTGAAATACTTTGAGAGACAAATTTGAGATCAATTAGTTAATTAACATAATAGCTTAGATCTGTGAAGAAGTACTTTTTAGTTTAATAGACCTTTAAAGGTCTGTATTACTTAATGTATATGGTGGCGAGATCTTGAGATGTTTAAATATTGATGTCATTCGAGTCTTGATGAAGTGAGGTGTGTTGGACAGTGATGGTTTAGGCTAGTTGAGTTGATAGGTTGGTATGGATGTGTTGGTGAATGTTTGGTATTGTGTTCTAGTCAATCAGTCATGGTCACGTCTTTCATCATCTCGTAATATTTTCATTCATTTTCAGTCACAAGTCGCTAGAGTCAATAAGTTGCAAGAGTCAATAAGTCGCTACCCATTTTCATCAAACCAATTCGCTACCTATTTTTTTTCAAACCAAGTCGCCACCCAATTTTTCAAACCAAGTTGCTACAACCTTGTTAAATAACAAGTCGCTAAGTCTTTTTCTGTATCAAGTCACTACTTAGCTGTATACATAACTCGCTTTTGACTTTTAGTAAAGTCAACGAATAACCAAGTTGCTACAGAAATAGGTAGACAAGTCGCCATTGACGTTCTATGAACCTGGACATAAAGTGAGGTTAAGTCGCTAACAAGACTTACATTTTCCGATGATTTTTTCCGACCTCTTTTCCGACCATAATCACAATAAACCCAGAAAAATGTAAAAACTGCCTCATATATATATCCGGTTTGACCTGTTTGACCATTGAAACGAGACCATATGACCACAAGATTACACGATATTGATTGATACAAAACAGTCATAAAGATGAGTAAAAAGCGTGACTTGGACAAAGCTTGACACAAGACATATATTGTTCACAAGAAAAGTTCACGACTTTTGATATTAGACCAAAACCAAATACACAAAAACATGTAAACCTGTTATACCAAAATACTCAAAAAAATGTTTTCCAACCATAAAGGATAATACCAAAGCATTAACATCATGTACCAAAACAAACCACAAACAACAACCATGGTACGGACCACACAAATCAAAGATAACACAACAACCTTGGCTCTTGATACCAATTGTTAGGATCCAAATAATATTGTGTTTGATGATTCGGGTGGTCTTGGATGATCAAAATACATGTTTACCATTTTAGAGAGAGAAAGTAGAGAGGGTGTTCTTGCTAGAGGTTTACACAAAGGAAAGGTTAGATTGAATGAGAAGCACCACCCCTTCTATGGATGGAAGGGGTATTTATAGTTCTGAACATAACGACCTCCTATCGGCTTGTGGATCGGGCATCGTTAGTAAAGACCGTCCTTCCTCCACGGTCTTACACAAAACTAAACTACGCTACAAACTAACTAATAAACTACTAAGTAACGTAAATAACGACTAGTCTACGAGCTAACTTATGCTAGATAATATTTGGGGTGACCGACTCTTTACTATGGAATTTTCTAATTCCTAACAAGATCATTAACAATTAAGATAAGAGACAACCAATCAATATTCAATAGTTAAGTTTCATATTCCCTAAGCAAACACACAAGTAAATTAGCGAGACATGGAGAACATGCAAGCATACACACAAATAATTGAAGACATAATTGAATTAATGAAGTAAAAAACTTATCTTGGTGTAAGATAGGGTTTAGAACCCTAAAATATTGTACAAGACAGCCTTGGTTCGGTTTAGGTTTTTACTCAAAAAGACTACACACGAATCTTGAAAAATTCGGATTCTATATATAAGATTACATTATGGCAGCGTCACCTTATGATTTGTGGCGCCGTCGGGTCGCCGTATAGGGTTTGTCTTGGCACGTTAGTCTTGGCGTCGTCACCTTATGCTTGTGACGCCGTCCTCTTCACCTCGGCGCCGTCGGATCAAATCTAGGCCGTGTGAGTTGCGATGACCTACTCTTTTAAAGCACTGAAGCCGTCACGTAAATAAGCAATTTGGCTCTTGAGCGTCACAAAGTGCTCCAACGGCGTCGCAGATAACACTGACACCGTCCCGTGTTTCAGCGGCTTGAGTGTCGATTCTTGACTTTGGCCATTTTCTTAGTATATCCAGCCTTTCGTCCAAATAAATGTCATTCCAGCAATTTGCCTTCAAGAGACCTAAAAGTGTTAAGGAGCGATATTAAGCAATAACGGATACAAAAGTGATCAAATAAGGGCTTAAACGACCCCTCAAAAGGTACATTTTAAAACCTTATCAAATATCCCTACACTTGGTATTTGCTTGTCCTCAAGCAAATGTGCTTTTGGCCAATTAATTTATAAGTTAGGGGTCATGAAGCATTGGTTTAGAATAGTCCACAACACATATAAGCCCCGCAAAAGTCATAACAAGCACGGAAATTACATACTAGCACCTCACATGGGGTGTTTGGGTACTCACATCTCACGGGTGTATATGAAATATAACAAGTTGGAAATGGAAGATAAACACTCATTAACCGGTCCTAGTACGTAGATTACCATAGGCTTGATAATAGATCAAACCTCCATCGCTTTGGCGTAAGCACCTAGGAAAGACTATCCAAGAGGTCTTTTAAAGAGTTGTAATGTTTGGCTTACGGTAGGGAAACAAAGGGTTTAGTGGGATAGGCTATTTAGTGGTGGCAAGTCAAAAATCTTTATGTTACAAGCATACGAAGAATGGCGTTGCTAAGCCAAGACTCGACACTCTAAACTCTAGATAACTGAAACAAACAAACATAAATTTAAAGGATAGATGTAGGATGATAGCCCGTATTTTTTTTTTTTCTTTTTTCTCTTTTTTATTTTTTTTTTAATTTTTTCTTTATATACTCTATCCTCTACGGTAACATAAAAATAATAGGGATTTATAGGCACATCCCTACACTTGAGTTTTTATTACTCTAACACTAATTTGACCCGAATTGAAAAGATCAAAACACTTGGAGTACATCATTACGCAAACAAAGGGAATTTGAATTTAACGTTCCCTTCCCGTCATTTCATAAACTTTAACTTTTCCCATGAGTCCCAATGTCCAAAAGCTGTGTACAAATGATATGACTCGACAAACTTATGCAAGTTAATTGAACTAAGGTTTTAGTATGATAACAATAATGCACTAAAAGTGAGTGCATACGAGGTAGGCTAAGGCGATTTGGGTGTACATTTGGGGGTGGGGTGTAAACAATGCTCTTCATTGATATTCAAAGCCAAAAATCAAAGAGAACCGAAAAGGATAGGCTCAGAGGGGTTAACTAGGGGTATCGTGTACTAAAAGTGAGTACAAGCATAAGGTGTGGGGAATTACTCAACTGATGTGGAAGAAGTAATTATATTACGGGTATCAAACAAGGGTTATCCTAATGCCTCTTATCATTTAGTTATTCCTAACTACACAAGTGTAGTCTTACTAGCGATCTCGGAATGCATCACAAAACAAGTTCTAGAATCTATAATACTACCGATTCACATACTAAGCATTGAAGATGAATGCTTTAATTTCTACTAATCTAAGGGTGATCCTCACATTTTGGGTGGAATTTAGGTGGTAAAGGGTTTTTGTGCTAGTCATGTAACTTCCTATCCGTGAGACGCTTTTGTTAAGACTAATGGCCCACTACTACATGTCATGAAAAGTTTTAAATTTGGTGCCAAAATTAACCTAACCGACATTTTCTCATGGTTTATTACACAAATACAATTGGACAAAGCAAATAATCAAGGATAAGCATAGTTTCAAAGTTCCCTTTTTATTTTCCCTCCCTACACTTAAACTGAACATTGTCCCCAATGTTCCCGAAAGTATCAAAGTTATGATAATAGAAGGTAATAAAAATGAAAAAACTAATACTCCGATTAGCTCGGTAGAATCCGTGTAAAGTGGTGGTTACACTTTTCTCCAAGAAGAACGTTTGCATCAAAAGCTCCTTCTCATCTTATGTATCTTCTTCTTGATAAATTAAACTCGCACACTTGAAGAAAACAAACGAAACCCAGTAAAATCGAATAATATATATAGGACTCTACTAAACTAGGATATAATGCTTGTGGAATGGATGTTTACATAATTTCTTGAAAATTAAGACCTGGAAAATTCCAAAACTTATAAGTAGCTCAGAAAATGAGAAAAAAGTCATTGTTTTACTCCTTCGGCCGTCGGGGTTAGATCTGACGCCGTCAGTTATCTGACAAAAGCTGGTCTGCGATTTTACGGAAAATTTACATCTTTAGAATCTGGAAAAATTTTATGCAAAACATCCATTATGACTCGATACAAGCATTTGACTCGAACAAACACACATATATATCTTTTAAATAATTGAAATTCTCATGTTTACGTTTCTTTTGAAAACATGTGTAATCCTCCCTACACTTATCCTTTATGTAAAATACATTTATATGTAATTAAGACGAGGTTAAAAACAAAATAAAGCATTTTTACAAATTTAAACATGAGAATAAACAATCAATAAAAGATATATGACACAAACAAGCAAACAATTAAGCATGGGTTGCCTCCCACGAAGCGCTTTTCTTTATTTATGAGTCTTGTAGCTAGACTCGTAGTCTTGCTCCTACGTGACTTCATTCACCGTCTTCCCTCATGACGGTCTCTAGAGGGTGGTTCCATGTTGTAGAAGTGCCCTATGATACACCTCTCTAAGAGTTCGTCCTCTCTCAACTCATTTCTATATTCCGGTCCTAAGTTCAAGCAATCCTTATATAAACCGAAAATCTTGGCCATAACATAATCTACTCCTTTCTCTTTATCCTCCTCATTCCTATAATAGACCGATAGTTTAAGTTCCTTTTCATCATTAAAGAGTGATGAAAACTTCTCAATTTTAAACGGCATTTGGTAAGCTATATCATCGGTCTCATCCTTGAATCGCACTATTCCTAACGAGGGATCATAGGTCATCCTGGTGCTTTCTATGAAAGGCTTCCCTAGAATAACGTGGGACAAGCTAGGATCTATGGCGTTACTACTAATATCATCCACTATTATGAAATCCGTAGGAAACGTGAAACTACCTACATAAATGGGCAATCCCTTAACTCTACCAAGAAAATTGCAACTAACCCTAGGATTATCGGGATCTTGCCTAGTTGGGATACGCTTCTTCATTACCCAATTGTAGTAGGTGCTAGTCATTATGTTGATTGGGGACTTGCGATCAATGTAGGCCTTTGCCACGAAAAGGTGTCCTATGCAACATGGTATATTAAGATTCCAAGGGTTCCCAAACTTGATCCTAGGGCTTTTCTAACATACATGTGGCGGAGGTCACGCACTAAGTGAGGGTGGCGATATAGTTCTTCTTCCATAGGAAACTTATTGAAATAGTCATTGTCTACTTCATTTACTTCCTCGGTTGTTTCATTCGTCGGTGTTTCCTTAACCTCAAGTATCATCTCATGGTTTGCTTCGTCATTTGTTCTATTAGGTTTCACTAAGGCGATGGTATTGACGAATTGAGCGTGCTTAGCTAACTTACTTGGGTCCTTAATCTCTACACCGGAAGTTTCGGAAGTTGAGATAGCATTAACCTTCCTATCACTATTGGTCATGGCTTTCAAAAGGTTATCTATCTTCCTATCCATTTCGGCTTGTTGTTGGTTAAAGCGGTCAGGAGCTTAGCTATCTCGGGCTTCTTGGGATGCAACTAGGTTTTGCAACATCCCTTCAATGTTTTGTTGGTTAGGGCCGTGAGATGGGGGCCATGAGAAATCATTGGAAGTGAATTCTTTGGTTTGTCCCCAATAGAAGTCGGGCTTGCCCTTCCATGCTTCTCGGGCGTCATTAAAAGTCCTAGGTCCGGTTGTTGTAGGGAATCTTCCTCCCGTTCCATTAATCGCGAGGATCGTAGTCAACGGAAGCTTGTTCGGGGAATCGGGTGCAAGCATGAGTGTCACTAAACTGCTCACATGAGGAAGAAACTTTGTTCACTTGGCGTGAAGACTTAGGATTCTCGTATGAGCTCATTAGGAATTTGACTTGATCTTCAAGCTCGAGCATCCTGGTGGAAAGATTGTGAGTCAATTGGAGGCAAGGAGATTGCCTTAACGGTTTTGGGCAACTCACGGGGGTCATTCCAACTTTCGTTGTCATAGAGAGCAAGGTCC
Source organism: Chrysanthemum makinoi (assembly GCA_910596185.1). NCBI lineage: Eukaryota > Viridiplantae > Streptophyta > Magnoliopsida > Asterales > Asteraceae > Chrysanthemum > Chrysanthemum makinoi. The sequence continues at coordinate 184,199,147 of OU343224.1, forward strand.
TCTATTATAGCCCACGATTCTTCCGCGGTGAGATCACTAAGCTTTCCACCGGCCGCTTGGTCAATGGATCGCTTGGTGGGGAAGTTGACATGATCATAGAAGAGTTGGACTTGAAGCCAAAGATCAATGCCGTGATGAGGAACTTTATGGAGTAAGTCCTTGAATCGAGTCCATGCTTCGTAGAGAGATCCACCTTGATGTTGTTGGAACATCAATATATCATTCCTAAGCTTGGTGGTTCTCCCCGGTGGGAAAAATTGAGCAAGGAAGCGAGAGGTGAGATCATCCCAACTTGAGATGGAGCCGTGAAGTAAGCTCAAGCCAATTACTAGCTTGGTCCGTAGAGAGAATTGAAAGAGCAGACGCGTGGTCTCCCGAGTAGTAGCATCAAGGTCGATGGAATCGACAATTTTAAGGAAATCCTTAAGATGCTGATTAGGATCTTCGGAATGAAGTCCATGGAAAGTGCATCCGTTTTGCACCAACCGGATGGTGTCGGATCGCATGGCCGTAGTTTGGGCTTGGTTGGGAAGCTCAATGGTGTTTCTATAGCCTAGGTGGCTTGGTCTCGAGTATTCACCAAGAGTACGGCCTCTTGGCTGGTCATTTGGTGGTAGGTTGATGAATGGTGGTTGGTTATCACCTTCCATGATGAAAAGTGATGGGGTTACGAACAAAGGTCACGAAGAAGGGGGATAGACTATGAGGAAGCTAAAATTAAGAAAAAGTTTACTTGATAGGAATCAAGTAAAGAAACCTAAACGAGGTGGACTACTAACTAGCTATTCTATTCCCGAACAGCGGCCCCAAAAACTTAATAACGCTACACGCGTCGTTCGAGGTCAAAGGAACTTCCTTTTCGTCGAGCAAGTTTTTCAACACCTAGGCAGTGAACCTAATCGTTGTAGTGTAGTATTAGGGTAAGCCACGGGAATTGATATCGTTCTCTGGGGGAATAGGAATGCTAGTGAGGAGTTACTACGCTAAGGTTGGGGTTGAGGAAGATTATTTTTTTATCTTTTTATGTTTTTTAGGAAATGGAAAGTATCGAATCTGGGGTTTGGATTTGGGGGTTTTGGTACTTCTACTGATTACTCTACTTATCTAATCTAACTAGTGGGTAGTCTATGTCTAATTAATGTGTGCTCGTATGATGATTTAAAGATGTGTTTACTTAGGTTTTATTACTCCTTAATTATCTCCTATTGATGGTTGAATTGTCACGTCCTTATTCTTAATCGTTGTGTGTCTAAGGTTAGGGTAGGCGTTTTATCTAACTCTTTGAAACTACCAAGGGTCGTCTACAAAATCTCTAGGATTTATAAACTCTAACTCTAAGGTACTCTTTGGATGGTTTAGCCTACAACAACTCTAGGTGTTATAGTCTAAGGTTCACAAAGATTAATCAAGCATTAACTACACAACGAATGACCTATGGCATTACTAGATCATTAACAATTAAGATAAGAGACAACCAATCAATATTCAATAGTTAAGTTTCATATTCCCTAAGCAAACACACAAGTAAATTAGTCGGACATGGAGAATATGCAAGCATACACACAAATAATTGAAGACATAATTGAATTAATGAAGTAAAACACTTATCTTGGTGTAAGATAGGGTTTAGAACCCTAAAATACTGTACAAGACAGCCTTGGTTCGGTTTAGGTTTTACTCAAAAAAGACTACACACTGAATCTGAAAAATTGGATTCTATATATAAGATTACATTAGCGGACGGCGTCACCTTATGATTTGTGGCGCCGTCGGTCAGCGTCATTAGGGTTTCGTCTTGGACAAGTTAGTCTTGCGGCGGCGTCACCTGCTTGTGCCTTACGTCCTCTTCACCTCGGCGTTCCGGATCAAATCTAGGTCTGCGAGTTGCGACGACCTACTCTTTTAAAGCCCGAAGCCGTCACTTGTAAATAAGCAATTTGGCTACGAGCCGTCACAAAGTGCTCCGAGCCGTCGATAACACGGCGCGCCGTCCCCTTGTGTTTAGCAGACTTGAGTGTCTCGATTCTTGACTTTGGCCATTTTCTTACGTATATCCGCCTTTTCGTCCAAATAAGTGCCATTCCAGCAATTTGCCTTCAAGAGACCTAAAAAGTGAAAAGGAACGATATTAAGTAATAACGGATACAAAAGTGATCAAATAAGGGCTTAAACGACCCATCAAAAAGGTACATTTTAAAACCTTATCAGGTTTATCCAATTGCTAGTTTTGTGGATTTGATTCTTGTTCGGCTAGAATCAAGAAAGGTACGCATATTCTTGTTTATGTTAATTAATTATCCGTTAATCTTTCCTATACGCTTCCGCATGTATACTTTGATGTTTTGTGGTTTATTTATTGAATGTCATGTTATATAATTCCAACAACAAGTGGCCTTGACTCTAAAAAATCCTAAGTCCAAAAATCTTAAAATGACAACATCTTTGGTTCATTATAAGTATAATACTAACTTTAAATCAGTATGGTATCAAATACTGACTAAAGTTTTACAAGGTAACTAAGTTAAACCCTTTATTTATCACCAAAATAGTAATGTCATTCGGTTTTAACCCAATAACATGATGCATTCTTTTTTTTCTCTAACAAGTTGACACAATACACATAGAATTATAGAAATGTAAGTCGTTGTTTATGTTAGCTTATTTACGGGCTTATGAGCTTATAAGCTTACCAAATTGAGATTTCGACGTTAACTAATCCATAAACTTAATTTGATAAGCTTAACAGCTAGAAAAAATGAGCTTATAAGGTATTCCAGTTTTACATAAGCTCGTAAACACGGTTTGTGTTTGAAGATGAGCCTTTGAAAGCTTATGGGAGTTTTAGTGTTTAAAATAAGCTAGCTTATTATATAAGCTTTGTTTAGCAACAAAAACTTTTAGAGCTTTTGAAACTCACAAGCTTTTAGAACGAAGAACCTAGTCTTTCACTTCAATTCGATATTAGTACGTATATACAAGAACGAAGAACAAATACAATTGTGTTTGTGGGATTTCTTGGTGGTCGACTATATTGGGTCGATTGGTATTAAACCCTAAGCTAGGGTTTGGGTTTTTGTTCCTCATTCACATTAACGTGTGTTTGTTGATTTGCTAAAAGGTACGCACAATCTTATTCGGTTAACTATTTACATATATTATTCCTATTACTTCCGCTGCATGCTTTAATGATGTTTACTTGTTTATGTAATTGTTATGATTAGTAAAACCCAACAGATACATGTGTACGAAAAAGATGAGAATCTGATTACCATAACCAGAGTGTGATACCGCTAATGAATTACATCATACCACGTTCTAACCTATTTGCGCCAACACAGTACCTAAAAGTAGACTCAAACACTAAACTTTGTGATTCAAGCCTAGTTCTAATTTGGGTCTTTATAGTATCATTTACTAACGAAATCTCAAATCTCTCTAGCTTCTTTTTTGCCAAAATTTTTTATTTATTTATATGGAAACCTAGCTAGTTGACCAGAGCAAACAAAACTCGCACAAGTTTAATATAGTATGGTTACGATCTGCATGTTTTACCTTTTCAGTTTTGCCTCGAATCTGACAACTTGAGATTGATTTGACAAAACTTGCTGTAGCGGTAAGCAAGAGGTAGAGATTATATTTCAACACTTATTCTAGTAGCGTTTGCAACGCTAGTGTTTAAACAAAATCCAAAGCACTACATGTTTATTACCAAACAATCTTTATATTCGAATGCTAAACTCTAGTTGTTTCAAAAGCGAGAAACCAAGCACACCAAACATCCCTAATCAAGAGCGTGGATCTTCAGTTCTTCACTTATAAAAAGGGGTGAGATATCCACACCCTCCCAAAGGGAGGGTATCCAATCATTTGAATGCCTTTGTCGGCATGCGGTATGCATCGCGGGTTGTACAGTTTGACCAAAAGCTACTGATGTGACAATATAGAGAGGGTATGTATATCACATCCCTTATAAAAATTGATATTTCTGTGTACACGCAATACGTACAAAGTACAAACTCACAAAGGACTAAGTACACTTTTTACTTAATTTTTTCATATTTCACCCATATATATATACACAGTAGTTTATAGATTTCTAGTGCTTGTTAATATTAGTTTAATATCTAGCTTGATCTTTATTTACGGTTAGATATTTCAATATTTTGCCTAAATTGACTCTCAATAAATCATGGTTCTGTTAGAGCATCACAAACCCGTGAGTAATGTAATATGAATTTAGTTTTCTATATTAAGTTTACGTCGCATAATATGCAGTAATTAAATGCTTTCATTTGCGAAATGGTTTCGACAGTCATGGTGGCGACAATATTAGTGCTTTTAACAGATATCATAGGGGGAGTATTCGGGATCAGATTTACGATAAGTGGAAGAGAGTGTTTCTCACATAAAGTCGAGTATGGTGCAACTGTTCGATTTTCTTTTGTTGTTATTAACGTCGAAGATATTGATGATTGGCATTATACTGCATATGGTACCGATCTTGTGGTATTCATTTCCCTTTATCTACTTTACACATTATTAGGTATCAAACTCAATATTTGCCATTAAAAACAAGTATCGAATTCAATAATTCCAAGTATGTTTCTCTCGGTATAGTAAATGATATATCGCTTGATGTATTTTTACATATTGTTGTGATTAGGTCAAAGGACCTAACGGTGAGCTAATCCAAGAGTTTCGTGACAAAACAAGCGAGAATTCTGAGTTTGTGGCACATAACGAAGGCGTTTATCAGTTCTGTTTCTCTAATGAATCACCGTTCCAGGAAACCCTGGACTTTGATGCCCATTCAAGTCACTTTTATAGGGACGTTGAGCATGCGAAAGATGGTGAGATCTTTACTCAATTTTTTCTTTACATGTGGGATGTTCAAAACTTGTTTGAAATCTCTATATCCCCCCAAGTCTTCGCTGTTGTCCACAAGATTTTTTCGTTTCATGTTAAGGACTTAAGAGTATCATGTTGAGTAAAACGACGAGATCAATATATTTTTGACCACTGTACTTAACTTTTTATTAACAAATCACTAATCCTTCAAACTGCAACAAGAACAATGTAATTTGTAAGAATGAATAAGTTTCGGACCCAATAATAAGTATTTGTGATACCAAATAGTTAATGTACAACTCGATTCTTGTTTTTGTTTTGCAGATCATTTTAAACCAATAATGGAACAAATAGAGATACTAGATGAAGCTCTATTGAGAATTCGATTTGAGCAAAGTTGGCTAAAGTCTAAGGCAGATCGTCATGCGATAAGTATAAACTACATATTACTCTTTAACATCAAACAAAAAAGATAAAGAAATGCTCTTTTTAACAGTCAATTTTAATGTGTTTGATTTGCAGTAAATGAAAAGATTAGCAAGAGAGCTATGCACAAAGTGCTCATGGAATCATTTGCTATGATCGGTGCTAGTGTATTGCAAATTTACCTTCTTACACGTCTCTTCAAACGAAAGATTGGGATGTCGAGTGTATAATGCATACTAAAAGTGTACTCTTCTGTGTTAACTAGTATGGATCAACTTTAAGCACATTTTAAATCCATCATATACTTGTGTGCACCCATGTGGCGAAAAAGCTGAAGCGTGTTTGACAAAGCTAGACGATCAAGATATGTTGGAAGGTCTAATTTTTTTTTTTTTTTGAACAAGGAAGGTCTAATTAACTGACCGTGTAATCGTTATAAGAAGGAAATCCCGTTTTGAATCTGAAAATGAGATGAACATCATGTGAAAACTACAATCATCCGTTAAATCTATACTATATTATAATGCATGTAAAAGTTAAATCTCATTTAACTCCTCTTAAGATAAGAGTTACAATCATGAGGATGTGTGTCACTTTCAATTCTAAGTCTAACTCGCCACTAAAATTAAGATAAGTAGCTCAAATTATAAAGTGACATGTGTTACTTCTCAACTAAAAATTTATCTTTATTTTCAAATTGAAATATCTTTTTATCTACTTATTTTTTTTATAATCTAATTTCACCATATTTTCTAAAATTTTATGCTTTTTAATTCAACATCCATTTTGATATACTTTTATAAGTTTTTAGTTTTTATATTTTAATGGGTTTATTTTATTTTAATTCAAATTTTTACAACTTTAACCTTTATTTCAATCAATACAATATTGATTCGTCAAAATCATATACTTTTTGGGAGTGTTTGTGGGTAAGAAATTGCGAGTATTTCTATATCTTGGGAATAATGATGTCACGGAAAGCTACAGGTAACAAACAAACATATACAACTAACACATATACATTCGAAGTGTTGTGAAACGAATTCACTAAACGGATAAGCAAACACATATAACTATATTTATCGCCGCTGCTGTACGCGGGTATCCGACTAGTCTTAAAAATTGACCTTTTGGTGGTAACTAAGAAAATCCACACAGGCAATAATTTTAACTTGACAAGCGTAAATGTATTGCTTCGTGAACTTGTAAACCTATTTTTGATAGGAAACAAGTGTGCTTACAACTCTAAAAATCAAGACAAGTCCAACTATTTTAGAAATGTGATTGTTGAAAGGTTATGGATATAAATTAATATGCGTATGACTGGATTTGAACTCGAGATTTCGGGATTGCACACATTACGTATGAGAGTTGATGTTAAAATAATTAATATATATAAATGTTATTATTATTAATTATTTGTCACGAAATAAAACTTAACGGTAGTTAATATTTAACGAGTTTAAACTAACGGTCGTTAAATGTAAACTACAAGGACTAGAGTTGGAAATAATAGACGAGAAGGATCTATAACCCTTGTAGGTTTAGATGGCCGGTCGTGGGGTTCCAAAAGCCCAAGGAGGAGCTTTTCTTGGTCATCAAGTTATTAGATGTGTATAAATACAAACCCCTTGTATTCATAAATCTAATCTTGGATCACCTAGAAACCTAATTTCTTTCTCTTCTCCTCTCCTCTTGGTTTGGCCGATCGTACACCATCCCTTCCCAAGGGATTCGATTTTTCCAATCCAAGAAACAAGTGTTTGGTTTTATTTGTGATTCAAGAACCTAGCTTTTCTCATTGATTCGCTACTATTACGTGTGTACAAGAACGAAGAGCAAATACACTTGTGTTTGTATATCTTGGGTATTCTACTTTTGGTGTAGTCGAATTTGTTAAACCCTAATTTATTAGGGTTTAGGGTTTCTTGGTTCTTGATCTTAATTTGGGGTTTTTCATAAACCCTAATTGCATTGATTCGCAAAAGGTACGCATATATTTTTAATTCGGTTAATTAATTTACAAGTATTATTCATATTACTTCTGCTGCATGCTTTGATGATGTTTACGTGTTTACTACAATTGTTATGATTAGTAAAACCCAACAGTGGTATCAGAGCCGTTAATACGTTGTAATTAATTACCGAAACTCATAAAAATTGAATCTTTCTGATTATTACATGCTTTTATGGTTTCTAGGATTGTGAAAATTGGAACCCTAATTTTTTAATATATGGGTCGAATACCCTTTTATTTTTTTAATTAGGTTTTATTTTTTGTAAAACTTGTAGAAACCCTAGGATTGCATGTATATTTTTTATGTGATTTTAATGAATAATTGTTATGTGCCATGTATATGCGTATCTTGGGATTATAATTGTTATGAGGAATCCATGGTGGAACATGCATGTTTTACCATGGATTATTGTTTATTGACTGTTTTGATTAATTGTTAAGTAAAATTCACATGGTAATTAGTTTGATAAATATAAAATTGGGGAAGACCTCAATATATCTAATAATAATTCGTTATGTGCAATATGGTATATCATTAACTTTGGCTTACATGTCGACTTGTCGATGTATGCGGCTTACTTGCCTTGTAGGTGAAAGCCCTAGTTAATATATGCATGGTTTTACGCCTAGAATTGTTTGTTAGGTTTTATCGAACAAATTATGCATGTGGCTAATTGTTTTACATATGTTAATTGTTAAGTTATATGTATATTATTTGAGTTCGTTTTAATTTTTATTAAAGTGCATTTTGTTTATATTGTAAGACACGTTAGTAAGCAAAAAGGATTTTTGAGAATAGAAAATTAAATGGACTAAATAATGGCGAAATTTGATTTGTTTTCTAAGTATTAAATCTTGAACTTTTAATCGTCGTGATCTTGTACTAAATGGTTAGAACGGCTCACCCACTAGAACAAACTCAAATGGGGGTTCAAATAAGTGCGTTCATCACCTGAAAGGATGTCTAAGTTTATGCTTGGTAGCTTACAGTCCTCTGCCTCCATGTGCATTCGATTGGAGCTACCTAGTATAACTATTCTATGTACGAAGCATCTTAGTGCAAAGTTGTAAGTTTCTCAACGCATCGATTAAAACTTTGTAGAATTTAATCTTAGCAATTTAAAACTATGAGTAAGGTTTTGAAAAATTTTATGTTATGAAGATGTACGCATGCTTCTTCATACATAAGTTTTGATTACACATCAAAATTGTACCCTTTAAAATTTAAGTTTATGCCATCTAATGATATGAAATACTTGAAGTTGTAATTTACGTTATGTGAGACCTTGAACTAGATTACAATAACAAGGTGAATCTTTATGTTGTGTGAGACCTCAGCTTAAATAATTTACAGTTTCTAAATTAGACAACTTAATTCAGTTAGTTAGTGAGACCTATAACTTAAGGCATAAGATGGGATAAAACATGCTTACGTTTGCATAATTGTTTGGCAAAATTGTAAATCCCATATTTACTAGGAATTGAAAACTTGTTTGTCATTGTTCTTCGACAATTACCTATTCTATACTTTCATCACTAGTAGATCAACTGATGTAGTGAAACTACATTAATGACGGTCCTAGATTCAAGGAAAATTCTATGGTTAATATGAATATTGACCTAAGGGTATTTTATTTTCTTGAAAGATTTAATTATCAAAAATACTAAAAATTGAATTTTGTTATTATTTTGATTGTATTAATGCAATATTAAACCGTAAATGTGGTTTGGGCTTTGGTAAATTGATCTAGTTCTGTTTTCAAACAAAGGTTTGATCAAGAAAAATTTACTAAAAAGACAAACATAGACTCTTTTCCATGGAAGAAGAGTGAGACTCAATCCTATTCCATTTCATGATAAAAGAAAGGTATGTTAGGAACATTAGAATTGTCTAAATTCTAATATAACTCATTGCAACTTTAATAGTTAAGAAAATTGCATACCTTGTTTTCCATAAGAGATTTCATTACCCTCTATTGGTGATTGAATTCTTATATGACATTTTGGTCAACTAGAAAACATGTATGACGTTTTATAAGTTATTAAATTAGAAGCTAGACTAATTACCACAGAATTGGTAAAAGACAAACTAGTATATTGTATCTAGTTGTTTTGCTTTGACCAATTAAAGGTGTTACACACCATTGTGGGGATAGTAGACCTATTATGGAAGAAATTGCATGCTCAATTTTTCAAGTTAATAGCATGATGGATGATCCATCATCTACAGAGTAGAATGCACTCTTTTAGTACCTAAGTAATTGTTACGAATGGTTTTGCAAAGGAGTAACAACGTAATAGCACGCTATTTTCACTGGTAATGAAACACTTACAATGTTGTCAAATCCATTGGGAGTATGGTATATTAATCAATAAGACATTATTGTAACGTTGTTAATTCGGGGAGTTACAAGATTTATTATCTTGGTAGTAACTCAGATTATTTCTAGATTTTCCTGAAATAATACATTACGTTCAAAAATGTAGACATTCATATTCTCAAAGATAGTTATGAACGTTTCCTTGATAATTAAGTGGTCCTACATCAACTTGTAATACTTATATATCTATGACACTATCATATTGCTCACATAAACAAACGAATGTCATGGTGTTTATCTACTATATGATGTTGTTCTATGCACAAGTGGGAGAAGTATTTATTGTGTGCAAAGGAAAAACACATACAAATATGATTAATGGATTCTCTTGATCGTAAGGTAAAAGATTAACGTTCTAATAAGATTGTCTTGTTTCAAGAACATGTGTCAAGATTATAGCATAGACTACTTTTATGTCTTACGTCATTCAAATTATAGAAACACTTGAAGTTACATTTTAGGTTAAGTGAGATCTTGGCTAGATTGTAATCTCAAGGTAAATCTCCACTTGTCATGAGATCGAGCGTGGTTGCTTTTGCAGTTTCTTAAGTTGGATACTTCAAGGAATGACATAATTAAAATAAAGTAATCTAATGCTACTTTAAATATTTGTGTAATGACATAAATAGTATATTAACTTGAAAATTAATTAATTGAAACCAAGATGTGGTGTTCATAATTACTTTAAAATTATAAATGTTTATGTGTTTCTTTGAAAAGTCACAAACATTAAGTCTTTTAAAGACTTATAATATAAAGTAAGATATTATAACTGTTATGTCTTTTGACTTGGTCAAAAAATACGTATGTTATAAAATATGCAATTGGCTTGAATATTCTATTATACCATTAAGTTGACTTAGTTGGTAAATAGGTAGGCCAAAAGGAATAAGTGTATCTTACATATTGTTAGATTGTCTTACTGTTGTTCCCTATTCACTATAGTTTAAAAACAATTAAGTACTTAAAACAAATTAATAGTGAACAATGACTGAAATTAATATAAGTAAAACACACTGAATAATTTTCAACATCATATTTTTTATTAGAAATGAATCAAAAAGAATACGTTACCCAAGTACTTGGGAACAAGTGACTTGGGATTGAAATGACAAAGTTTGGTGACTCCTCTCGGCTCTCTAAGTCTAAGCACAACTACAAGTACCCACCCAGCTATCTCGGGATTAAGTTGTACTGGAGGAGTGAATAGATGGTTGTGTGTGTGTGTGCAATTCACAAGCTTAATTCTTTCACTCCATCTCTTATGCTATTTATACAAGTATGAGTTTTAACTCTTTCCTAAGTGACAACCGACATTTTAAGACAAAATACCGATGTATTTTGTCTCTGTTTACAAATACTATATTAGGTAAAGGGACCAAGTCACTTTCTTCATGTCAGTAGTGATGTTGAGCCTTAAAGGGAAAGTTAACTTCTTGAAGATAAGTACTCCATCTTTATCACTTCAAGCATAACCGTTTTGTCCCCCATTCTTCGTCTCATACTCGCAGTCTTCGGCCAGTTTGTCTTCGTTTGTTTGTAGGAGAGGAGTTTGAGGATTCAGTGAGTTAGTCATTACTCACCTAATCCACCATCTTCTTCTTGACTCAGCCTTTACCTTTAAGTTCCGCTTCACTGAAAGTGGAGAGATTTCTTTCGCCTCATACCGAAAGTGTCTCGAAGATGGCTCTCATCGAGACTATGCACTCAATGACCTGTTAGTGTTTAACGGTCTAAGCACTTAGGTTATTTTCTATTCAAATCCTAGATTAAGGGGTTTGGGTATATCACCTAACCCAACAGCTCCCCTATTTGGATATACAATAGCCTAAGTGTTTGATCAATGTAAGTGAGCAAATGGCTTCTTTCTTACACTGAATGTACTAATGAATACAATAAGGAACACTGAATATTTTAACAAAACATACATCGTTTATTGATCAAATTACAAGGTTCCTATCACTAGTACAAAAGATAATTCAAAATGGTCAGTCCAGATGGATTCCCAGTGCTTCAAGATTGACTTTCTTGGCGATGAGTTTTTCCTGTCCGATGGTCTCTTATCTTGCGTTTAAGTCGAAGACGTTAACCCAATTTGTAGGAGTCTCAATTTGAGAGGCAAATCGAATATAGCCGAGCATTGTAGCTACTCTGCCGATCGATATCACTCCACCTTTGGAATGCTCGGGTTTCCATAGACATCAATGAAAATAGCCCTCTTCGTGATTTTCAATTACCGACAGTTCACCTAACTTTACACCTTCAGCAGCCCTGTTGCATTCTAGTCCAGGCGCTTGATCTCGGCTAGAACTCAACCCTCTTCCTTTTGCCTTGTGATGACCGAGGTTGAGATCCTTGTGGTGCGTTAAGGCAGGCTGGATTCCTGGCCGGGTGTATCTCTCAGTCTTTCATACCTTTTACTGAGCATCTTCATCAGCTCCTTAACCACCGCATTTTGCTTCTTTTCAATTATTGGACCGAGTTCATCGATTTCAGTGATCACAAAGTCAGTGAATTTTAGGAGATCATGAACCTCGAAATGTCTTTTATCATCCCCCCTGTAGACGTTCATTGCCAGTGGTTTAGACCTGGGAATGATTTTGACATCAGTGATCTTCTCAGGCAGTCTTCTACTTGTCATTGTCCAATTGTAATGGTCAATTCTTGCTTTCCTGATGGTTGTAGTTCTTTTGTTCTTTTCTTTCATCTGCTTTTTCATTTCAAAGCCATTTTTGCCGCCGGAGCATCCTTGAACTTCGTCTGGTCCCGCCTGACCTTTTCAAGCTTCTTAGCATCTATTCCGATGTTTTCAGCTTCTCAAGCAACTACTTGTACCAGTTGCTTCTTGCTCTTTTCTTTCCTCTTCAGCAAGTTTCTTTTTCTTTTCCTCCTTAGCAAGGTATGCACTTAGTCGTTGTGGTGTGAAGGTGATATTCGTGTTGCCGATCTTAAAGGGAATCTTCTCAGGCTCAGGTGGTGTTATCATTATGCTTTTTCCTTTGTCCTGGCCTGAAGAAGAAGATGCTACCAGGGTGGTGTTGTTGTTATGATTGGTGTTGTGACTGTCAGTGTTGTTGTTGTTGATGTTGGTGGTGGGATTGATGAGATGGGTATAGCTGAAACAGGTGGTGATGATGATATTGGAGTTGCAGATACGGTGGTGTTGCTCCCCTCGTGTGAGAGAGTCTCTTCGCTCCTCTCCCCTCAACGTTTGCCAACGCCGTGAGAGAGCAATAGTTGGTTCGGACACCGGGGAGCTGGGGTGGCCTGACTTTTGAAGGCTTGGTAGATTTCAGTAATCATAGCCTTGATATCAGATGTATCCTTTTGGAGACCATTGACCTTTGTTTCAAGATTAGCCTGAGAGAGTTCCAAGGCTGTCATCCTAGGCCCGAGATTCCAAGCCATTGAAGATGATGCCCTAGCCAAAGTCGTCACCTGAGCATCCAGAGAACCCAGTGTGGCCTGGAGAGACTAGGCAGAGGACTGAAGATCCTGAACATTGGCAGATTGGAGCATATCTATCAGTTCAGTGAGACGAGATGAATTTTTCACATACACCTCAGTGGCCTCCAGCACTTTGACATTGAGTGATGGGTCTTCTTTGACAGCATCCCTGATTTCATCGATGGTAACCCCACATGTCTGAAGATGCTTGATAAATTTAACCAGGTTTTCATCCAGTCTATGAAGGTGTTGGTACATAAGATCTCTGTGTTCATGAACGTTTTCATCAAAAGCCTGTACCTCAGCCTTTAGATCTGCATAACTGGCACCAGCCTAAGTGTGTTTGTCAGGATCCTATATTTTTGTGTTGATGATTCGGGTGGTCTTGAATGATGGAAATACAAGTATGCCATGTTTAGAGAGAGAAAGTAGAGAGATGGGTGTTATTGGTAGAGAGTTGTTTTACAAATTATGAAAGGTTAGATTAGAAGCACCACCCCTTCTATGGATGGAAGGGGTATTTATAGTTACACAAGATACGTCCTCCTATCGGACTGTGGATCAGGCATACAGTGGGTAAAGACCCGTCCTTCCTCCACGATGTTACACTAAACTAAACTACGCTACAAACTAACTAATAAACTACTAAATAATGTAAATAACTACAAGTCTACGAGCTAAAATATGCTAGACCATAATTGGGGTGACCGACACTTTAACATGGAATTTCCAATTCCTAACAATCTCCCCCTAAGGGAGGTCACCCCATGAAATACATTTTGCATCCTAGCATTCTTTCTTTGTCTTTAGTTCTTGAGCTCGTAGACTTGAATTCTTCAACTTCTGCATCTTTGTGCTTTAGCAGTGACTCTTCATAGTCCACATAGTTTTGTACTTTTAGTGGAGGCCTTTAACTGATCCACATCTTTGATGATCTTCGAGCTTTCATTGAGATCATCACCACAGAAATCTCTGGATCACCCTTTGTTTGTGTTGCCATCATGTGATGTTGTGACTTTCGACCGACATGCTCACACTTTCTTGATCATGACATCTTTCCATCAGAGTAGCGAAAGCTTTTACTGGTTCATGATATTTGCAGCAGCGTAGCAGAAGCATAGTATAGAAATATCAGAGCCAGGTTATGTAGATAAGCACAAGTCATGATTTCTTCAAATTAAGTGTGGATGTTGTGAGCATGTGGCTATGGATTGACTCCTCAATTCGATCAGTACGCAACCGTCCAAATGTACTTGCAAACAACGGTTAGCAATAAAACACACGAAAGTGTCTTTGATCACTTTCGTTGAATTGAGGTACACGGCCCACGATTCCCCGTTGATCAGTACAAGTACTGCCTGTGAACAGGTAGGATTCCTAAGAATCTCCTTGACAGGGTTTCGCAACTGTTCTAGCTGTTCTCAAACTGGAACGTCTCAAAGAAGACAACACGGAGTGAGTGAACCAGCGAATTGAGATTCACTGATTGATGAAAAATTGATTTGAAAACAATCGCGTATAGCTTGAAGAAAGAGTTTTGCAATACGACGAAGGTTTTATGAGAAAGATCAACTTTCAATCAAAAATACTTTTTGTATTTGAAAAAGAATACACATTCGATGTGCTAGAGAAAAGAAGAAATTTGCACATCGAACGGTTTTTCTAAAAGCATTTTTTTCAATCAGAGATACTTTTTGAGTTTGAAATATGAATACACATTCGATGTTCTAGAGAAAAGAAGATTTGCACATCGAACTGTTTTTCCAAAAGTATTCGTCAATTCATTTCCTGGACCAAGGAAGATTCACGAATGAATCGCCCGATCGTTTCTATCCAGTTGTCACAAGTTTGATCTTTTGCAAGATCTCACATGTCACCCACCAAGAGCTTGTTTGATGTTGGCTCTAGAAGGATTTCCATCTTCATCGTGAATATTTTCATATCACTCGGATGTTCTGGCAATACCACAAGGATAAAGCGTAGGACTTTTAATATATTCTTACTTTCCACATTGTGTGAAACAGCAAGTCTTCATTAATTTTTTGTCCTAACGAGATATTGTGGATGATCTCTTGGCTCTAGACTCAATAGTGCACATTTGGTTCCTATGCCGGAGACTAGGGAGAGGGTCTCCTTCTTCAATATCAACAATCTCTAAGAGAAAGTCGATAGATTATGCCGGTTCCCCGTGAGAATGAAACAAGTCCTTTTAAGAAGAACTTGAGTAGCTTGGAAAGTTTAGTTCAGTGCGTCACTGGGTCCATGACGTCTTGTCTTCAATACTAGTGTTACCTTAGTAAAAACCAGTAGCATATGTATTGAACTCGGTTTCTGCCCTAAGGTTGAATTATTGGAGGGCTATTTCTTTTCACCCTTTTTCACATTCATTTCTTTTTCATTCTTCAACCCCTTCAGTGCTTACCGAGACTTCATAACTAGAACCTTGTTGGGTTTATTCCAGTACTAGCTCTATCTCAGTCCGCACTCTTCCCATTTCTCATTTTTCTCCTTTTTTTTCTCATCATACCTAAGGACTTCTACACTATCTAGTGGATTGTCCATGGGTAGATCCCTCCGGCTCTGGCGGGATCGTGGGAACGAATACCTACCCTAACCATCCTTATAACTCCATGCATAAAGTAAATTTGGTCGGTCTTTTGGTATTGTTCTTCTTCCATTGGAACCAATCGAAAACCTTTTGAAAATCAATCCAAGTACCTGTGATACACGATCAAAACATTTTGTACCTGAATTTTTTTTGATATTTTTAGAAAAGCTCCCTCCACATGTGCATCAAATGTATTTGAAATGGTTTTAGCACATGGAGGCAAGAGAACTTGAAACTTTCAGATTTGAGAATGAAAGATTCGATTCATTGATCGACAATTTCTAAAAGATATCACCATCACTTTCCGGATCAAAGTTAGTATTTTTCATACTTTGTTAAAGATATTTTATGGGAAAGGATGTGGTTTTCAAAAGTTGCTCCCCCTCAACTTGTGCATGTGATTTTTGAAATTGTTTTGCACGAAGAGGAAAGAGTTCTTAGAAGCACATTCACGATTATATAGCCATACTGAAACCATTAGAAAATCAATCAATGTACTTTTTATTGAAACTTAAGAAATTTTGTTTTGTACCTTGAAAGTTTGTTTTCTTTTGAAATGCTCCCCTCAATATGTGCTTCGAGATTGGCGTTTAGCACATACGGGAGAGCAGTATGCACATTTGAACCAAAAAAATGATCATCTTTAATCAAGTTTCATTATTAAATCACAAATTCTCCCCCGATCAAAAATATCAAACCCTTTGATATTTTGGATCCCAAGTGAATTAATAAGGTTTAGAAAAACATAGGAGAAAATGTGGCCAGGTTTAAATACTCATCTTGTTTTGGATAAATGCTCCTCAACATGTGCATTATGTATTAGAAATGTTTGACACATGGAGGCAAGATTGCCTTTAACGGACTAAAACCAATTCCATTTAAACAAATTTGAGATTTAAATCACGATCTCTCCCCGATCAAAAATTTCAAACCTTTTGAGATTTGTGATCCCAATTGATTTAAATCATTTAAAAGATTTTGGGGAAAGACGTGGCTTGATTTAATTTTGAAAAATGATTGATACGGATCAATTTTAGATATTAAAGATTGTTAGTGTCAGGTATGATAGTTTTTAAGAGATCTTTAAGTAAAATAAAACAATTTCACAATCAAACAAAAACAGAAAAAATTTCATTTTGTAAGATCTTGATTTTAAAGAAAATCATACCATGACATAACATTAAATCTTTAGATCACCACTTTATGTTGTACAGACGAACTTGATAGATGAAATATCGTTTGAAAATATTTAATTTGAAATCACTTATGATTTGACAAAATAAAGTCCGGTTGATTTCAAAACTTTGAATCCGATTTATTTTCTAAACAATATTTTTCCAATTTTCAAAACAATATTATTCAAAAATTGTTTAAAAAATGGTATCATCACAACTTTTCCTGCACAAGATACGTTAGGTGGTATGGAAGCTGCTTCTGTTGCTGATGTAAGGGTTTGGAAGAAAACCATCTGCTGATGCAGTGAGACTTCTTACGTTGCATTTTTTCATGCCAACTGATGTCAAATTAAGCTCCGTTTCTTCATTTGATGAAGAAGAAAACCATCTGCTAATGCAGTGAGACCTCTTACGTTGCATTTTTTTCATGCCAACTCTCCAAAGAAGTCAAATTAAGCTCCGTTTCTTTAATTGCCAACCCAAGATATAGTTACCCTTTCCTTTCGTCATCCAATCATCTTCATTTGTGGGATCCGGATCGGGAACATTCTTGTATACCAATATACCTGCATACGTTAGTCTACACAAACAGATATATGGTGGTCGACATCACCCAAACAACAATCGACTAATAAAAGTCAATTCAACATATCAATGAGATCATACATGGGCATGGGAATTATATGTTCATCAAACTCTAATCATCTAAACCTAACAATCATATCCTAGGCACCTAGTCCTTCAATGTAGGTTAACATCATTTTTAATTAAGCATATAGGATAATTAAGAAAGCCTGTTAGATGATATAGGTTTGAAAACATTATCCTCCTCAATTAATGACTCAATTTTTGGAAAGTTTAAAAGCGCTGAAGTCATTGATTGAGTTTTCAATTTATTTCGAAAATTTGAATTAGATTGATTTTCAAGCAACTCATTTACCACCATTTTTGAAAACAACAAATATGTTAGGAATTAGAAATTCCAGGTATTAAAGAGTCGGTCACCTCAAGTATATGTAATCGTTAGAAAGCTCGTAGTCATAGTACTTCTATGATAAGTAGTATTTAGTTTAGTAACACCGTGGAGGACGGACGGGTCTTTACCCACTGTATGCCTGATCCACAGCCTGTTGTGTGGCGTTTTATTGTAAGACTATAAGTACTCTCTACCTTCCAAGGTAGAGAGTTGGAGCTCATAATAAGAATTTTCTTTCTCTCACTAAAGTTCCCTAAACCTCTAACTTTCTCTCTCTAGAATTCCACTTATACGCCTACTTTGTGTTATGGTTTGATGTGTATGTGAAATCCAATATCCTACAATTGGTATCAAGAGCCATGGTTAGATCATATCTTACACATCTTTGGATTTCTAGTGGTTTTTAGGTGGTTTTTGAGTTTGAAAAAGTTTAGTGGTTTGTGCATCATTTGGTTGATGTCTTGTGTTAAAGCTTGGATTTTGTTAGTACTTTTGTGTTTAGAATCATCACAAGTGTTTAGGTTTTCAGTTGGTAAGCTTGAATCATCTTGGTTGGGTTGTTTTGGATTGAAAAGTGGTGTTTATGTGATTTTTCTTGCTAGCGACTTGGTTCTCGGTGTGATATTCATCATAGCGACTTGCTTCATAAAAAGTTAGCGACTTGGAGTGTTATTTGGTAGCGATTTGGTCCTAGCGACTTGTCTATTGAGACTAGCCGACAAATAGTACAAGTTAGTGGATTCTCCACTACGGCTAGCGACTTAGTGAGGTTAGCGACTTGCTTCAAGAAGTGTTAGCGAGTTGCAGTGCAAATTGTTAGCGATTTAGTATTCTTAGCGACTTGGTGTTAGCGACTTGGACCTTAGCGAGTTGCTCTTTAGCGATTTGGTGATTTAGCGAGTTGCTACTTAGCGACTTGGTACTTAGCGACTTGGTTCAAGGGGTTTAGCGACTTGGTTGATTTTTACGTAGAAGAGGTTTGACCAAAGTCAACTTTTTACGTCAAAACTTCAAACGGCCATAACTTTTGATCCGTAACTCCGTTTTCAGCGAAATACATGTCAAAACGACCGGAACAGGCTGAATATTGTGAGGTTTCACGACAAAGTCGTGAAACGAATTTTTCGAGGCCCAAATCCCCACCGAAAGGAAGTTATTGAGGTTTTACGTTTTTAGACCTAAAAATTCTCCGTAAAAACGTGCATCAACCAATCCAAATCTCAACCAATCAACATTTCAGCTTTTCCTACGAACAATCTAAAGTCCTATCACTCAATCGTCTTTCATTGTATCGATCCATCAGTCATCTTAACACATCATGTCTTACTCTACTGACCCAGTGATCTCAGAAGTGCTTAAATTGTATGATGTTGTGGATAATAATGATAATGGATGCTACACTGAACGATTAAAGATGTTTGAATTAAACAATGAGGATGTGAGATCTTCATGTTCTAAGTACAATGAGAATGCCACGCAAATGGAATGCAGCATTGAGCCATATCAGCTACTTCATCGACACTCACACAACTGTTATCCATAGCTGGGGATCGAACATGTAGTGCTCTTTTCGGCCAGGACTTACCTACATTGACAAGAAGCTGTCTGTTGAACTTAGAACCTTTAAAGCTGCAAATTACCAATGAAGAGGTTCAAAAGGATGGTTCCAGTGCAGCTCTTCAAGTAATCTACAAACAATTTCACCATTCATCAGATGGGGAATATTCAGAGATTACGATCAACATTTGATTGGAATTTCCTTCAAAAAACATACTGGAATGGAAATTCAGGAATTCATTGAGACATTTATGCAACTCATGGATAATGTGAAAAAGTACATTGAAGAATCTGCACAAAAGAATGAAGACGTGAATGAGTGTCAGGTGCAGTTGAAAGATTGTTGTGATAAGTTGGGTAATGTATCTGTTGAAGAATCGGGTGTTGTTGAATGCAGAATGTCAGTGACAACAAAAATTGATGAGTCGGATAATGGAAAAATGGAATCTTTGTGCTCAAATTCACAAGAGAGAGAGAGGTGCACCAGACACAACCTGTGCAAGTTAATGCAAAGGAACGCTCCATGGAAGCTTCGGATGTACCCAAGATAGAGATGCACCCGTCACAACCTGTGCATGTCAATGCTCAGGTAAGTTGCATGGATGTTTCTGCTGTACCTAGTTGTGCATCTTCTACTCTAAATGATGATTATGAACTGCATGAGTACGCTGCATTTGTGCCTGATGATTCCCTTACCACCGAGCTTAACATATATAAGGATCAAGTTGCTATTTATGAACAGCGTGCTAAGTTTGAGTTGACCACCCGTGAGCAGGAAATGGATGTCCAAATACATACAATCATTAGAAAAAGTAATTTTAGAGAAGAAGTATTAAAACAAGAGTTAAACTCCTTAGAAGAAAAGCTTTCTAAAACTGCTAAGCAAAAACACGAACTTCAAGAAAATGTTAAAATGCTTAAGCAAGAATTCAAGGCTAAGGAATCAAAACTTTTGAATGATTTTTCCAATCTAAAAACTTTGAAAAACAAGCTTGAAAATAAGTTGTACGTACAAGGGAATACCATTCAGACTGCTCACATGATCACTAAGCATAGAGTCTTAAGCGATAAGCATAGCATTCCCCTTGTTGAGGAACCAAATCCAGAGGTAATTGATCCGTGCTGAAAACAGTCAAGCTACCTCACACAAACCGGCCACTTGTGAATGGCCGACCGTAAGAAGCTTAAAACTGCTTAAAACACAAATGCAATGAAGTCCAGGAGAATACAGTGAATTCCCGGGTCGTTATGTCCCACGGAGACTCAATGGTGTGCAAACACTAGATCAGACGATAGAATGATCACTAATGATAGTGATCAGAAAAGATTTGGATGGATAATTACACTACTGAAAAAGGTAATAAATAACAGCTAACTTAAATACAAATTAAGAAGATTAAAAAGATCAAAGATATTAAATAAACGCTATCACTATATTTAAAGTGATGAACGTTTAAAAACCTAAAACTTCGTTTAAATTAAAACTACGTAAACGGCATTACACAATAAAACGTGAAAATAAAAGGGATAAAAGATTTACAAATATGAAAAATACATTTTTACAATCCTAATTATATAAGAAAATTATTAGAAAAATAAAATTATTTTTAAAACTATTTATATAATTATTATTAATTAAAAACTAATTTAAACTATTTAATAATACTCTAAAATAAAAGAAAATATGAAATAAGGTTAAAAAAATAAAATAAAATTAAGACTTAGAAAAATCTAAAATATGATAAAACTAATTTTAAAACTGAAAATATATTTTTTAGACTTTTTATGTATTTATTATTAATTTAAAACTATTTAAAACTAATTAAAACGCTAGAAAATACTATTTAAGCTAAGAAAATTATGGAAAAATACTTTTTATGACTTTTACATTTATCTTAACTTAAGAAAAATGAAAACTTATTTTTTTGAACCTTTTCTTAATTTTTTTTATTAAAAGCTAATTAAAAATGCTTAAAAACTAGTTTAAATTAAGAAAAATAGCAAACAAGCTTAGAAAAATCTCAAAATTTCAGGAAAAGTCTAAAATAATATAAGGAATAAAGGAAAAATAGAAAAACAGGAGGTTGTGTGGAGGAAATAGGATCTGATGTGGAAAGTGCTTATGAATAAGCACTTGGATAAGCCAAAAGCTCACCAAAAGGCACCAACTGTTAACAGGAACTATAATATGCTAAAAGAACTAGATTGCAACAAGATTCAACAAGCCCTAACCACTGGAATAGCAAATTACTCAGATTTGATGTTTGAGCTTTTGGCTAAAAACAGTGAAAGGGGTGCCTACTTTGAGCTTATGCACAAGCTACCAGATAAGCTGAAAAGGAAAAACAGTACATGGGATCTAAACTACACCTGGCTGGGAACATGCAAACCAAAAATCAGACCTTGCCAAGCTCAAATGAGCTTGTGGCAAGGGCTGCAAGATCTGCAAAAGCCCTGTGCAGGCTCAGTACCCTGCACAGGGTACTTAGCACCATATTGACAAGCTAGAATGAAGCTTAAAGAAAATTTGCAAAAATATGAAAAAATCACAACCATAAAATAGACCAAGTAAACTTTTCAAAACCACAAATCTTACTGATTTTGATCCAGAGATGAGTCCACTAAAAATCTTCCTAGATGAGCTCAAAAATGAGTTTGCAATTTGACTTTTTAAACAAAATTGAAGAGTTGACTTATTTGAAGTTTGATCTGGATTTAAGGACTGATTATGATGTTACTAGATTAATGAAACCTACTGCAAGCTACACATATGATATCCTAACACAAAATAAGCTATTGATTCTCCAACAATCCAACAGTTAAGCTATAAGACAGATTCAAAGTTGATTTTGACCATAGGTGTTATGCATGCACAAACTAAGACAGAAAAGAGCAAGAATAAGCTAAACAAACATGATCCAACAGAAGCTAAGGACTGAGCTAGCTTTTAATACAGTCCAAGTCTCAAATCCAAACACCACTTATCTTAACTGTTATGCAATTAAAACTAATACAAACACTGAACTAGCATGCAATAAGGATCAAACTAAGTTACAATGACCTAATTACAACTATTTAAGCAAGTTTATACTAATGATGATCACAGTTACACAGATAAGCAAGAAATAGAAAAATGGCTTAAAAATGAAAAGTTGAAAATCTTACTCACATGAGTCCACTGCTATTGCAGGCTAAACCAAACCCTAATCCTACTCTTATCTAACCTATTTCACCCCATACACCACTGCATCAACCCAATATCCATGTCCAAACCACTTGAATCACAATTGCCCTTCACAGTTGACTTTAGTTGACCACATCACAAATTCGTTTGAAAATGATTTTTGAGCTTTCAAAAAGCTGTAAATAGCTTATATAAGCTTAGTTGAATTTAGAAATAAGCCTCTAAGAGCTTATGCATAAGACTTGTAAACTGAAATTTGCACAGTTAGCTTAAAATTTGAAACTTATAACAAAACTTGGAATTACTTATTCAAAACACATTACCTCTGAAGGTTTAACTTAAATATGGTTCAAAGAAACTGAAATTACATCATTTAGATATAAACTACAACATTTATAAAAAAAAACGACATTAAGGTAAAAATACAAAACTAACTACTACCATATCTTCTCTTTTTCTTCTCTTTTATAGCTGAAAATTCTTCCCCACTTGTTTCTCAGTTGATCCCACCACTTATGAGCCATTGGATTGGTCAAAAGTGCCATATGTCATTTTTTTTGCCAAAAGGTCTTGAGCTTTAATGAGGGTGGGTTTTGTCAATTAAGGATATTTGTTGTTTAGAGGAGGTAGAGGGGACAAGGGGGATGGATAGGTGAGGAGGGGGGTTGAGGTGGAGGTGTTTGCAGAGAGCAGGTGGGTGAAGAAAGGAGGAAAAGCGCGGGTGTTTATTTGATGAGGGGTTGACCGGGTCTTGGGTTTGGACCGGTTTGGATGGGTATTGGGCTTGGGTTGTGTTAGTTTGGGTTGGATTTGGATAATTAAGGGATCCGTTTGGTATTAGTAGTAATACAAGGACTAGAGTTGTAATTTGACCAAACTTGATGGATTGAACTTGCCCATTTTACAAAGGTATCAAAAGGACCAAACTTGACAACTTTGATAGTACAAGGATAAAATTTAATCATTTTCCATTTTAAAATATCCAAGGGCTAAATTTGCAATTTTTTCAAAGTTTAGGGACCTTTCTTGCCAATTGACCAAAGAATCATTCAAGGATCATTTTAACAACTTAAAATACTTCAGGGACCTTGAATGATCAAATTCCATATTTTTGAATTCCAGGGACTAGATTTGACAACTTTTAAAACTGAGGGACTAAAATGCCAATTTTGCAAATTTGATACGATTTTCATCTGATTTTGATCTTTTTGCATTTAAAACACATAAAACACTGATTTGTGATATTTTCATCATTTTGATGCATTTTTGAGTGTTTTCAGATGTTTTTGCAGTCTAGATTGTACAAAAATGATGAGTATTTAGAGACTCATCAATCCCCCACACTAAGATATTGCTAGTCCCTAGCAATGTTTTGAAGCTTTAATGGATTTTAAAAACTCTTTACCAAAATCCATCACTTCTGGAGTAGCCAAATGTTTCAGTTCAAGTAAGAACCTTGGTACACCGATAACCATGTGATTTTGAGCAAACCACCAGCTTTCAACGGATTTGATTTTGTCTTTACCGAAGCCGCCCTTCGGACTAGCCAACTCTTAAATAAATTATCAATATTATCTTTGGTGAGCTGAATACCAATTATGGATTTTCCACGGCCTTTACCACAAGCCATAACCTTGCGGGCTAGCCAACTCTTCACTTTTTAGGATATGGTGAGCTGAAAACCATACAATTTTGGGCAAATTGCAAGCCATATAAACGGATTTGAGAAATCTTTACCAAGAGCCGTTGCTCCTGGATTAGCCAATCCTTTAGTTTATTAGACAAGGCGGACTGATAACCAAGCTGAGTAAGTGTAGAACACTTACTCCAAAAAAAATTTTGGCCAAAAACGGGGGAATTGGTATAATTATATGATAAAATTCGCGAGAATTCCCCCACACACTTAGAAATGAATATTGCCCTCAATATTCAAAGTACCGGCGGTTATGCCGAAACTAAGAACGTAAAAGGGAAATACTACGGCCTTTTTTTTTTTTTTTTTTTTTTGAAACTTATATATATACACAACATGTGGGGCAACCCCCACACTAGGGTGGTAGAAAATAGAAAGAAGTCAGAAATATGGGTGAAAACCCATATGGCATGCTACTGTTTTTGATTACCGAGTCGCTAGCTTGACTCGACCCCGAATTCATTTGTTCATGGGGAAGTAAGTGGAAGAGACAATCTCCATCGGACTTTCATTCAAGATGTTTGGATAAAAATTTGAAGCACGTGAAAGTTCCACACCGACGAGATATGAGAGACGACCGGCTACCAGATGATAACTGAAAATGCCGGGGTCAAAGATAGTGTCCTCACTACCGAAGGAGTGAAGAAGAGAGGAAGTCACCGAGTAGGTGAAGAAAAGAAGTAAGATCATGATAACAATCATAACTAGATCTTCTTCCTTGGGATTAAGTGCAATTGCACTTATTTGGATTTTATTGGTTGAGCTCTTTGGGTTGGAAGGCATCTCGGTTGGGAGGGTGGGAAGATTTGTCATAACTATGCAAATTGAGATTTTCTCCTCCCGATCATGATTTTTGCCATCCAAGCAATCATACTCCAGCGGAGATATGATAAGAGAGAGTTCACCGGCGAACTCCTCGCGAAGAGTATACGGAGGTGGGACATGTGCGGTACTTCGTGGGCTATAAATATGCACCTCGTCCATTATAGTCTCCGTGCCAGACTCATCACTATCAAAGATTGGATTAACTGAATTTAGAGTAAATTCGAATCAATTCGAATAAGGGATTAATGATAGTCGTATTAACTGTTGTGGAAACAACATGGTCAACATCCTCTTCTAAGTTGACGATCTCGGAATGTGGAAGTGATGAATCAATAAATTCTATGTCTTTAGAATATAAAGAATCGGCATCACTATAATCACTGTCAAAATCGGAGAAAGTCTCAACAAGATCTTTTGTAAGAGAAGAAAACACATCACATTCATTATCAAGAATTCCCTCAGACTCACTTGGGATCGGGATAAAGTTCTCAACATTAGACGATTCCGTTTCCGAATAGTGCCGAGATGCTCATCCCCCATGGTTAGAGAGTCTTTGGGATCAAAAAATTTCAAAGAAATAGGATCATCGATCTCTTCCAAAAGGAATTCACTTCTCTCAACCGGCGTGAGTGAAGGGGAAGAGTCGGAAATGAAAGGCTCGAAACGGGAGTGGGATTGCCACTCGGAGCATCGACTTTATCGAAAACATATATAGCTCCTATGCTCTTCATATTCTCCTCCGCCAACAATTCTCCCATACTCTTTCCTTCTTCAACGGGAGTGGGATTGCCACTCGGAGTCATAGATTCCTCATCAAAATCATCATCGCCGTCGCATCATAATCTACGAGAGGTTTCCAATATTGGGAACTTACTCTAGCTGCTTGTTCTTCGCATACGTTTTCTTGACGAGACTCTTCTTTAACTAATTCTTTCAAATCTTTGAGTATATCTAGACAATTTTCGAGAAGTTCTTGAGGAATTTGCAGAGGTTGTGTTTGAATCGTTTGGTACTGTGGAGGTTGGTCATGATAAGAGTAGTCATAATTGTTACAAGGATTATGCTCATAGACAAGCGTGTTCCCTGTTTGACACTCAAAACTCGGGTGAGGACCTCCACAGTACTCACAAGAATATGTCTCCATCTCATAGTGCGGGGGTTGGTTGAGGAAATTAGTTGTTTCATTGTAGGGATTTTGGTCATAGACAAACCCGTTTTCCGGATTCACAATGCCACAACCGGGGCAATTTCCACCATTTTGAGGTCCCCCACACCATTCACAACCAAATTGGTGAGGATAAGACATAGAAAGAATCAAATGGATAGAGGGTAAAAGAAATGTAGAATCAAAAGATGAGAGGATAAAGATGGAATTTTTTGGATTTTTGAAAAACATATTGCAAAAACAAAGAATGAAAATATTTTTGGATTTTCTGATAACTTTACAAAAACTTTTACAAAATGGGATATGTGCAAGAATGGGTCAAAAGGCTAAACACACGCTAAAGCCTCCCCTGGGTAAAATTTGATCCGTGCTGAAAACAGTCAAGCTACCTCACACAAGCCGGCCACTTGTGAATGGCCGACCGTAAGAAGCTTAAAACTGCTTAAAACACAAATGCAATGAAGTCCAGGAGAATACAGTGAATTCCCGGGTCGTTATGTCCCACGGAGACTCAATGGTGTGCAAACACTAGATCAGACGATAGAATGATCACTAATGATAGTGATCAGAAAAGATTTGGATGGATAATTACACTACTGAAAAAGGTAATAAATAACAGCGACTTAAATACAAATTAAGAAAATTAAAAAGATAAAAGATATTAAATAAACGCTATCACTATATTTAAAGTGATGAACGTTTAAAAACTGAAAACTTACGTTTAAATTAAAAACTACGTAAACGTACACAATAAAACGTGAAAATAAAAGGGATAAAAGATTTACAAATATGAAAAATACATTTTTACAATCCTAATTATATAAGAAAATTATTAGAAAAATAAAATTATTTTTAAAACTATTTATATAATTATTATTAATTAAAAACTAATTTAAACTATTTAATAATACTCTAAAATAAAAGAAAATATGAAATAAGGTTAAAAAAAAATAAAATTAAGACTTAGAAAAATATAAAATATGATAAAACTAATTTTAAAACTGAAAATATATTTTTTAGACTTTTTATGTATTTATTATTAATTTAAAACTAATTAAAATGCTAGAAAATACTATTTAAGCTAAGAAAATTATGGAAAAATACTTTTTATGACTTTTACATTTATCTTAACTTAAGAAAAATGAAAACTTATTTTTTTGAACCTTTTCTTAATTTTTTTTTATTAAAAGCTAATTAAAAATGCTTAAAAACTAGTTTAAATTAAGAAAAATAGCAAACAAGCTTAGAAAAATCTGAAAATTTCAGGAAAAGTCTAAAATAATATAAGGAATAAAGGAAAAATAGAAAAACAGGAGGTTGTGTGGAGGAAATAGGATCTGATGTGGAAAGTGCTTATGAATAAGCACTTGGATAAGCCAAAAGCTCACCAAAAGGCACCAACTGTTAACAGGAACTATAATATGCTAAAAGAACTAGATTGCAACAAAAATCAACAAGCCCTAACCACTGGAATAGCAAATTACTCAGATTTGATATTTGAGCTTTTGGCTAAAAACAGTGAAAGGGGTGCCTACTTTGAGCTTATGCACAAGCTACCAGATAAGCTGAAAAGGAAAAACAGTACATGGGATCTAAACTACACCTGGCTGGGAACATGCAAACCAAAAATCAGACCTTGCCAAGCTCAAATGAGCTTGTGGCAAGGGCTGCAAGATCTGCAAAAGCCTTGTGCAGGCTCAGTACCCTGCACAGGGTACTTAGCACCATATTGACAAGCTAGAATGAAGCTTAAAGAAAATTTGCAAAAATATGAAAAAATCACAACCATAAAATAGACCAAGTAAACTTTTCAAAACCACAAATCTTACTGATTTTGACCCAGAGATGAGTCCACTAAAAATCTTCCTAGATGAGCTCAAAAATGAGTTTGCAATTTGACTTTTTAAACAAAATTGAAAAGTTGACTTATTTGAAGTTTGATCTGGATTTAAGGACTAATTATGATGTTACTAGATTAATGAAACCTACTGCAAGCTACACATATGATATCCTAACACAAAATAAGCTATTGATTCTCCAACAATCCAACAGTTAAGCTATAAGACAGATTCAAAGTTGATTTTGACCATAGGTGTTATGCAGGCACAAACTAAGACAGAAAAGAGCAAGAATAAGCTAAACAAACATGATCCAACAGAAGCTAAGGACTGAGCTAGCTTTTAATACAGTCCAAGTCTCAAATCCAAACACCACTTATCTTAACTGTTATGCAATTAAAACTAATACAAACACTGAAGTAGCATGCAATAAGGATCAAACTAAGTTACAATGACCTAATTACAACTATTTAAGCAAGTTTATACTAATGATGATCACAGTTACACAGATAAGCAAGAAATACAAAAATGGCTTAAAAATGAAAAGTTGAAAATCTTACTCACATGAGTCCACTGCTATTGCAGGCTAAACCAAACCCTAATCCTACTCTTATCTAACCTATTTCACCCCATACACCACTGCATCAACCCAATATCCATGTCCAAACCACTTGAATCACAATTGCCCTTCACAGTTGACTTTAGTTGACCACATCACAAATTCGTTTGAAAATGATTTTTGAGCTTTCAAAAAGCTGTAAATAGCTTATATAAGCTTAGTTGAATTTAGAAATAAGCCTCTAAGAGCTTATGCATAAGACTTGTAAACTGAAATTTGCACAGTTAGCTTAAAATTTGAAACTTATAACAAAACTTGGAATTACTTATTCAAAACACATTACACTGAAGGTTTAACTTAAATATGGTTCAAAGAAACTGAAATTACATCATTTAGATATAAACTACAACATTTATGAAAAAAAACGACATTAAGGTAAAAATACAAAACTAACTACTACCCTATCTTCTCTTTTTCTTCTCTTTTATAGCTGAAAATTCGTCCCCACTTGTTTCTCAGTTGATCCCACCACTTATGAGCCTTTGGATTGGTCAAAAGTGCCATATGTCATTTTTTTCGCCAAAAGGTCTTGAGCTTTAATGAGGGTGGGTTTAGTCAATTAAGGATATTTGTTGTTTAGAGGAGGTGGAGGGGACAAGGGGGATGGATAGGTGAGGAGGGGGGTTGAGGTGGAGGTGTTTGCAGAGAAGGTGGGTGAAGAAAGGAGGAAAAGGCGCGGGGGTGTTTATTTGACTGAGGGGGTTGACCGGGTCTTGGGTTTGGACCGGGTTGGATGGGTATTGGGCTTGGGTTGTGTTAGTTTGGGTTGGATTTGGATAATTAAGGGATCCGTTTGGTATTAGTAGTAATACAAGGACTAGAGTTGTAATTTGACCAAACTTGATGGACTGAACTTGCCCATTTTACAAAGGTATCAAAAGGACCAAACTTGACAACTTTGATAGTACAAGGATAAAATTTAATCATTTTCCATTTTAAAATATCCAAGGACTAAATTTGCAATTTTTTCAAAGTTTAGGGACCTTTCTTGCCAATTGACCAAAGAATCATTCAAGGATCATTTTTAACAACTTAAAATACTTCAGGGACCTTGAATGATCAAATTCCATATTTTTGAATTCCAGGGACTAGATTTGACAACTTTTAAAACTTGAGGGACTAAAACTGCCAATTTTGCAAATTTGATACGTTTTTCATCTGATTTTGATCTTTTTGAATTTAAAACACATAAAACACTGATTTGTGATATTTTCATCATTTTGATGCATTTTTGAGTGTTTTCAGATGTTTTTGCAGTCTAGATTGTACAAAAATGATGAGTATTTAGAGACTCATCAGTAATTAAAAAGGCTAGAAATGCTCATAAGGTGCTTTATGATGGTAATGAAATCCTTAAGCCTAGGCAGAAACCTAGTCGCGCTGAGTGCACTGAGGAAGATAAGAAATCTGATGAAGTCACTAGGGAGAAAATGAATAAGAAGTTAGAAGATCCTGAGTGTAAAAAGAATTACATAACGATCAAACCCCATAATTACACTAAAGAAAATTGGATCTCCTTGAATAAGTTTAAGCCTCAGACTCTATTAACCCCTGAACAAGTGTTCTGGAAAAGGATATGGAAATGCCAAAAGCTGAAAATCTTGTTGAAAAGAATCCCCCTTGTAGGAAACTGCCTAAAGCAACTGTGTATCCTCCTAATACACCAATGCACTTAGTTCCTAGATCTATTGCCACTAAAAGCAAGACCTTAATCAGTCAATATGTTATCTTTCAACTATTTGTTGATTTTGAGAAAACTTGTAAGAAAAGGATCACACCCACTGGTATAACTGAAGGGGAAAGGGGTTTTGAGCAAACTAAAGAATGCTATTTAACTGAGGTCATGCCTTTCTTTAAACAACTAAAAGATCAATTTGAGAGTCTTAAAAAGGGGACGCATTCTGATATTAAAGAAATGGAAAAGGAATTTGATGCAATGATTGTTGAGGTTAGTGACTATGAGAGAGAATTAAAATATAGTGATATTGAAAGGAATAACTTGCATACACTGAATGAGAATCTGATTACTGGATGTATTGCTCAAGATGTGTTTTTCACTGCTACAAATTGTTCTATTAATGCTTCTCAATTTCATGAATTATCTGTTGCTCTGAAAGTCTCCCATGATCGTGTCATTGAGCTTGAAACAACAAATTCAAAATTGCATGAGAAAATAGAACAGGATGATCATGATAACTTGGTCAAACATTATTCTAAATTAGAAGTTGAACATCTTGCTTTGCAATTAAAACATCAACATCTCAAAGAAAATGTTAAAACCTCAAATATCAAGACATCCTCTGATGCTCCTGAGTTTGATGCAGTTTTTGAAATTAGCAAACGTGATGAACAAATTCGAGCTCATTATAACACGATCAAAAGATTGAAAGCCCAAATTTCACAACTGAAAGGTGAAAAGAAGGATGTGACTGGTTCCCATATGCCTCCACCTTTAGATTCTCAGAATTTTCAACTTCAAAACATAATTGATAACTTGCAAAAGGAAAATGATTGTTTTAAAGCTGAAATTTCAAAGGTTAATGATCAAAACAAAGAGTTATGTGATTCATTTAAAGTTAATCATGATAAACAAATTGAAAAGATAACTTCTTTACTTAACGATATTGAGAATCTGAAGCATGAGGTGAAAGGGAAAGTTGCCAATCCCCAATTGCAAATACTCTGTCCTAAGGTTTGCTTGTGATAAATATGCTATCGATATGTTATATATTCCCCCGCTCATTAGGAATAATGAACTTGCACATAAAGCATATCTCTCATACCTTAAGGAAAGTTTGAAGGGTCTACGTGAGATTGTTGAAGATGAAAGATTAGAAAAACCTTTTGATAGTACTATAGCCTATGCCTGCATGGATGCCAAACGATCTCAGGAACTCTTAGAGTATGTAATTGTCACAAGTCCGAAATCTAGCAATAGGCGAGATAGAATAGTTGTGCCTTGTTCTATGCCTAAAGCCAAGCATGTGACCCTTGATATGCCTTGTTCCATGTCTAAATTCAAGCAAGCAACCTGTGATGTACCTCCTAGAATTTCAGATCCCAGCACTTCTAGACCAGGAATGCAGAAAGTAGTGAAGCCATGTAATGTTCCCATCGTTACTTCTACAGATGTTAAGATTGACACTAAAGTTTGCGGGTCAAAACCTAGAAGCAATGCAAAGAAGGATAGGATTACGAAAACTAAAAGTGATCATGATAAGGAAGTGAAAGAACACTATAGGGACAAGAAGTTTGATTTGAACAAAAAGAATCGTGTTAGTTCTAGTATTAGATCTAAGCTTACTAAAATTAATTCGAGGCCTTATGCTGTCTGCAAAACATGTAAAAATGTTTAATTTCTGGTAATCATGATAAATGTGATGTGTTATTTCTGAGGTCTAAGATTCATAACCCAGTTAAGAAAGCTTGGAGAGCGAAATAGATTAAGCAATCCTGGAAACCTACAGGGAATGTGTTTACAAATGTAGGATTTCAGTGGAAGCCCACAGGTCGAATATTAATGCATGGCAAACCTTACCCCTTAGCTAGATCCACTATGCCTAAAATAGTGCCTGTTAAGGTTTGGAAGCCAACTGGTAGAATATTCCCATTAAGCACAAAATGTCATTTGACTAAGTCTGATGCTTCTACTAGTTCAACTCCTAGGGATAATGCCATTGCATCTAGGGTTTCTGCTGATTCAAAGATTGCTTGTGCTAACCAAAAGGAACCCATCAGAACGTGGGGATCCAATGTTTCCAATTCTTTATCTTCGTCTGTTGTCCAAAGCAGGTCGTACAAATCGTCCCTTGGTATTTGGATTCGGGCGGCTCTAAACATATGACTGGCTCTTAACAATGATGTCTGTTCACTTCAGTTCAGGCCTTGTACTTCATCATAATGGTGTCTGCAGATAACACTTCAGGCCCCGTTCTTCAAAGAAAAGAAAAGTGTACGCTCTTCTGTGCGCTTTATCTTCAGCTAAAGAGAAATTCTCTCATGAATGGCCATACTCATCTACATTCTTCATCAACAAGATTCATGTTTTTCCACGCTCATTCAGTCATCAAGTGGATCTACGTTCATTGGTGTATTCTCTTATTCTCTTGTTAAATCAAAAATGGCAACTTCGGATGCAATTTTTGAGGGGGAGAAGAGTGAATATACTACATGATGATGGATGTTTGAATAATGAAATGCTCCTCCAATCTGCTTACTGTCAAAGGAACTTTATATCAGACTTAACAAAACCGTCAGAATTATCCGGACAGACAATGGAACTGAGTTTGTTAACAAACAACTTAGTGAATTTTATGAAAGCATTGGAATCAGCCATCAAAGAAGTGTTCTACGAACTCCTCAACAGAACGGTGTAGTTGAAAGACGAAATCGAACTCTTGTAGAAGCCGCTAGAACAATGCTGATTTACTCAAAGGTTCCAATGTTTCTCTGGGCTGAAGCTATTGCCACTGCATGCTACACATAAAATCGTTCCCTGATTCACACTGTTCATGGAAAAACTCCATATGAACTTGTCCACAACAGAAAACCTAATCTCTCTTTCCTTCGTGTGTTTGGTGCATTGTGTTATCCAACTAATGAGGGTCAAGACTTAGGCAAACTTAGAGCTAAAGCAGACATTGGAATATTTGTAGGGTATGCACCAAACAAAAAGGGATACCGAATCTACAACAAAAGAACCCGAAATATCATGGAAACAATTCACGTTACGTTTGATGAGTGACAGTCAAATGGCTCCTGGATAATCCAGTTCAGAACCCGCACTTCAAAACAGTCCCATTGGTTCATCCCTTGTTCCAAACTTTTCTCAAGAAACTCCATATGTACCTCCATTTGAAGATGATTTAAAGAAATTGTTTGATCCTATGTTTGACGAACTTTATGATCCAAGTACTAATGAGGTGTCGATTCCTACAACAGAGGCTGCTCATATTCCTGTGAATGAAGTCAATCCCTCAGTCTCAATATCATTAAGTCAAGAAGCGCCTGCTGCTGATCCTTCAGTCTCATCAACAAATCATCATTCTTCAAATGTACATCATGGAACTGTTTCTGGCATCAATGATGAAGTTAATCCCTTTGCTACTCTTGAAGATGCTTCGTTTGAAAACATATTTTCTCCTGAATCTTCATCAGAACCATCTTCTTCAGGAGACATCGACTCTGCTATTTCAGTCCCTCAACAACTACCACATGAACACCTCAGAAAATGGACTCACGATCATCCATTAGACAACATCATTGGAAATCCTTCTCGTCCAGTATCAACACGGAAACAACTTGCAACCGATGCCTTGTGGTGCTTCTTCAACTCCGTACTCTCTAAGATCGAACCAAAAGATGTCAAAACCTCCATGAATGAAGATAGCTGGTTCAATGCCATGCAAGAAGAAATTCATGAGTTTGATCGACTTGATGTATGGGAGTTAGTACCTGCTCCAGATTGTGCTATGATTATTGCTCTAAAATGGATCTTCAAAGTGAAACTTGATGAGCATGGTGATGTGTTGAAGAACAAGGCTCGATTAGTTGCTAAAGGATACCGTCAAGAGGAGGGTATAGACTTTGAAGAATCTTTTGCTCCTGTTGCTCGAATCGAGGCAATTAGAATCTTTTTGGCTAATGCTGCAAGTAAGAACATGGTAGTCTATCAAATGGATGTGAAGACGGCATTCCTGAACGGAGATCTTAAAAAAGTCGTCTATGTCAGCCAACCTGAAGGCTGTGTGAATCCAGAACATCCTACCCACATTTATCGTTTGAAGAAGGCTCTGTATGGTTTAAAGCAAGCTCCAAGGGCATGGTATGATACGCTATCAAAGTTTTTTCTATCTACCGGATTCAGCAAAGGAGCAGTTGATCCAACATTGTTCACCAGAAAGTCAGGGAAACATTTAATTCATGTTCAAATTTATGTTGATGATATCATTTTTGCCTCGACTGACCCCAATGAGTGTGACCGTTTTTCAAATGAAATGAGTTCAAAATTTCAAATGTCAATGATGGGACAAATGTCATTTTTCTTGGGACTACAAATTTCACAAAGTCCCGGAGGCATTTTCATAAATCAATCTAAATATGCTACTGAGATCTTAAAGAAATTTGGATTTGATTCAAGTGACCCTGTTGACACTCCCATGATTGATCGAACCAAACTAGATGAGGACCACACAGGGATCATGATTGACCAAACGAAATATCATAGTATGATTGGATCCCTGATGTACCTCACTGCTAGTAGACCAGACATCTTGTTCGCTGTTTGCATGTGTGCTAGATACCAGGCTAAGCCTACTAAAAAGCACCTTGAAGCGGTTAAACGGGTCTTTCGGTATCTCCAAGGAACCATCAATATGGGACTTTGGTACCCGAAGGACACCGGTATGTCACTAACAGCCTATGCAGATGCTGATCATGTAGGATGTCAAGATACTAGTCGAAGTACGTCTGGAGGTGCTCAGTTTTTGGGTGATAAGCTTGTGAGCTGGTCTTCAAAGAAGCAAATGAGTACTTCTATTTCCTCTACATAGGCAGAATACATAGCCATGTCATCTTGTTGTGCTCAAATCCTTTGGATGAGATCTCAATTAACTGACTATGGCTTTGTATTTAACAAAATCCTTCTGTACTGTGATAATAAAAGTGTTATTGCTCTTTCATGCAATAACGTTCAACACTCAAGAGCTAAGCATATCGACATTCGTCATCGTTTCATCAGGGAACAAGTGGAAAAGGGTGTGGTGGAACTCTATTTTGTGAGGTCTGAATATCAGTTAGCAGACATCTTCACCAAAGCTCTTCCAAGAGAACGTTTTGAGTTCATACTTCCACGACTAGGCTTGAAAAGCCTTCAACCAGAAACACTCAAACGTCTTCAGGAAGAAGACAAGGAGTAAAGGTCTATGCTCATCTATCTCTTGTAAATATTTATTCAAAAAACAAAATACAAAATTATAAAACTTTCAAAATCCATAAAAATCTGAAAAATTCGAAAAATCTTCAAAAAATATTGTCAATTTGTCAGGTTTTTCTTGATTCGATAATATCTACGGTCTTTGTGCTGTCATTCAAAGAATGACACGGGACTTTAGATGTTGCTCGAATTCTTATTAAAAAAAATGGTTTATTGTCATGTCAGGCAGTAACCCGCTTGTCAAAGAAAGAACAGAGCCATACTGTATCATATTTTCAAAATTCCATGCTCTGATTCTAAAAACATTTATCTGCTGAAAACGAACTGCTATGAAAAAATAACTCGGACTCTATTTTTGATAATCATCTGGATTTAGTTGTCAAAATATCTATCTCTCAATCAACAACCTATGTCATTGATTGAGGGGGAGAATGATTTCAATGAATTAAAAAGTTATTTGGCATTCAATTGTTTTCAAAAGATAATCATGCATGTTTAACCAATGGAGTTTAAAATCTCAAAATCAGATCCTTATCAGTTAAAACGCTTTCATAATCAAGTCACAATTCTCCTCAAAAGCTTTCAAAATCAATTTAAATCTATAAGAGATCACAAATCTCAAATGATTTGATAATTGTGATAGGGGGAGAATGTGTGATTTAAATTGGATTTAAACTGATAATTCGGTAAATGGTTTTATAAGGATGTACAAGCTCTCCTTCCCACATGCGACAAACGATTTCAAATTTTCCATGCACATGTTGAGGGGGAGCATCTATCTTAAACCTATGATTTGAAACGTGATCACTTATCTCAATGTGCAGTTCCCTCTAGTATGTGAAAAACTCTTTTCAAATCTCGAGGCACATATTGAGGGGGAGCAAAATCATGAAAACCTCATCCTTCCCCAAAATGCTTTATCTACTTGATTCGATTAGGGAAGTGATGTTGATATTTTTTAGAAATTGGTAATCAAAGAAGTTAATTCTTTCTCTTGCCTCCGTGTGGAAAACTATTTCAAATACTTGATTCACATGTTGAGGGGGAGTTCTTCTTCTAAAAATATCAAAAACAATTCAGGTACAAAATGCTTTGATAATATATCACAAGTATCTGGATTGATTTTCAAATGGTTTTCAATTGGTTCCTATGGCAGATGAACAATACCAAATAGACCGACCAACTTTACTTTGTGTACGGTGATATAAGGATGATAAGGTTAGGTATTGGTTCCCATGATCCCGCCAGAGCCGGAGGAATCTACCCACGGACAATCCACTAGATAGTGTAGAGTCCTTAGGTATATTGAAAAAAGGAGAAAAGTGAGATACGGGAAGAGTGCGGACTGAGACAGAGCTAGTACTGGAATAAACCCAACAAGGTTCTAGTTATGAAGTCTCGGTAAGCACTGAAGGGGTTGAAGAATGAAAAAGAATTGAATGTGAAAAGGGGTGAAAAGAAATAGCCCTCCAATAATTCAACCTTAGGGCAGAAACCGGGTTCAATACATACGCTACTGGTGGTTACTTAGGTAACTCCGGTATTGAAGACAAGACGTCATGGACCCAGTGACGCACTGCACTAAACTTCCCAAGCTACTCAAGTTCCTCTTAAAAGGGCTTGTTTCATTCTCACGGGGAACCTACATTATCTATTGACTTTCTCTTAGAGATTGTTGATATTGAAGAAGGAGACCCTCTCCCTAGTCTCCGATATAGGATCCAAAAATGCACAAATTGAGTCTAGAGCCACGAGATCATCAATAAATCTCATTAGGACAATTTCAATGAAGACTCTCTGTTTCACACAATGTGGAAAGAGAAATTATATCCTGAGTCCTACGCATTATCCTTGTGGTATTGCCAGAAAATCTGTTGGATCGATATACTTTAATCAAACTATCTTAACTAGCTTGTTAAGGTTTAATAACCTCAGATAAATCCTAAGTTATTAACAAAGAAACACTGAGCAATCTTTATTAAGTACGCGGAATTTACTTAACAAAGCTAAGAAGAATAACCTTTTATTATAAACTCTAAATCTGCTTATTATGCAGATACTCTAATACAACTCTAAGATAATCGAACTTTTCTCTAAAACACTAATTCATAAACTCTAAAACTCTTTTTCTGAAATCGTATCTCTAATGCCAATCTAGGAGTCCTTTTATAGGCTCAAGGATATCCTAGTCGGTTTACAATTGATAACCTTGTACGACAAGTAATCTAAACATAGAATACAATTCTTTCTATAAACGAATATAACAGTTCTTTTGTTCTTGCAGTACTTTGACTTCATATTGCAGTACTTTGACTTTGTCTTTAACAGTACTTTGAGTCTTTGACTTCTTCCAGTACTTGCAGCTTACAGTACTTTGATATCTTCAGTACTTTGATATCTTCAGCACTTTCATATCCCAACAATCCTCCCCTAACTTGAATTATACTTGCTTGACTTCAAGTTCTTTTGTGAATATATCTTTAACAGCTTCATCTTTTAAAAACGGATTGTTTCTTAGTCTTTAAGCTTTTATCTCTGTAACATCTGTTCTTGTCAAAGTATCTCTTAGAATTGTTCTCTTTACAGCAGCATCCAGCAAGCTCCATCTTTTCAGCAACACAACAACATATGACAATTTGTACATTTAATTCAGTTTAAGTTGCATACTATTCTCATCACTTCCAAGTGAATCATTGAAAAATTAATGGATTTAGATCTCTTTACCAAAGCCATTATCTCTGGAGTAGCCAAATGTTTTGGTGTGTAAGACCATGGTACATTGATAACCATATGATTTTTAGCAAACCACCAACTATCAACAGATTTGATTTGTCTTTACCAAAAGCTGTACCCTTCTGGACTAGTTAGTTCTTCTATCTAATGGTGAACTAATTACCAATAATGGTTTTTCCACAGCCTTTACCACAAGCCATTTTCTTGTGGGCTAGCCAACTCTTCACATTACTGATATGGAGAATTGAATACCATCCAACTTATTAGCAAGTTGTCAACTAAAAACGGATTTGATATATCTTTACAGAGCCGTTTGCTCAAGGATTAGTCAATCCTTTTGTAACCATGGTGGATTGATAACCTATTGATGTTATCATCACAAAAACCATTTATTCAACCTTTAGTTCAAAATATTTATTACTTAGCAAAAAGGTTTCTTCTAAAATTTATTTAACTGGTTTAGTTCAGCAAACAGTACTTTGATGAAAGTACTGTCTGATCAGCAGTACTTTGAATAAAAGTACTGATATATCAAAAAGTATTTATTCAAATAAAATTCATACAAGTTATTGATCATTCTCAGCAATAGTAGTCCAGTTTATAAACAAGTTGATAACCATGCAAGCAGTTTCATTATCCTCTTCTACTTCCAATCCATGCTCTAGCATTCTTCTCATGAGCTCAACTGTGAGAGGGTATCTTCTTTCTGCAAACATGTGTATCATTGTTCCATTTTCCAGCTCCAAAACATGAACTCCAGATTCTTCAAAGAATCTCCAGCAAACTATTTCCCAGCTTTCTTGATTCTTCCAGATATCATCAGTGCTCTCTTCTTCAGTTTCCCATATAGTTATGAGATCACCATGTAAAATCAAACCAATCCCTTCCAATGGATTATTTTCAAAGTAAGCCTTCACAACATGATATAAGTAGAATAGGTCTACTCTATCTATAATATGCAGTAAATCCCATAGCCTTTTGAAAACTTTGAAGCTTTCATCTTCTTTATGAAAAATCATGTAATCTCCATTCTTGGATTTCACAACTTTAAAAACACTGATCTTTGATCTGTTCATCTTCATGTCATCATCAGTTTTTCTTTTTCTCTTTAAGCTCTTCTTCCTTTCAGATTCAGTCCAATGAGCTTCTTCTCTAAAGTCTTTAATATCAGCAACACTCTTCTTATAAGCTGCTGTTTTAGCATCATAGAGTCTTTTCATATCAACATAGTTTAACTTCTGCAAACCCTTATATCCTCGACCTTTTAAATAAGCCATCATAGCATTCCTGTCCTTAGCTAAATTAGGTCTTCTTGGCATATATCTAACAGGTGTAGGGGACTGTAAAGGTTCAGTAGCTTCAGCATCTAATTTATCTTGCACCTTTTGAGCTGCTTCTCTATTCAGAGCTTCTTGAGCTTCCTGTTCTTTTCTATCTTTAGCATCTAACTCTTCTTGAATTTTTCTAGCTGCAGCTTCATTCCTAGCAACTTCAATTGCTCTAAGTTCTGCCAAAGTGAGTTTCTTTTTCTTTGTTTCAACTTCAATTGGAAGTAGAAGAGGATAATGAAACTGCTTGCATGGTTATCAACTTGTTTATAAACTGGACTACTATTGCTGAGAATGATCAATAACTGGTATGAATTTTATTTGAATAAATACTTTTTGATATATCAGTACTTTTATTCAAAGTACTGCTGATCAGACAGTACTTTCATCAAAGTACTGTTTGCTGAACTAAACCAGTTAAATAAATTTTAGAAGAAACCTTTTGCTAAGTAATAAATATTTTGAACTAAAGGTTGAATAAATGGTTTTTGTGATGATAACATCAATAGGTTATCAATCCACCATGGTTACAAAAGGATTGACTAATCCATGAGCAAACGGCTCTGGTAAAGATATATCAAATCCGTTTTTAGTTGACAACTTGCTAATAAGTTGGATGGTATTCAACTCACCATATCAGTAATGTGAAGAGTTGGCTAGCTCACAAGAAAATGGCTTGTGGTAAAGGCTGTGGAAAAACCATTATTGGTACTTAGTTCACCATTAGATAGAAGAACTAACTAGTCCAGAAGGGTACAGCTTTTGGTAAAGACAAATCAAATCTGTTGATAGCTGGTGGTTTGCTAAAAATCATATGGTTATCAATGTACCATGGTTTTACACACCAAAACATTTGGCTACTCCAGAGATAATGGCTTTGGTAAAGAGATCTAAATCCATTAATTTTTCAATGATTCACTTGGAAGTGATGAGAATAGTATGCAACTTAAACTGAATTAAATGTACAAATTGTCATATGTTGCTGTGTTGCTGAAAAGATGGAGCTTGCTGGATGCTGCTGTAAAGAGAACAATTCTAAGAGATACTTTGACAAGAACAGATGTTACAGAGATAAAAGCTTAAAGACTAAGAAACAATCCGTTTTTTAAAAGATGAAGCTGTTAAAGATATATTCACAAAAGAACTTGAAGTCAAGCTTCTTGCAGGAAGCTTTGTGTTGTTTACCCTTCTTGCATGCCAAGCATGATTGTTCATTCTTGTAAGTCTTTGAAGGTAAACCTCTAACTAAATTGCCTTTCACCAGTTTGTTGATGTTCTTGAAATTAACATGGCCCAATCTTCTATGCCATTGATGTGCCTCTTCAGATGTTGCTTTAGCCACCAAACATGTGGCTCTGCCATTAGAATGTAGACTCTTCATGTCTAAACTATACACATCATTTGTCCTTGGTACTTTAAGTACTACCAAGTCATCATCAACAGGTTTAAAGTCAGAGGAAAGGATGAGACATTCTGTGTCAGTGAATAACACAGGATGCTTTTTATCACAAATTTGAGAGACTGACAACAAGTTGAACTTAAGCTCCTTCACATATCTGACATTCTCAAAATCGATTCTTCCAGCTTTGATCGTTCCTTTCCCAGTAATCCTTCCTCCATTGGGATCATTTCCAAATGCAACTTTTCCTCCACTAATCTTCCTAAAATCAGACAGGATCTCTTTGTCTCCTGTCATACTTCCAGAGCAACCACTATCCACAATAAGATGATCTTTAAGCTCCTCTTCTGGGTTGCCCTGCACATAAAGAAAAGAGTTAGAAACTTTTAGGAACCCAAGCCATTACTGACTTGTGTTCCCCTTGTGGAGTTACAAACTCAAATTCTTTGAGTATGTAATTACCACTATCTTTCAAATGATGATCCAGAATTATCTTTTGATCTTTAGCATGTGGATTTTCAAAACTTTCTGGTTTTTCAACATAAATCTCTTTTTCTGTCATCACAAAAACATCTGATTCACTTTTAGTTGAAAGTACTGTCTGTCCCTCTGCAGTACTTTCCCTTTTAACCCATGCTTTTTTAACACTTGGTTCCTCTGATCTAAATCTCCTATGTGAATTGGAAAACCTTCTAGGTTGATAGTGAGATTGCCTAGAATTTCTATACCAAGTATTATGATCAGTACCTTGTTTTGTCTGAGCAGTACTTTGTGAAAGTACTGGGCCAGAGTTAACAGTACTTTGGAAAGTACTGTGAGATACTGAAGGTTTTGAAAAAGGTTTTCGCTGGTGTGGGTATTTATGATATGGTGAGAAATTTCTGTGATTGACCCTATTTGAATTATTCCAAACTGGTTTGTACTCTCTAGGTTTCTGGTTGACAGTCCTTGTAACCACCCGCATTTTTAGGTTACTTTTCATTTTCGAGAATTTACTATTCAATTTACTATTCACATTTACTATTCACTTTCACTATTCATCCCGTAAAAATTTTAATCCACATTCTCGTTAAATAAATTGTTTTAGTATTAACCTGAGAGTTCGACCATCGTTAGATCATTTTCGCAAAAGTTATTAAGTAAACATCGTTTTAAAGTTTCGTTTTAGACGGTCCACCGTTTAAACATCACGCGCATAACGAAAATCAACTCTGACAATTTTCCTCTCATCAGATAAATTTTTAGATCACTCATGATTAATTTGAGAATTTTTAAGATTTATTATTTTAATATTACCAAATAAGCCCCGCGCAGAACAAAACTAAACTTACGTTTTAAACAATTCTACTTACATCCAGACTTAACGATTCCTGCACTGTGTTTCTAATATGTTTTTGAAACTTTTACATTTTTGGAAAAGTCAAACATATTTCCCTCCTCCTTTGACCATAAAGGAATTAACCTTGTACGTTCTACATTTTTGCTTAAATCGCGTAACTTTTAAACTTCACAAATAACTGTTAAGTTATCTCGCGTATGATGAAAACCACATTTTGACATCTCATATCACTTTTAGACTAATTTTAGTCTACTCTAAATAAATTCACGGTCGTTTCCCTGAAATTTCGTTATTTTCTGATAAACTGCGAATTACGCGTTTTTGACCCGTATTTTCAGCTTTAAGCAGCGTTTTTGCACCCAATAAGACTTATCACTCATTTTATATTTTTAGATGGAGTATAATGATGATTTTAATTATTCCTATAAGTTTCATATTTTTACGACACCCGGTTTTACGTTTCATGAATTAAATACTTACCGTTAGCGATTTTCGGAACCAAACTACACTCCGTAAAATCAAGATAATATCAAAAAAATTCCAATATTATCACCACCTCGCCATGAAAACGTGTAAAGACACATGTAGGGAGGATATTTGATCTTTCCTTAGATCATTACAAATATACAACTTAACCATGGTTAGTTTTTAACCCAATATATAGTTAACTCCTAAATTTTTCCTATAAATACCAAGCTAAATCACTTCATTTTTCTTGCACCACCCCTTCCTAACATCTAAAGTCCTAAACCTAAAGGCATTTCTTATAAATCTTGTAAGAACATTCATTTGTTCTTGAAGAAAACTAGCGTTTGATCTTCGTTCTTGGAAGTTTTCAAGAAAGAGTCGTTATAATCTTCAAATATCTTCAAGTCTCCAAAAAGACGTTGTTATAATCTTCATTTCTTCTTCGGGTTCTCAAGAAGGCTATAAATTTTATTATCATTCAAAAACTCATTTAATGTATTTTGTAAACAATGGAACCAACTGGGACCTCATTTTTGTAAACTCTTATATTTATATAAATCGAATGATAAATCTTTTAAAACGACTCCATTAGAGTTCGTTTTCTATTGTTATGACTGTTGTGCCATGAAGTAACACCCAGTTTGAATTCCGCTGCGTATCACGAAATTGGGGGTGTTACAGATTGGTATCAGAGCCTTAATTATAGAGAAACGGGTCTAATTGTGACCTAAACTATAACTACTTTTACAAACAAAACATTTTATAGCCTTCCGTTCTCCGTGCCTTCCATCCTCCAGACGATTATGTGACTTTTAGGCATTTTAAGCTATACAAACATACTAGTATATTGATATATACAATTGACATAATTTCAATCATAAACAAAGTACTCAACATATCTGCGTATGCCTATTCTAAGGCATTACGGCACAATCATATTTTTTTAATCTCCCAATCATGTATCTACTCATGCATTTTAGGATTACGAAACTTCCTCCAAGACATTGTAACTGACTACAATGGTCTTTCCTACTTCCTAGACATTGTGAGATACAATGGTCTCATTCATTTTTCAAGACACTGTAAATCCTACAGTGGTCTCTATTACATTCTCAGACACTGTAAATCCTACAGTGGTCTCTATTACATTCTCAGACACTGTAAATCCTATAGTGGTCTCATTTATTTCTCAAGACATTGTGGGTTACACAATGGTCTCTCTATCTTTTCTCAAGACATTGTGAGTTATACAATGGTCTCTCCACTATTCCTCAAGACATTGTGAGTTACACAATGGTCTAATCTACTCCTCAGATATTGTAAGTATACAATACTCTCTAAAAATTATCTTATAAACATTATATGATATCGTTTTACATGAAACCCGTCACAGTCTATCAATTTCTCTAATGGAAATACAAGAAATAGGATTTCTAAAGGACAAAGTGACTCATCATCTACAAAAGCTGAAGTTCAGCAGCTTTCTCTTCATTCATCAAAATTCTCTTCTAAAACCTTCATTGTTAAAGGTTCGTGATTCTAGCCAAGTACGGACTATTTTAGAATTACTTAAGATTTCCTTTCCTTTCCACATGTATCTACCCATACTATCTTCTATGCAATGGAATGTGAAAACATAGGTTACAAGTCTTTTATGGCCAGGACTTGCAACTGGATGGTTTGATATCGCCTTTGCTTAGTGGACAATTTCTCAAAAGCTATGGACATATCACAAGTATAGCTAATTTAGGTATTTGA
The DNA here is from genome assembly GCA_910596185.1 of Chrysanthemum makinoi. Classification (NCBI taxonomy): domain Eukaryota; kingdom Viridiplantae; phylum Streptophyta; class Magnoliopsida; order Asterales; family Asteraceae; genus Chrysanthemum; species Chrysanthemum makinoi. Next base: position 184,243,865 of record OU343224.1, read on the forward strand.
AAATTTTATCGAACCTCGGCTAAATATAGCCTAATCACCTATATTTAACCTAGGGATAGTGGAACATTGTCTGATTAACTATGTTCGACTTAAATTTTTCAAACACTCAGAACAGTTATACAAGGGTTATATTCAGGTTAATTTCCTACTTAAACTCGATAAACCATCAGAATTCATTAAAAAGATCTAGAGACACGATAGTGTCTTACCACTCAGCAAAATCTTAACATCTTATTTATACTACCTAATTTCATTCTTGAAAGTTTTCATTTATGAAATAATCCAAACTACTATCTTGGGATAGTCATCAAATCTTCTCGTCATTTCTTAGAAGTACTAGCCTGATTAGGTTTCAAGGATATCTTTCCGCCATATTCCTTTAAAATTCACTTTTTATTTTAAAACAAACTTGACATCTCTACCTACGAATAATGGTAAGCGTACGCTACACTCTTCTAATCGTCAACATATCACATCATTATCTAAACCCCATTATAAGTCAGTATTGTAAAACTTCACAGTATCACGTTTCTTTGAAACACTAGTAGACATAAACACTATACGATATAGCCTTCATCTCGAAACCACCTAAGACATGATCAACTTTAGAAATGGTTTGGATAACCACTTGCCACTAGCAAGACTTTCCCTACGACGACAGTTTTCACATCATTATAAACCATTTCACATCAACAATATCTTACACCTTTGATTAACAATAGTTACCCTAACAACAACAAAACTATTCCATTTTGAGACACTATATAGACGAATGTGTTAGTTAACCATTTGCTGGACTAAGGTGTTCAGAGATCACCCACGAAACAACTAATGAAACTATACAAATACAAATTAGGCTCCCTGCCGCACACTATCACCAAAAACTCTATGTTAGAAATTAAGGTTTTATTGATAGCCTCGATACAATAAGATATGATTCGTTTTGAGAATCGGGAAAAGCCAAACTTTAGATATATTGGACTCTATAAGATTTTAACAAAACCATTTAGGTTATCAACTTAAGCCACATGGTACATAATACATTCTATGACTAGAAACTTGAGAACACAAAGATTAGAATTTGGCGTATACATCCACATTTCCCTAGACAATTCAACATCGGGTAACACACCCTGAATTCCGAGACGGAATTCCCATTAAGGGGGTGAGACTGTAACCACCCGCATTTTTAGGTTACTTTTCATTTTCGAGAATTTACTATTTACTTTACTATTCACATTTACTATTCACTTTCACTATTCATCCCGTAAAAATTTTAATCCACATTCTCGTTAAATAAATTGTTTTAGTATTAACCTGAGAGTTCGACCATCGTTAGATCATTTTCGCAAAAGTTATTAAGTAAACATCGTTTTAAAGTTTCGTTTTAGACGGTCCACCGTTTAAACATCACGCGCATAACGAAAATCAAATCTGACAATTTTCCTCTCATCAGATAAATTTTTAGATCACTCATGATTAATTTGAGAATTTTTAAGATTTATTATTTTTAATATTACCAAATAAGCCCCGCGCAGAACAAAACTAAATTTACGTTTTAAACAATTCTACTTACATCCAGACTTAACGATTCCTGCACTGTGTTTCTAATATGTTTTTGAAACTTTTACATTTTTGGAAAAGTCAAACATATTTCCCTCCTCCTTTGACCATAAAGGAATTAACCTTGTACGTTCTACATTTTTGCTTAAATCGCGTAACTTTTAAACTTCACAAATAACTGTTAAGTTATTTCGCGTATGACAAAAACCACATTTTGACATCTCATATCACTTTTAGACTAATTTTAGTCTACTCTAAATAAATTCACGGTCGTTTCCCTAAAATTTCGTTATTTTCTGATAAACTGCGAATTACGCGTTTTTGACCCGTATTTCCAGCTTTAAGCAGCGTTTTTGCACCCAATAAGACTTATCACTCATTTTATATTTTTAGATGGAGTATAATGATGATTTTAATTATTCCTATAAGTTTCATATTTTTACGACACCCGGTTTTACGTTTCATGAATTAAATACTTACCGTTAGCGATTTTCGGAACCAAACTACACTCCGTAAAATCAAGATAATATCAAAAAAATTCCAATCTTATCACCACCTCACCATGAAAATGTGTAAAGACACATGTAGGGAGGATATTTGATCTTTCCTTAGATCATTACAAGTATACAACTTAACCATGGTTAGTTTTTAACCCAATATATAGTTAACTCCTAAATTTTTCCTATAAATACCAAGCTAAATCACTTCATTTTTCTTGCACCACCCCTTCTTAACATCTAAAGTCCTAAACCTAAAGGCATTTCTTATAGATCTTGTAAGAACATTCATTTGTTCTTGAAGAAAACTAGCGTTTGATCTTCGTTCTTGGAAGTTTTCAAGAAAGAGTCGTTATAATCTTCAAATATCTTCAAGTCTCAAAAAAGTAGTTGTTATAATCTTCATTTCTTCTTCGGGTTCTCAAGAAGGCTATAAATTTTATTATCATTCGAAAACTCATTTAATGTATTTTGTAAACAATGGAACCAACTGGGACCTCATTTTTGTAAACTCTGATATTTATATAAATCGAATGATAAATCTTTTAAAACGACTCCATTAGAGTTCGTTTTCTATTGTTATGACTGTTGTGCCATGAAGTAACACCCAGTTTGAATTCTGCTGCGTATCACGAAATTGGGGGTGTTACAGTCCTGTTCTTTGGAAATTTTCTAAGGTATTTTGAGTGATGTTCACAATCCTTAATTAGATGAGTAGGACTGAAACACACAAAACACAATTTCTGACCCATACTGTCAAAGTGACATCTTCTATGTCTATGCCCAAAATTATTTTGCCTTCTTGGTGAGTGATTAAACCTGTTTTGACCAAAATTATCCCAAAAAGGTTTAGCAGTACTGTTTTGAAAAGGTTTTGAAGAAGGAACTGCTTGTGGAGCAGTACTTTGATTTAAAGGTACTGCTTGATTTTGAACACCGTTTTCAACAGATTCTTTGGGTTTTTCAGACCTAGATTTAGCAACTAGCTTTTTCCTAAACTCTAGACTGTCTACTCCAAAACGAGAAACATCAGGCCTAAGGGGTTGATGAATGCCAGTAGGATGTGGAACAGCATGATAATCATTAGCTTTCTTATATGCAGGAGGTGAGTCACTTATTGAACCATCATTACTAGATGTATCTACATAATTAATGAGTTCTTCATCACTAGTGGTTATATCCTCATACTCACCTTCATCCTGATTACTAGATTGGTTTTCTTCTATCTTACTAAAATCCATACCAAAACCTAATCCAGTTTTAAGATAGGCTCTTTGCTGTTTTTTGAACATAAGAAACATGTGACAGACCAGCTTCACCCCAAGCAGCAAACTTAGCTAACAAATCATCTCTTTCCTTAGTTAATTTCTCAATTTCAGCAATTTTACGGTTTAATTTCCATTCACTAAGCTTTAACTGGTAATCCTGTTGTGCATATTTTCAGCCCAAGCTACTTCATTAGTTTCATGTGCTAAAATTTTGGCTTCCATAGATTCTAAGGTTATTTGATAACCTGCTACCTCAGACCTAGCCTTAACACAATTATCTCTCTCAATCACATAACTGCTAAGTAATTTATGATAAAAATCATAGCAATGTGAGCATACCTCAGAGATAGGAGATTGATTTGGTGAAGTAGCCACCAATGCTAGTTGAACAGGATCATCTTCACTTTCCTTGCTCCAGTCAAATCCTCCAAAGCCATCATCAGATTCCAAAACAGCATGTTCAGGTTCTTCAGAAAAACAGGCTCCAATCCAATGCTTCTACTGAATCTTCAATTTCTTCTTCCACAGCTATCATGCAATAAGTTACTGGTTCATCATCAAACTCTTCACTCCAGTCAACTTCTGATAACTTTTCTTGAGCAACCAAAGCCTTTGTTTCAGTAATGGGAATTTCCTTAAGCTCAAGTTTTGGCTTTTCAGATGTCCTGTTTGCTTGATACTTAGCAAACCTGCACTCCCTTGCAAAGTGACCAGTCTTTTGACAATTGAAGCATTCAATTTTAGATTTGTCAAAAGTTATGCCCTGTTTTGGTTTGAAATCAATGCTTTTGCCTGTCTTCTTCATGTACTTTTTGATTCTTGCAGTGATCATAGCAACTTGCCACCGGATATCAATTTCTTCAAGTGCATCTTCTTCAATCTGTGCTAGATCTTCTTCATAAGTGACAAGTAAACTAGCTTGTTGTGCAAAGAAGGAGCACATGACTTCATCTGAGGCCATAGTGGTAGTTGGTGGGGCCTGTTGAACATATGAGGGGGGTGTATAGACAGCAGTACTTTGAGAAACAGTACTTTGAGGAGAAGCAGTACTTTTAATGGAAGTACTGGCCTTCATTTCAGATGATAGAAAAGCAATACTGTGAGACTTAGAACTTGTTTGACCACTCATCTCATGCTCATACACCTTAAGTTGATGATATAGATCATCAAAGTCCATGACATCCAAACCTTGTTGTCCTCTGATCATTGTAGCAATCACATGCCATGAAGATAACAAAATCCTTAGAAACTTCAAATTAGCATCTTCAACTGATACTTCTGCCTTGTATAGCTCCAACATGTTCAGTAGATTCTGAAACCTATCATATGCAGCATCAAGACTCTCTCTTTCACCAACTGTGAAAGTTTCAAACTGTTGCTTTAGCAAATTTCTGTGCATCTTTTTAGAGGCTTCATTCCCTCCAAATCTGGTCTTGAGAGCAGCCCAGAGCTGCTTAGCATCTTTAGCATCATGAAATTTGAGAAGATGACCATCTGGAATGGCAGATAAGAGAATATTGAGTGCCTTCTCTTGATTCCTTAATGTTGCTGCTGGTAATACTGGTTTAGGTGCCTTAGGTTGTCCAGGAATATCAATGGGGTCTGCTACAACTTCATTCCCATTCACAATAACATTCCAAAGAGCATGGTCTGTAATGGCAATGTACTGCCTCATCTTCATGCACCAGATATCATATTCTCCCTTCTTGATTATTGGAATTCTGAGTGAGGTGATTGAGGGTGGTGGAACAGCTTCAGTCGACATCTTGAATATAGTTGAAGTAGGGTTTCTTCCTAGTCAGAGTTTCCACACAAGCTCTGATACCACTTGTTGGATCGATATACTTTAATCAAACTATCTTAACTAGCTTGTTAAGGTTTAATAACCTCAGATAAATCCTAAGTTATTAACAAAGAAACACTGAGCAATCTTTATTAAGTACGGGGAATTTACTTAACAAAGCTAAGAAGAATAACCTTTTATTATAAACTCTAAATCTGCTTATTATGCAGATACTCTAATACAACTCTAAGATAATCGAACTTTTCTCTAAAACACTAATTCATAAACTCTAAAACTCTTTTTCTGAAATCGTACCTCTAATGCCAATTTAGGAGTCCTTTTATAGGCTCAAGGATATCCTAGTCGGTTTACAATTGATAACCTTGTACGACAAGTAATCTAAACATAGAATACAATTCTTTCTATAAACGAATATAACAGTTCTTTTGTTCTTGCAGTACTTTGACTTCATATTGCAGTACTTTGACTTTGTCTTTAACAGTACTTTGAGTCTTTGACTTCTTCCAGTACTTTGCAGCTTACAGTACTTTGATATCTTCAGTACTTTGATATCTTCAGCACTTTCATATCCCAACAACATCTGAGTGATGTGTTTACATATTCACTATGAAGATGGAAAGCCTTCTGGAGCCAACATCTAACAAGCTCCTGGTAGGTGGCATGTGAGATCTATTATACAGATCAACCATGTGACAACTAAACAGAAACAATGGGGCGATTCAATCTTTTGAATCAATCCTGGTTCAGGTTATGGATTGACGGATACCTTTGAAAAACCGGTCTTTGTGCTTTAAAACTCTTTTCATTAGCACATCGACCGTGTACTAATTTTTCAAATCAAAAGGTGTTTTATGATTGATAATTGATTTTCATTAAAACCTTCGTTATATTGCAAAAACAATTTCTATTGAACAATACACGATTGTTTTTCAAATCTCTTTTCATTAATCAGTGGACTTAAATTCGCTGGTTCACTCACTCCGTGTTGTCTTCGAGACGTTCCGGTTTGAGAACAGCTAGAGCAGCTGCGAAACCCTGTCAAGGAAATTCTTCGGAATTATACCTGATCACAGCAAGTACTTGTACTTCAACGGGAACCGTGGGCCATGTACCTCAATTCATCGAAAGTGATCAAAGACACTTTCGTGCGCTTTATTGCTAACTTCTATGCAGCAGGTACACCCCGACGTTTGCAGTGATCGAATGGAGTGGTCAATCCATGGCCGCATGCTCACACAACACATTCATATCGAAAGAAATCATGATTGGTGCATCAATGACTCTGATATTGTAACTCCATGCTTCTGCTACGCTGCTGCCAATATCATGAATCAACGAAAGCTTCCGCTACTCTGATGAGAAGATATCATGATCCAGAATGTGAGCATGTCGGTCCGAAAGTCACAACATCACATAATACCAACACCACAATGGATGTATCCGAGATTTTCTATTAGCTGATGATCTCAAAAGCTGGCTCAACATTATTATCACGTGGATCAGTAAAAGACCTCCACTTGGATTAACCAAACATGCAATGAGTGGAATCAATGACTACGAGCTTCGGAGCAAAGTACTACATCAAGAATGCAAGATCAATTGTTAATGTAATATCTGATTGTATTCAATGTCATTTTAGTATATGTTTAAGGTGACCTCCCTTAGGGGGAGATTGTTAGGAATTAGAAATTCCAGGTATTAAAGAGTCGGTCACCTCAAGTATATGTAATCGTTAGAAAGCTCGTAGTCATAGTACTTCTATGTTAAGTAGTATTTAGTTTAGTAACACCGTGGAGGACGGACGGGTCTTTACCCACTGTATGCCTGATCCACAGCCGTTGTGTGGCGTTTTATTGTAAGACTATAAATACTCTCTACCTTCCAAGGTAGAGAGTTGGAGCTCATAATAAGAATTTCTTTCTCTCACTAAAGTTCCCTAAACCTCTAACTTTCTCTCTCTAGAATTCCACTTATACGCCTACTTTGTGTTATGGTTTGATGTGTATGTGAAATCCAATATCCTACAAAATATTTTTCTGAAGAATTTTAGACGGAAAAACATTTGTGTAGAAACAGCAGTCTTTTTGACGACATGCTTTCCTTGTTTTGTTTTAGGATAAGTGCACAGATTTTGAAAAATGGTTTAGCGCAGCACTTTCCTTTCTTGAAGAACGGGTTGCTATCTGAAATAATAGCAAGCCATAGTACAAAGCACGGGTTACAGTATGACATAACTGCAAGCCATTTTTGAAGCGCGGGTTACAGTCTGAAATAAATGTAAGCCATCTTTAAGCGCGGGTTACAGTCTGAAATAACTGTAAACCATATTTTGAGACATGTTTAGAAAAGAATATTTACACCTCCTGCTCGAACTTCATCTATGGTCCCGTGCCATTATTGAATGACATTTCTAAGACCGCAGATGATCGTGTATGAAGCTCAAGAACCCGAAGTACACACATTCCCAAAGAAAGAATAATCGATAACATTGAAGAAGCAGGCCGAATCACTGATTATCTCTGCGGATGACAATCTTTGCGGATGTCAACTCCTGAATAAGTGACTATATCTCTGAATCACTAATTAAGCACTCAAGTGAGACAACTGAGCATCCTCAATGTACACAATCTCTCTCCCTCATGTTATACATTTATCTCCCCTGAATATGTCATACTTGTGTACCTCTTTTATCTTCAGAAACTTTCTCTTACATCTCTTCCCCCACGTAGTTGGAATAAGAGCACTAAACGCCACGATAAGATAAACATTGCGTTTCTCTGCGGTTATGACATTCGTCTTCCCGGGATATCTTCAATCACTTAGAAGAATTAAGTTCATCAAGTTTACTCGCGTTTAGATGCTTGTCTCCTTGCCCCTTTCTGGTTTTCATACTTCAGAATCAGCAACAAATAATAAGCCCGTATACTAGAAATTTGTTAAGAAGAGCATCATAAGCTCAGATGTATCAGTGAGAATCAACTTGCTGAAGAATATGAGCGAGTCTAATTCGGGATTAAATTTGGCATTTCAATCTCCCCCAATTAGTGCTCTCCCCTAAACTGACAAAGATTTTCAAGTGTTCTTCTCAGCCCGGATTAAGAAGAAGTCTTTAGATCATCAAATGCAATTCGTCTTTAGTCTTCTAACATGCAGCAGAAAATGTAGAACAAACTGTAGACTCGACCTTCTTCAAGATTTTCCAAATGGGGAATAGATAGTTAACATCTTCATCACAGTAAAAAGCATCCCAATTAACTTACATCTTGCAAATTCCCTTAACTAAAATCCCTCCCAATCAAACAAGAACAAAAAGATGTTCATCAAGGAAATTAGCAATCAGCCCGCAACGAACACACGAAATGGTAACACCAAGCAAGCAATCACATCAAACAAGAATAGAAGGTCGTTCGGGATCATCATGTTGATGTGCACGTGAAGCATTAACCGGAAACACTTTCTTGATAAACTCATCAGTCCATGAGAAGATGTCAACCAACGGCTCTTAGAAGAAACATCATGTAAAGATGACCCGATAATAAGAAGCTCGGTTCTTACATGAGTTTGGAGCCGTTTGACCATATATTCTCAAATATCAATCAACCATGCAAAAAATTCACACTTCTTCTCCCCCTCAAGAATTGCATACGGAGATGCCATTCTTGATTAAACAAGTGATTTCATCCAAATGTATTCTATTCACACTTCTCCCCCGCAAAATTAGCACATGATGTCGCCATCTTCATTATATTGAGCAAGTGGAATAAGAGTAATTATCAGTAGTCCGGTTCACTTGATGACTGAAGCGCATGGAAAAAGCATGAAGCATGTTGATGAGAATGGTCATAATAAGAAGATTTCTCTTCTTCCGAAGATAATGCACACTGAAGCGTACACATTTCTTTTCTTTAGAGTACGAGGCTTGAACTTTTGTATTCAAACGTCATAAGAAGATTTCTCCCCTTTTGAAGATAAAGCGCACTGAGACGTACACTTTTCTTTTCTTTAGAGAACGAGGCATGAACTGTTGTGTTCATACGTCATAATCTCTCTCTTTTCAGCTCTCTTGGCAAAACTTGTAATCAACCCCATTATCATTCTGTAGGCTCTTTTTCGTGACAACTGATGGAGAAAACCCAATATGATGAATTTGACCCTGAAGTAAACTACCCCGAACTCGTGACTTAAACTTGCACATATGTAACAAAGAGCGGTGCCGATTTCCATTAGCATCTCTAAGTACTCTCTATGTACTCTATACTCTTCAACCAACCAACCATCAAGTATAAGACGTACATTACCTCTTGAAAATCGACAATTGAATGTGACACTGAGCACTACAACGTAACTCCTTAAAGTGATAGTTATTTTCTAGTGGTATGAGCCCAATTCCCCCAAGTGGTAAAAGAAAAGGTAAAAGACACCCAACAATAACTAGATTTCCAAGTCTTCGTTTTTGATAATAAGCTCGAACAAGGATCTTGAAGAATCTTCATCCAAACATCCCCGATACCTTCAGATACTAAGTACACTCGCCCGTGATATTTCACTTCAACCTCAAATGAATAATACTGAATTAACGTCGTTGTCACATCTTCTGATTAAAAGCTCAAAACTAGCCTCCTTTGACGTTTTAAGTGATCTATGATAATGGTTTCATCCCGACCATGGTTAGTAGCACATAACCCCGTAAAACCATGTAATAACCAAACTGTCATGAAGAAAATCCAAACACACATCCAATTCATGAAGTACACCCTTTTATCCCTTCTTCGAAGCAGAAACCGTAGTACCAACTTCAGGTAAGATCCAAAATTACACTTTCTCTTCTCCAAGATGGTTCCATCATTACGGGATTTTACAACTTTATGGTTTAAACCGAGAAATAGTTTCTTTCGCGGGATTTTACAAAACCAAGAATAAACCGTAAGATAGATCCGGAAATGCACTTTACTATTACCAGGATGTTTCCATTGTCACAGGATTTTACAAGTCAATGATTTAAACCGAGAAATAGATTCTTTCGCGGGATTTTACAAAATCAAGACAAAACCGTAAACAATGTCAGCTTGAATGTGTTATGACAACTTTGGTTTCGGTGAATATCTGTTTTAGGGGAACATGCAGCGGTTCGTCAACGGTTCATTATCCAATATCATCAACATCATCAACCATCCAATAAACACTTTGGTAAACACATCATTCACTCATTCTGTCGGCTATAGTAGTGACCATATGGAGAAGTAAACCCGATATACCAAACTTGATCATGAAGTAGAATTTTCTAGATTTGTTACTTAAACTTGTACTAATCCTCGTGAACAAGAAACGGTGTACCCAATGTACAAAACCTCTTGACATTCTCAACTGAGTGAGACACCGAAGTGATAGCTACGTTGTGGGTTAAGTGAGAAAGAATCACAAACGCAACTAAATAGCCAAGTCTTTATCACCTTCTATAAACGCCCAAACAAGTCATCTTCGCGGAAGAGTAGAAAGAAAGAAGATGAAATAAGTAATCGAGCCCGGAAAACCTCACTTCAAATCCAAATAAGAAATACCGTACAACAACCCCGTGGTCAACTTTGTTTAACCATTAATTTAAGCCGTGACATTATATTCTCCGTGAAAATGTATAAACCATAGTACCCAACAACTCACCTCATTAACTCTCATACTCCAACTAGTCTCATCAACTCCAAAATTGAAAAAAAAAACCATTCGACCCAATCATGTGTACGGCCCAAACTTGGTAACATATAAAAAATCGATGCCCGGTTCATGAAAATCAATCCAACCATCCAAATCCTCTATTAAATCCAGACCTTCATGATAGATTTACCAATATGGGTCCAACTTGCTACATACGATCCAACAATCATCCTTCCCGGTCCATTAACACTCGGCCCAAGTGAGGTCACCTAATTCAATGATTCTTTTCTCAAAAATTAAGCTCAAGTCGTGAATTTGTGTATCCTTCCGTGAAATATACCATACAAAAAATACTACTCTCAATATGAATGATACCAAAAATTTGTATCCAATTGTTATAACCAACAAAAGTTACACGGATGACAAATTTTGTTATCAAATTAATTAGCCCATCATAGAGATCCATTATGAGTCCAACCCAACCATCCAAAATATTAAACCAGATTCAATTTAACACAAATGGCCGGGCCCAGTGCATTCATAAACAAATACCCGATCTATCTACACTACATCACATAACCAGTTATAAGGTCTCATTCCCAAAGTATTAGGTCATTTGTTAATAACCCTAAACCTAATATCTCTCAACATAATCACCGCCCCCTCCTGATCTCAAACACTCTCAACCCTAAAATCACTCAACACTTAAATGCCTCCTTCAAATCATTTCACACCAACAAACGATAAACACAGATCCTTCAAATCAAAGTAAACGAACACAACACTAATACAATATTCCTTCAAATCTAGTCATAAAACAACTCAAACCCAACTAATCTTTAATTGAACGAAGCAATATCTCATACTTACCAAGCCACATGGATGGCTTGATGTTGTAAATACCGCAGGGATGGTATGGGGTTAAAGAGGCAGCTACGAGATCACATAAAAACATCAAGGTAGGTTTTGCTTTTGTTCCTTTTGTAGTTATCGATTAATACACGAGCCAAAGATATTGTGTTAACATAATTTGTTAAACCCATATCTTTATTTCGTATAGCACTCAAGATCAATGATGTTAAATCTTTATGTGTATAGATCTTTATAGATCTATGTGTTCCATGAACCGCACACAAGGGATGATACTGAGATCTATCATATTTCATTTTATTTGATCATGATTCGGATTAATGATGTTAAGTCGTGAATATTGACCCTTGATGGTCTTGATGTACTATGATTATCACATGACCAAACTGAGATCTGAGAACAAAAGAATTGATTGAATATTTTTGGTCTTGAAGTCCACAATGTTTAACTCTTGTATTTTCTTTTTGTATCCGATAAGAAAGATCATATGTTTTTCATTGCATATCAAAAGAGTCTTTGAAGTCTTGATCAATGAGGAAGTTTATTTCGTGAATGAGACTCTTGTAAGTCTTGATGATCAAATAAGTAGCACGAAATAAATTCTGAGATTGAATGATTGTGAGGGTCTTGGGGTGAGTCTAGTTTAGGTTTTGGTTTGTAGATAGGCTGTGATTTTTATCAATCATCATCCGATTTCTTTTCATACAATAAAACATTAGACTGGTGATGGTTGGAATAGAACTGAGGTCGAGTTTGATTTGGTATTTGGTATTTGTTGTTGGTCTAGTGGTCGTGGTCTGCATTCTTCTTCATCCTTTCTGTCAAGTCAAGTCGCTAGCAAAGTTTGTCAAGTCGCTACCATTTTGTTAAAAATAGCCATGACTTTGTGATTTGAAAGTATCATGAGACCAAGTCGCTAAACTTATAGAGTCAAGAGTCAAGTCGCTACGACATGTAAATACAAGTCGCTAGGCAGTTTTATTACTCAACTCGCTACACAGTTGTATAGACAAGTCGCTACATATATTCATGGCATCTGGACAGTTTTGCGACAAGTTGCTAACTTGAAATATGACCTATTTCCTATGAGTTTTCCGACCATATTCATATTTACCCAGTTTACCCAGAAAACTGAACATGAAACTCTTCATCTTTGACCCAGTTTGACAAGACAAATATGACCATTTGACCCATTTAGACCATGAGAATAGACCAGTTTTGACCTCAAAAAATCAGACTAGTATTGACCATATGTTTTCACTGATGGTACAAGAAAAACTCTAAAAGGATGAAAAAAACAAGTATCATTTTTGGACATATGGATGACACAAAAACATGTAAAGACCAGTTTGAACCATGAAGTATTGACCAAAAGTAGAATCCAAATACATGTTAAAAACATTTAACCATGAATAATAATCGGACAACAAATATTCCGACCATCAAAATACACGAACCAGTTTAAAACCATGTAACAAAACTGAAAAAAAAATCATCAACACACAAAAACCTGGCTCTGGTACCAATTGTCAGGATCCTATATTTTTGTGTTGATGATTCGGGTGGTCTTGGATGATGGAAATACAAGTATGCCATGTTTAGAGAGAGAAAGTAGAGAGATGGGTGTTCTTGGTAGAGACTTGGTTTACAAATTATGAAAGGTTAGATTAGAAGCACCACCCCTTCCATGGATGGAAGGGGTATTTATAGCTACACAAGATACGTCCTCCTATCGGACTGTGGATCAGGCATACAGTGGGTAAAGACCCGTCCTTCCTCCACGGTGTTACACTAAACTAAACTACGCTACAAACTAACTAATAAACTACTAAATAACGTAAATAACTACAAGTCTACGAGCTAAAATATGCTAGACCATAATTGGGGTGACCGACACTTTAACATGGAATTTCCAATTCCTAACAGTGTTGTTCCCACAATTTTTCAGTAACCCCAGAGTATAGCTTCCTTGAAGCTTGGGTGATCCACTGAACAAGTTGCCTCTCGGTTAGTGGAAGAATATTGCCAAATCTTTTGAATTCATCAGTGGAGGAAGAGGAGTCATTATTGTCAGGCTGGAATGGTGATTCAGTATGATCATGTGGATCAGGCTGAGGTTCTTGTTCAGATTGAACCTCAGCGTCCACTTCTTCCCCTGCTGATAAAATTACATCTTCACTTTCAGCAGGTTCATCATCGGAGAAGAGTATCCCAGTAACATCAGCAACAGTCAACAAGGGGTTGGTGATGGGTTCCATATCAGCGGGTGGTATATTTCCCTCTGATTCTTTGTCCCCCGTTGACCCCTCAGACACTGGTGGGTGTTTCCCAGTGCCGTCTCTGGAGTCAGGATTGGTTTTGGGTTCAGTATCGGCGGGTTGTTCCTGTCCCTCCGAGTCTTTGTCCCCCTGAGACCCCTGAGACACTGATGGGTTTTTCCCAGTGCCTTTAGCAGAGTTAGTGAAGGTGATATCCCTATCAACGGGTTGTTTGGTTCCCTCTGAGTCTTTGGGATCATTCAGTGTGCCCTCAGACAAAGGCTTTGATTTGCTAATGTCATCACTGGGCGTAGTGGAAGGCGCTCCCCTACCAGCGGGTTGTATGTTTCCCTCTGGATCTTGGGGAGTAGTAGTTGGGACCAAGGGCACTGATTGTGATTTATCAATGTCCTTCGTTGTCACCAGGGTGGATGATGCATGGTCTCCTGTGGGTGGCAGATTAGTCTTGCGCTTCTTTTGCCTCTTGGGCTGTGTTCCTGAAGCCTCAGGGCCCTAAGACTTGGGTTTGGTCTTAGTCCCAGTCTGAGACTTCCCCTTTCTCTTTATGGGAGCAGGGTTAGGAGACACTGATTCCCTCTGGTTGTTTACAGCAACCATATGGGCTGTCAATTCAATATTAGTGACAAGGGATGGGTCCTTTTGAAAATTTGATTGACTCAGGATGCCAGGTAAAGCGCCGTATTTTTCTTCCTGAGGATAATTGGAACCCAGTAACACTTGTAAAGCACAAGAGACAAACCTAGGATACGAAACGTATTTCGTCCTAGTTTTGCTCTGTAGCTTGGTTACGAGATCACTGTAAATGATCTCCCCTATTTCGACAGTGACCCCATTCATCAAGCAGTATGCCATCATCAACTGAATAGAGTTAACTTGTTCAGTGGATGAGTGGTTCCCGCCGAGGATCTGAATCACAAAAGTGAATAGAATCCTCCAAGCCACGGGAAATGAACTCTTGGTGACTTGGGTCTAAAACAATTTGTTTTAACCCATCCTTCACTGTGGAGGGTTCAGGATGGGCGACATAAACCCCCTTGTTGTAGTCTAGCCCTGTTGAAGTGCAAAATGTTTTATAATCCAGGGTGAATTGCTGACCCCCGTTAAGACTGAACCTGATGAGATATTCCCTGAGTGGTCTAAGGTTATTCTCATCAGTAGAGGGTGTCGGGTCAAAGGCCTTAGCTGTTGCCCAAAACTCCCTGAGGAGGTTTTGGTACAGTATGGAGGGACACTGAACAAAGGTCGTTTTCAGTGGGCAGTTATACAAAAATTTCATAATGTCCTTATAGGCTGGGACAGTTTGAGGATATTCAAAGTTGCCTATGACATTATTTGTTTTAAATTCAACATTGTTAAGATCACCTACCCACTGTGAAGCAAACTGAAGAGATTGTGTTCTTGCCATTTCCATTAAAAAAATTTTAGGGTTTTGAGAAGAATAACTTGACAAGAACAATCAAAGGTTTTTGAATCTCTTAAGTTGTGATGAAAAACTTTTGTAAAGGTTTACAAAGAAGATTTTTCAGAAAAGGATTTGAAGAACACAAAGATTTCTGGGTTTGAAAAGAGATTTTGACAGAGTTTTGTTAGCAGAAATATTTTGTGTGTGTTATAAGGATTTTGTGAGGGTATTTATAGAGGGTTTAGAGGGGTAGTTTGTGCATATTTGTGGATTTGTAAAGTCGGTTTTTGAAAACATTTTAAATTTCCACATTTAATGCCACCCTCCACTACCCGCAGTAAAATCCCGTTTTTCAAGGAAATAATTGCAGTGTACAGTAAAAGTGCACTTTTGCAGTAATAAAATATCCACATGATTTTTTATGTGAGAGGAGGCATTTAATGGCAAGTGGGATGAGGTAAGTATTAGGGACCCTTGATAGTAAGATACAAAGACATACATTCCTATATTTAATTGGTGTGTTTACCAACCTATGACATTTAAGTAACTAATACTTGGTGCATTTAGTTACTCATTCAATGCTCAATATCAAGAGTCAGGGTCCCTGAATGAGTCCTACTCATTCAGTGAGAGGGTTATTTTATGGGTTTCGTTCAGGGAGGAGGAACCATTTCAGAGAACTTACTGAGATGGGTTTCAATGCCTGACTTTCAATGTCAAGATTCCCAATTCAAGCTTTTCAGTCTCCGAAGGTAGGTTCATCAAGGGTTTGGTGAAGATATAAGCCAGTGATATTCAGAGGGATGAAATGGAGTTCTATGTCTCCTTTCATTATGTGGTCCTGATGAAGTGATATCTGATATCAATGTGTTTGGTTCTTTGATGAAGGACGGGGTTGTTGGAGATTGCAATGGCACTGGTGTTGTCACAGAAGATGGGTACCATTTTGTAATGGATGTCATAGTCACTGAGTTGACTTTTCATCCATAAAACATTGGCACAACATCCTGCAGCAGCCACATACTCAGCTTCAGCTGAAGAAATAGCCACTGATTGTTGCTTTTTAGCACTCCAACAAACTAGTTTTCCTCCAAGAAATTGACAAGACCCTGAGGTACTTTTCTGTCCATGTGCAGCCAGCATAATCAATCAGAGTACACTTTGAGATCAAAACCCGAGCACTTTGGATAATAGAGTCCAAGGCTTGGGGTTCTTCAGGTA
>OU343224.1:184260517-184407465 GCA_910596185.1 Chrysanthemum makinoi
CCCTTTTCCAAACATTGGTTGCATTATTGTCGAAAGTACAAGGTGAGCCATTGTCACCAGGTGAATATTTCACATCAGACTTCTAGCCCTTCAAGCACGAACATGATCAAGATTATGTGTTTTAAGGTAATCATTGTAAACTTTTTATGGGTGGTTGTTCGCATTTGTGAGTACAAAAATTAGGATACCACCATTGAAAAATATAAGTTAAGGGAATAAATCATTTTTTCCTTGGGTTTGCAGAACTTGTTTGAAGAAATGAAGAATCTAGTGAGAATGTGACAAGATTGGAAGAGTTCTGAGAATTACGTTAGTAGAACACAAAGGATTTTGCGGAATGGGATGCATTTACATCCCAAGGGACACGGTGCCATCGTTCAAGTAAGCACTTCATGGCATTTGCAACTTTTGACATTGTTTTAAACTTAAATCAGCTTTTCTTTCTTGAGGTTATCAAATCAATTGTCGAATTAGTCTTCTTAACTTCAGTCGTTTCTGCAGATTTTGCTTGATAATAATCAGGATGTAGAAGGGCAAAGCCTTCCAAAATTAGTATATTTGGCTAGGGAAAAGAGACCAAACCATTCTCATAACTTCAAATTTGGAGCCATGAATGCATTGGTAAGTAGCATCACGAGTACTTGTGTATAGCATTTGGACTTTATAGCGACAAATAATTATAGTTATGATATTTTGGTTAAATGTTTTGTTTAACGTTTATGCATACAATGTAAAATAATAAAATTGTAATTGAATTTATAATCAATTGAAAATGAAATATGACAATAATTACTTGAAACATTTATTGTCTTCTACAAAAAAAGATTTTGAGCTTTTTCTACAAATAATGTGTTACATATATATAGTTGAAATGATAAATATCCATAGAATGTATTAAATGTGATTGATAAACTTTCTAATGATAGTTATAATGTACTACCTCCGTCCCATAATAAATGTCCACTTTGACTTTTTCAATTCTTTTTTATTCAACTTTGACTATATATATTTTTATTTGTGTAATATAATACTTGATGAAAAATATATAAATAAATTGGGTTTTAAATGTATTTTCATTTGGTATAATTTTTATCAAGTATTATATAACAGAAATAAAAATATTAATGGTCAAAGTTGAACAAGAAAGACTCAAAAAAGTCAAAGTGGACTGATATGGAGACGGAGAATAATAATATTAAAAACAAGTCAAACTATTTCTTGTGAGAAATTCATAATAAAATGGTATTTTATGTATAACAACGATTACTCGTTATAAGTTTTCAAGTTTTAAGAAAAATTATTTACTTTTTATATTTTTATATGTAATATAGATAGCGCAACCATTTTTTTTTTCTTTTAAATCGATAAACACGTTGAGATTGATAATAGGGTAAAAGCCATAAAATAACAACGTACTTTTCAAAATTTGCCGATTTGAAATACTTACTTTTTTATTACTTTACTTCACCAATGAACTTTCAAAATTTGTTTCGAATTCACCCATATGACCCGTTTATATTAAAATAATAATTGAAATGACTATATTACCCTCGGCATATGGGTGAATTCAAAACAAATTTTGAAGACTGTTGGTGAAGTCGGAACAATTTTAAAAAATAATAGGGTAATATAGTTATTTGATTATTATTTTAATATAAACTGGTGATATGGGTGAATTGAAACAAATTTTGAAAGTTCGTTGGTGAACTAAGGTAATAAAAAAGTAAGTGTTTCAAGTCGGCAAAATTTGAAAAGTACGTTGTTATTTTATGGCTTTTACCCTTGATAATATTAAAAACTTGTCATTTAAAAAGTTGACATTTTAAAAATAGTAGATATTTGTATTGATAGAGCAACCGTGTGACTTAAACTTGTTTTGAAACGGAAAGTAAAATAGTAAATCTTGTCATTTGAGCATTTAAGTTTACGGAGTATTATAGGCAATCAACATTACTCAAATTTTAAGTTTAAGAATGCATATGCATACATCATAAGTAGTAAAAATTTAAGTGACTTTTATACGCATTTTTTGTGAAGTAATAGTTTTTCTTGTTTGTGAGGAAAATATTATGTTAAACGATGTTGTTATTTTATACAGATCGGGGGTGTCGTCGAAGATAAGCAATGCACCAATAATCCTGAATGTCGACTGTGATATGTACTCGAATAGCAGTGATACTATAAGAGACGCGCTTTGCTTCTTCATGGATGAAGAAAAGGGCCACGAGATTGCTTTTGTTCAGTACCCACAAACTTTCAAAGACCTTACAAAAAATGAACTTTATGGTGGCTCTCTTAGAGTACTTCGTGAGGTGAACCATATAATATATATATAATGTATGCTTGATTTATTTATAATGTTGTTAAGAAAGCTTAACGCATTTCTTGTTAATTGATGAAGATTGATTTCCACGGTTTGGATGGTATGGGCGGGCCTTTGTATATTGGAACTGGCTGCTTTCACCGAAGAGAAATTCTTTCAGGGAAAAGTTTATATGATGGAAAAAAAATCAATTGGAACATGTTGAATGATCACACAGAGACGACATTAGAAAACACGAATGAAGAAATAAAGAAGCTCGCGACATGCACCTTCGAAACTGATACTGAATGGGGCAAAGAGGTTTTACTTGTTTGTTTTCGGTTTCTACTTCCAAGTCAACCTAACACAACCCGGCCCATTTTGATATATACAAAAATTATCTGTTGTGACACTTCGCCACATCTAGGCCCATGTTATGTGATTTCTTTAGAAGTATATCATCATCGAAACTCGGCAACTTAACATTGTTTCAATGCATTTTTGTATTATAGATTGGTTTAAAATACGGATGTCCCGTTGAAGATGTCATAACAGGGCTATCTATTCACTGCCGAGGATGGAAATCAGTATTTTACAATCCTAAACGAGAGGCCTTTTTAGGCGTTGCACCAACCACATTGGACGAGACTCTAGTGCAACATAAAAGGTGGTCCGAAGGCAATCTATTGATTTTGCTCTCAAAGTATAGCCCGGCTTGGTACGGGCTGGGAAAGATTCACCCTGGTCAATTGATGGGCTATATGATCTACTGTTTATGGTCCCCTTCATCTGTGCCAACTCTTTATTACTCCATTGTTCCATCACTTTGTCTCCTTAAAGGGGTATCGCTTTTCCCTACAGTAAGTTATTACTCTATCATTGTTTGTGCACCTTACAACGAGGTTAAGATATGAAGCAATTAGTAGTTTCAACAGTCATATCAATCGTATATCTTATTGGGTTTTTTGTACTTCTTGCATTACACACTTGTCCAATACAATAGTTACAAAAATTAGTAAGTTAATGATGTTTTGATGCCTTATATAAAGTTGCAACAATTTTAGCAGCACATACACCTATTTCTTACAACGTTGTTGATATGCAGGTATCAAGCGGATGGTTTCTCCCATTCGCATACATCTTAGTCTTCATCTCAGTATTCGACTACCTTGAATACCTCCGATCTGTGGCATCACAGGAGGGTGGTGGAGCGACCGCAGAATCTGGCTCTACAAGCGAAACTAGCTCCTACTCTTTGCATTACGACACCATTTTGGGCTCAGACTTATCATTTGTAATATGCTCAAAAGTGGTGGATAATGATGTTCAAGAGAGGTATGAGAAAGAACTAATGGAATTTGGAGTGTCCTCACCTTTGTTAACAAATGTGGCAACACTATCGATGGTCTATTTGGTCTGTTTTCTTGGGTTTGTTGTGAAATCGGCATTGATGGACAGGATAACTAGGAGAGAATACCTCCGATCTGGTGGCATCACAGGAGGGTGGTGGAACGACCGCAGAATCTGGCTCTACAAGCGAACTAGCTCCTACCTCTTTGCATTACTCGACACCATTTTGGGCTCAGACTTATCATTTGTAATATGCTCAAAAGTGGTGGATAATGATGTTCAAGAGAGGTATGAGAAAGAACTAATGGAATTTGGAGTGTCCTCACCTTTGTTAACAAATGTGGCAACACTATCGATGGTCTATTTGGTCTGTTTTCTTGGGTTTGTTGTGAAATCGGCATTGATGGACAGGATAACTAGGAGAGCATACTTCGAGACCATGGCGATTCAAATAGTACTTTGTGTCACATTGGTGCTTATCAATGTACCATTGTACTTGGGTCTATTTGTTACTTGCGATAAAGGGAAAATACCAAGTTCTGTGACAAGAAAATCGGTTTTTATAGCTTTGCTCATTTGTACGACTTTCTACTTTGTATAGTATGTCTCCATAAATAGGGTGTATTTAGTTTGAGATTTGTGTGGTTAATCCATTTTACTCTTATAATGTTACCCTTGTGGTTAATGAATTCATAACTTCAATATTAGTTTATAAGTTGTCCTTACTACTTTTGAAATTAGGCCAAAAATACTTGTGTCACGTACAACTCGTAACACATAATCCCATAAATCTAAGGTTGCTCTTACTATACGCAAATATAATTCTTTTATAAGTTCGTTTTGTGATAGATGAATATGTTTTCGAAAGTATTGGTCACGGCAATAATATTGCTTCGTACAGCTAACATAGAGGTAGTTTCCGGGATCCGGTTTTTGATAGACCAACTACTAATCTAATGTGACAATAAGAGTGTTTTTCACATAAAGCTGAGTATGGTGCAACGGTTCGATTTTCTTTTGTTGTTATTAATGTTGAAGATATTGATGATTGGCATTATACTGTATATGGTACCGATCTTGTGGTATTCATTTCTCTGTCTCTTTACATGCACATTTTACATATATAGGCATCAAATTCAATAACCACTATGATGTTATGGTATCTTGAAGTACTTTGCGCTTGTAAATGGAAGTTTTTCGACATATGAAAAACTTGTTACATTTGACACTGTACATATGGCGCTGAGTTGAAAGGTGTAATGGTGGATGTTTCTTTATATTGTTTTTATTAGGTGAAGGGGCCTAATGGGGAACAAATTCAAGAGTTTCATGACAAAACAAGTGAATCGTCTGAGTTTGTTGTGCATAATGAAGGCCTTTATCAGTTTTGATTTTCTAATCAATCGCCTTACCCAGAGACTTTGGACTTTGATGTCCATTCGAGTCTTTTCTATAAGAACATTGAACATGCAAAACATGGTGAGATTGTAACTCATTACATCACATTACATGTATCATGTCCAAGTTTCCAACACTAGTTTAAGTCGCCTCAAAAGTGATATTTTTTATTTTGCAGATCACTTTGTACCGATTATGGATCAAATATCGAAGTTAGGGGACAAACTAGTTAACATTCAATTTAAACACAACGGCTTATGGTGAGGTGATCGACATGAAATAAGTAAAATTTAAACTCGTTTACATTAAACAAAATAGATGAAATTGTTCTTTTTAACATTCAATTCAAATATGTTTGATTTGCGCAGTAAATGAAAGAATGAGCAAGAGAGCTATGCACAAAGCTCTCGTAGAATCATTTGCTATGATCGGTGCTAGTGTCTTGCAAGTGTACCTTCTCCAGCGTTTGTTTGAGCTAGCTTGGGATGTCGAGAGTTTAATCCATGATCGATTGCAAAATATCAAACACCCTTTAATTTGGTAGAAATTTTGTTATGCTTCATTTGTGAGCTTCTATGTAAACTCAAACTTCAATAGTATGTATGTTGGAATTATATATCATGACAATCAATAAATAAAACACAAAACATCAAAGTATACATGCGGAAGCGTATAGGAAAGATTAACGAATAATTAATTCACATAAACAAGAATATGCGTACCTTACTTGATTCTAACCGAACAAGAATCAAATCCACAAAGCTAGCAATTGGATGAACCCTAATTAGAGTCTATAGGATTGTATGAATTACCCCTTACCATTTTCTAATTCAATCCAAGAATACTAACAATAATGTTTTAGTACCACTTTCTTGTACACACGTACTATACCGAATTAAAGGAATGCTAGTTTTAATCAAACAAATAACTTGAGTTGGAAAATCAAAGTGATCGATCACCTAGAGAAGGTGTCGACCGGTTTTAAGCACAAAAAACACACACAAACTTTTTAGGTTTAGCTTAATGAGTACAAGAGATCAATTACAAACACCCTTGGTTTTGTATTTATACTCAATATAACTAGGAGAACAAGTTGGCTATGGGTTGGGTTATGGAAACCCCCAAGCCGTCGGTCTAGGACTCCCATAGGGATTCAAGAACCTTCTCAATCTCTAATTTTATATTTAGTCCTTTCCAATTACATTTAGGCCGTTAGTCCATTACAACTAATTACTTAAGTGTTATAGTTATTTCGTTTAATTAATAAATAAATACAACATTTATATTTAATTATTAACTTTAATTCTCATACGTAAAGTGTGCAATCCCGTGGTCTCGAGTTCGATCCTAACTCACGTCTACAAATTTATATCTATAAAACTACAGCTCCACTTGGATATATCTTAATAGAGTAATCACATCGGTTGGCGTCTAGCAACACCGATGCCTCTAGTACAACTTCAGTAAGGCTCTGGAAAACCTTTTAATGATTTCTCATTATTATTATCATTTTGTTTCTAATACCACGTTAAATAAAGATATGGAATTAAGTCATTCTTTATTAAACTATTATGTTTCTCGTTATAAGTAATTGACCAAGATTACGATCTTCTAAACATATTTAGGGAGATTTTGGGTGCGGCGCACAAACATCTTGTCAACCCTACGAGGAGGCCGCATTATCAAACTCAAATAAATTTGAAGGAACAAATTCTATCTTGACTACGAGAATAACCCACAAAATTTGCAACATTTACGAAATCAACCCTTATGACTACGATTATTATAGCGTTAAGTTGTTCCACAGAAAGGCACTACATTCATGACACTTATCTGGTATCTCAAGTCTGGGGATAACTATTCACAATTTACTTACAACAATATCCACAAAGTAAATTATGTAGTTGGGATAAGTCCTATATTCAATTCATTGAATATCATCGAAATTGGTAGCATTCTCATCAATATACTTTCAAGTATATTCTACCACATCTCTCAGTTTGTCTTAGTTTAATGATACTCCTATATCATTAATCGACAACGGACATTTAGAATAACTCAGTTACTCACGGATTAAACATGCAAATATAGGATAACAATATTATAAATGAAAATAAACATAATCCAAATTTTATTTCATCAAAATAATAAATTTTTACAATATCCTTCATCCAAATACTAACCACAGTTTTGCATGAAACTATTAGCTAAACGAAGTCCAATTCCATTGGCAGGTCCAATAAGCTTGTCTCTAGCCAAAGCCTTAGTGAAAGGATCAGCTAAGTTATCATTTGTGTGAACTTTCAATAGATTAATTTCACCTTCACAGACTTGTTCCCGAACATATTGATACTTCCGTAGAAAATGTAGGTGCCGCTTCATGACTCGGGTTCATTGGAAAATATGATCGCGGCGAATTGTCACAATACATATCAATAGGTAATTCAAATGAAGGCATAACACCAAGCCCTGAAATGAATTTCCTAATCCAAATAGCCTCCATTGCAGCTTCGAAGCGGCTATGTATTCGGCTTATGTCGCAGAACATCGCAATCAGTACTCTGCTTCTTGCTCTTCCCGATCAACTGCTCCTCCATTGATGACAAAGACATAACCCGTCGAGAATTACGTATCATCTTTATCACCTTTGCCGGGCGCATCCGCGGTAACTGCACACCAAGAGCTGTATCGGATTTCCACCATACACTAAAACATATCTTCATTATTCCTTAGATACTTTAGAATATGTTTACGGCAGTCCAGGAAGTTCACCGGATTACATTGATATCGTCGGTCATGTTACGGCGAACGCCACATCGGCCTTGTGCATCTCACGGCATATATAATAATAGATCCTGCTGCCGAAGCATAAGGAACTTCGCATGCATGCCACTTGGCAGGTGTTGAAGCACGCATATCGCTACATAAGCCATGCTTTACTTCCATCGGCAAATATCCTTTCTTGGAATTTTGCATATTGAATCTCTTCAATATTTTATCAATGTAACGCTTTGACTTAAACCAATTAAGCTTTGACCTATCTCGGTATATCTTGATTCCCGAGAATGTATTGACTTCTCTAAATCCTTCATGGAAAAACACTTCCCAAGATATGCCTTAACATTTTGCAAACTTGGAATGTCTTTTCCCATAATTAATATGTCATTGACATAAAGGATAAGGAAAATTACATCACTCACACTAACTTTGTGATATACACATGGCTCATAAAAATTTTGAATAAATCCATACATTTTGATTTCTTCATCAAATCTCTTATTCCATTGCCTTGATGCTTGCTTCAATCAATAAATGGACCTTTGAAGTGCATACAGCGGTTTGAAATTGTGGATTCACGAACCCCTCGGGTTGCTTCATATAGATGTCTTCATCTAAGCGACCATTCAAGAAGGCAGGGTTTGACATCCATTTGCTATATCTCATAGTCATAGTATCTTTGCTATAGCTTTGAGAATTCTAATAGCTCTAATGTCTTTCACGAGAGAAAAGGTATCCTCGTAATCTATGCCATAAGTTGAGTAAAACCTTGCGCAACTAGACGCAGCTTTATAGGCGTGTATATTACCATCCATGTCAGTCTTTATTTTATAGAGCCACTTACTTCCAACCACCTTAGCGTTTGGAGGTAAGTAGACCTCTTCCCATACTTCATTTTCTCTCATGGATTGCATTTTCCCATTCATTGCAACTTGCCATTTTTCCTTTTCAGGACTTGCCATGGCAGCTTTGTAACTAGTAGGCTCTCCAAGATCTCCTAACATAGTTTCCTCAACTCTACGTTAAGACATAGGCGTTCGGTGCAGCGTAGACCTACGGATCTCGACGGGAATCACTTCAACTTCGGTGGAGGACCCGGACTATCAGGTTCTATCGGAATGCGTTAGTGTTTTGAGGAAGGTAATGCATCTTCATGATCATCTTCGGATCATAAACCCTCCCATGAATTCTTGAGATCACGAGATCACTTTCAAGAAAATCTCCACACCTAGCAACAATTACTTTATTTTTAGTTGGATAGTAGAAATAATAACTCATAGTTTCCTTAGGGTATCCTCTGAAGATACACTTCTGAGATCTTTGTTGGAGTTTATCTGCTGAGTCGGTCTAACATACGCCTCGCAACCCCGGACCTTTAAATAAGACAGGTTAGGAGCTTTACCATGCCATATTTCATATGGTGTCTTATCAAATTCTTTGTAGGAACCATATTTAGAATCTTGAACAGCTGATTCTAAAGCATAATACCAAAAGGATAAAGGTAGAGTAGTAAGATTAAACATAGATCGTATCATGTTCAACAATGTATGATTTCTTCTCTCGGATACATTTTGTTGTAGAGTATATGGAGAAGTGAGATTCTGGACAATTTCATTCTCAGCTAAGTAATATTTAAACTCTTGGCTTAGATACTCGCCTCCTCTATCGGATCGAAGAGCTGTAATCTTCTTTCCCAGTGCAGTTCTATACTGCTTTGAAAACCTTAAATGTTTCAAACACTTCATGTTTATGCTTAAGTGAATAAACATAACCATACTTGGTGAAATCATCGTTAAAGGTTAAGTAGCTAGCACATCTCTTTGACACATGTCTAAATGGTCCACACACATCAATATGAATAAGACCAAGTAGATCGGGCGCCCTCTCCATATTGCTATGAAAAGGTTTCTTAGTCATCTTCCCAAATATGCATGACTCACATTTATCAAATGATTCATCATTGATACTTTGCAAAAGCCCTTCACGTTGTAGCTTTTGCATGCGAGCCTTGCCTATATGAGCAAGTCTACAATGCCAAATATAAGAAGAATTCAAGTCCAACTTTATTTTCTTATTGATGCTAAACATCGAATTATATTTGTTAGATTCATTTCCAATCACATCAATTTCAAACACATCATTCACGATGTCGCATTAAAATAAAATACACCATTTAAAGAAACGAAATTCCATACGTGAAATAGTATGAGTAAAACCATCATCCAATAATATTGAAAAGGAAACAACACCTCTAATTATAGAAGGTGCATAATGACAGAATTGTTCACTAACGAGTACTAAGCCGAAGCAATACTAAACTAAGCGTTCCTATGGCTTGCGGTGCATGTCGCCATTTCCACGTGCAGATATTGCTCCATATAGGCTAGCTTCTCTCCACTCTAAAACCTGCATGTATTACAAATGTGAATACACATCGATATCATATACCCGGGAATTTTTATGATTTAGAGTAAATTTTTCAATGACAAATAAATTACACGAAGAACCGGCTCCAGAGGACCCGTCATACTTCATCTTATTTGCCGCCAATTCATCAAGATAGAAACAAGTTTCTCTTCCAATGCCCAGACGACCTTGCGGTGGTGGCATGCTTGATCCTTTTAGGATTTTCCTTCCTAGGGAAGTGGGTACTTCTTGGGTTACGGTTGATAGGCCATAACCTTTTTACCTTTATCAACTTTCCCCTTTCCCTTCACCTTCTTGTTGTTGCACGCGTGCTGCGGTTTTGGCTTATTAATCCTTCCACCCTGAATAGCGATTACACGGGGAGTAGGAGCTATACGAGGTAACCCTTTTCATAATAATTAGTCAATGCATGTAGGTCGAGTAGCTGTCTTCCCCACGCAGTGCATTGAAGTTCGAACAAAACCATTGAAATCCTTGTTAAGGGATCTGTTGATCAAGTTCACGGCCATGTCATCTTCATAAGTTTTGCCAAGTGCCCTTAATTGGTCTATGTATCCTTTCATCTCCAATACATGAGCACTTACGAGTTTACCCTCTCCCTCTGCGGTTGTGTATGTCATGCGATCAAATCATAAATTTCGACGGCAGTTGGTTTCTCTAACATGGTTGAAGTTCATCGAGCATGACGGATGGGTAATAGTTTTCGGCTGCTTTTGAAGAAGCGGGTTCCATCGTTCCCAACATTAGGCAAGCCACATCGTTATGGCGCTTATACTCAATTTTCAAGCATCCTTTCGCTTGAGGAGAGTCAGTCTTTGGTTGCCGGGACAAGGTGTGTACAAATAATTCAAACGTATAGCAACTCTCTGACAATTCTCAAGCGGGTGCGATCAATCATTGAGTTATTAGAGAGCGGTAAAATTTTTCGATCAAAAAGCTTTTGAGCGGAGAACTTAGTGCAGTGTTAGTGTTATCGTTGTTTTGAGCCATTTCTCAGAGAAAAAATTCAAGTATTAGTATTTTCGATAATACACTTTTCAAGAAAATGAAATATACCCAAGGTAATATAAACATATAACCATATAATTTTCTCGAAAACTAGGATCTGAATTATCATAGATTCATTATCAGGTTGATCTGCTAGTAACGAAAGCACATAATAAGATAATCTGTCGAACAATAATTGGCAAATAATTTCCAATTCCTAGATCATTATGGGATTTATATTTTCCAACGCTATTGCAAATACAAACATGTTTCATCCCATCTTATACCTTGAGTCCAGTTCTCACTTCCTACTCAACTTAAGTGTCTAACTTAAGGAGCGCAAATATATATGTTCATGTAAGGTCGATTTACATAAAGATTTACCTCTCATTACAATCTCGTCAAGTTTGACATGGCGTAAATTGCAACTTCAAGTGTTCCTTTTAATTAGATGGCACATTATAATTTATAAAGGGTACTAGTTTTGATTTTATGTGGTCAAATCAAATATGTACAAAGATGTCATGCATTCATCTTGTAGCATAAATTTTAATAAAAAAACTTTTATTATCAATTCATAAAGATCAAATTATCAAAGTTTTGATTGAGGTCTTGTGCGCCAATCAAAGGAATTTACCTTTAATTATCGTCCATTATACCGTACTTTTGCATAAGTGTAAACACTTAGTGTTTGGGGTAATTACCACGAAGTGGGCATGGAATTAAAGCTAATTAAGCCCTTAAGATGATTTTGTACGCATAGCCTACTTGGTAACTCCAATTTGACTCGCAAGAAAGCGGAGAGTTTGGTGTGTGAAGCAATAACCTCCCTCTTTGGGGTCACAATTTAATGCGCTCCCTCCTAGTACTTCCTCACTCCGTCCGTCAAGTTGGGTGAGCCGTTCTCACTTTTTGTACCAAAATCATCAATCAATTAAACTATTGAAAACTTAGCTCTTCAAAAACAAATCAAATTTCACCATTTTTTAGTCCGTATTATTTTTCTATTCAAAATTACCCTTTGCTTAAAACTGTTATACATAATAAACAAACAAGTAAACAAATAAAAATAAATAACTAAAAACAATGTACATAACTAACAATTTAATACGTGTAAACAAGTAGCCACATGCAACTTATTTGATAAAACCCTATTAATAATCAATGTCTAGGTTAAATTAATGTATATATTAATTAGGGCTTTCACTCCAGCAATAGAAAATGAGTCACATACATCAACGATTCGATTAAGTAAACCCTTAATAAAATATACCAAATTGCACATAATAGATTCATTAATATATAATTGGAGTCTTCCCCAATTCAAGATTTATCATAATTAAACATGTGATAAATATCTTAACAATTAAACAATATTCAAGCAACTATCCATGACAAACATACATGTATTATCATGGATATATCATAACAATTATTCAAATAGTCACAAGATCGCATATAATAATTCCATGTCACATAACATATTATTCATGAATTAATCAGGTAACATATATATTAATTCTAGGTTTTTGATAATGTTAACAAACAATTTTAAAACCCTAATAATATTTTTAAATGTGTGACTAAAAAAATAAAGTGCGCCCTTAAAAATAAAATCGACCAAAAAAACTAAAACCTAAGATTAACTATATCAAACAACATACAATTATTCGTTTTATTACGCGTTTATGTAATGAATTACTCATTAAAACCAATGACTCGTGATGCCACTGTTGGAATTATATATCATGACAATCAATAAATAAAACACAAAACATCAAAGTATACATGCGGACGCGTATTGGAAAGATTAACGAATAATTAATTAACATAAACAAGAATATGCGTACCTTACTTGATTCTAGCCGAACAAGAATCAAATCCACAAAACTAACAATTGGATGAGCCCTAATTAGGGTTTATAGGATTATATGTATTACCCCTACGTTTTGTAATTAATTCAATCCAAGAATACTAACAATAATGTGTTAGTACCACTTTCTGTAAACAGCGTACTATCTTGAATTAAAAGAATGCTAGTTTTAATCAAACAAATAACTTGAGTTGGAAAATCAAAGTGATCGATCACCTAGAGGGTAGAGAGGGTGTCGACCGGTTTTAAGCACAAAAAACACACACAAACTTTTTAGGTTTAGCTTAATGAGTACAAGAGATCAATTACAAACACCATTGGTTTTGTATTTATACCCAATATAACTTGGAGAACAAGTTGGCTATGGGTTGGGTTATGGAAAACCCCAAACCCGATGGTCTAGGACTCCGGAGGGATTCTAGAACCTTCTCGATCTCTAATTTTATATTTAATCATTTCCAATTACATTTAACGACCGTTAGTCCATTGCAACTAATTACTTAACGTCCGTTATAGTTATTTCGTTTAATTAATAAATAAATACAACATTTATATTTAATTATTAACTTTAATTCTCATACGTAAAGTGTGCAATCCCGTGGTCTCGAGTTCGATCATAACTCACGTCTACTAATTTATATCCATAAAACTAACAATGTAATCATCATACAAGTAGTTTACAAACACAAGCTTAAGCGGGGGTGTGCAACCTTGATACATGTACGTAAAAGATGAGAATATGAGTACCATAACCAGAGTGTGATACCGTTAGTAAATTACATCATACCAGATTCTAACGCCCCATTTGCACCAATACAGTACCTAACACATACTCAAACTCTAAACTTGTGATTTAAGCCTAATTCTTTGGGTCTTTATCCTCGAAAAAATGTAAAGTATCATTTACAGACGAAATCTCAAATTTCTCTAGCTTCTTTTTAGCCAGAAATATTTTAGCCTAGCGAGCTTGTTTGGACCGGAGCAAACCTAGCATTAGCAAAAAGCGGTAGCGTTTATATTTTGCCTGTAATCTGACAACTTAATTGAGATTGATTTTGATAAATCTAGCTGTAGTGTTGAGCAGTAGCAGAAAGCGGTAGCAAATATATTTCGAATTTTGCTAGACCCACAAAGGATCTCCTACAAAAACAATCCATCCCACAAAAAAAACCAATCCCCCGCTGACACCTCAACGTATGAATTGTTTTTGTGGGAGATCCTTTGTGGATGTATCATTATTCTTATATTTCAACGCTTATTTTAGTAGCATTTGTATACTAGTGTTTAAACAAAATCCAAAGCGCTACATGCATGCACATAGCCCAACAATCTTTATATTCGAATGCTAAACACTAGTTGGTCTAAAACGGTTCAAAAAGTTGCGCCCCAAATATACCTAATTAGAATGATCTTCAGTTCTTCACTTATAAAAATTTGATATTTCTGTGTACATGCAATACGTACAAACTCACAAAGGACTAGTTTAATATCTTGATCTTTATTTACGGTTAGATATTTCAATATTTTGCCTAAATTGACACTCATGAAATCACGGTTCCGTTAGAGCATCACAAACCCGTGATTAATATAATATGAGTTTAGTTTTCTATATTTAAGTTTACGTTGCATAATATTCAGGGAACGCTTTTCCTTTAGACGAAATGGTTTCAACAGTCGTGGTGGCGACAATATTAGTGCTTTTAACAGATATCATAGGGGGAGTGTTCGGGATCAGGTTCACGATAAGCGGAAGAGAGTGTTTCTCACATAAAGCCGAGTATGGTGCAACAGTTCGATTTTCTTTTGTTGTTATTAACGTCGAAGATATTGATGATTGGCATTATACTGCATATGGTACCGATCTTATGGTATTCATTTCCCTTTATCTACTTTACACATTATTAGGTATCAAACTCAATATTTGCCATTAAAAACAAGTATCGAATTCAATAATTCCAAGTATGTTTCTCTTGGTAAGGTAAATTATATATCGCTTGATGATGTATTTTACATATTGTTGTTGTGATTAGGTCAAAGGACCTAATGCTGAGCTAATCCAAGAGTTTCGTGACAAAACAAGTGGGAATTCTGAGTTTGTGGCACATAACGAAGGCGTTTATCAGTTCTGTTTCTCTAATGAATCGCCGTTCCAGGAAACCCTGGACTTTGATGTCCATTCAAGTCACTTTATAGGGGCGTTGAGCATGCGAAAGATGGTGAGATCTTTACTCAATTTTTTCTTTACATGTGGGATGTTCAAAACTTGTTTGAAATCTCTATATCCCCCCAAGTGTTCGCTGTAGTCCACAAGATTTTTTCGTTTCATGTTAAGGACTTAAGAGTATCACGTTGAGTAAAACGACGAGACCAATATATTTTAAACATTGTGCTTACTTTTTATTAACAAATTGCTAATCCTTCAAACTGCAACAAGAACAATGTAATTTGTAAGAATGAATAAGTTTCGGACCCAATAATAAGTATTTGTGATACGAAATAGTTAATGTACAACTCGATTCTTGTTTTTGTTTTGCAGATCATTTTAAACCAATAATGGAACAAATAGAGATACTAGATGAAGCTCTATTGAGAATTCGATTTGAGCAAAGTTGGCTAAAGTCTAAGGCAGATCGTCATGCGATAAGTATAAACTATATATTACTCTTTAACATCAAACAAAAAAGATAAAGAAATGCTCTTTTTAACAGTCAATTTTAATGTGTTTGATTTGCAGTAAATGAAAAGATTAGCAAGAGAGCTATGCACAAAGTTGTCGCTGAATCATTTGCCATGATTGGTGCTAGTGTATTGCAAGTGTACCTTC
This sequence comes from Chrysanthemum makinoi, assembly GCA_910596185.1. Classification (NCBI taxonomy): domain Eukaryota; kingdom Viridiplantae; phylum Streptophyta; class Magnoliopsida; order Asterales; family Asteraceae; genus Chrysanthemum; species Chrysanthemum makinoi. The sequence goes on from OU343224.1 coordinate 184,276,457, forward strand.
TTACACGTCTCTTCAAACGAAAGCTTGGGATGTCGAGTGTTTAATGCATACTAAAAGTGTAGTCTTCTGTGTTAACTAGTATGGATCAACTTTAGGCACATTTTAAACCCATCATATACTTGTGTGCGCCCATGTGGCGAAAAAGCTAAAGCGTGTTTGAGAAAGCTAGACGATCAAGATATGTTAGAATGGACTAACCGAGCAGTGTCGTTTAAAAGAAGGAAATGTATTTTTAAATGAGACAAGTGTTGGTTTTATGGATATAAATTAGTAGACGTGAGTTAGGATCGAATTCGAGACCACGGGATTGCACACTTTGCGTATGAGAATTAAAGTTAATAATTAAATGTAATAGTTATATTTATTTATTAATTAAACGAAATAATTATAACGGACGTTAATTAATTAAGTGTAATGAACTAGCGTCGTTAAATGTAATTGAAAAGGACTAGATTGCAAATTAATATTGGGAGGGTCCGGAATCTAACGATCGGCTAGGGGTGTTTCCCAACCCAACCCAAACTCAACTTGTTCTCCAAGTTTAGTTAAGTATATATATACAAGGCTAGGGGTCTTGGATTTGTATCTCTTGTACTCATTAAGCTAAAACCTAAATTGTTGTGTGTGTGTTTGCTTAAAACCGGTCGACAACCACTCTTGGGGGTCGATTCATAGATTTTCCAAAAACAAAGTTATTTGTTTAATTAAAACTAGCATGCCTTTAATTCGGTATAGTGCGTGTGTACAAGAAAGTGGTACTAACACATTATTGTTAGTATTCTTCGATTGAATTACAAAATCGGTAAGGGGTAATTCACATAATCCTATAAACCCTAATTAGGGTTCATCCAATTGCTAGTTTTGTGGATTTGATTCTTGTTCGGCTATAATCAAGAAAGGTATGCATAGTCTTGTTTATGTTAATTAATTATTCGTTAATCTTTCCTATACGCTTCAGCATGTATACTTTGATGTTTTGTGGTTTATTTATTGAATGTCATGTTATATAATTCCAACAGTGGCATCACGAGTCATTAGTTTTAATGAGTAATTAATTACTAAACGCGTAAAAAACGAATAATTGTATGTTGTTTGATATGATTAATCTAGGGTTTGCTATTTTTTTTTGCATGGGTCGATTTTTTTATATATGGGGCGTACCCCATTTTTTTTGGTAGTCGATTCATTAAAAAAAATTTAGGGTTTTAATTGTTATGTTAACCTTATCGAAACCTAGCATTAATATATGTGTTACGTGATTAATTCATGAATAATATGTTATGTGACATGGAATGATATGCGATCTTGTGACTAACTGAATAAATGTTATGATATATCCATGATGATACATGCATGTTTGTCATGGATAGTTGCTTGGATATTGTTTAATTGTTAAGATATTTTATCACATGTTTAATTTTTGATAAATCTTGAATTAGGGAAGACTCCAATTATATATATTAATGAATCAGTTATGTGCAATTTGGTATATTTTAATTAAGGGTTTACGCAATCGATTCGTCGATGTATGTGGCTCACTTTCCATTGAGAGAGTGAAACCCCTAATTAATATATACATTAATTAACGTAGACATTGATTATTAATAGGGTTTTATCGAATAAGTTGCATGTGGCTACTTGTTTACACGTATTAAATTGTTTATTATGTGTGCATTGTTTTTAGTTGTTTATTTTTTTATTTGTTTACTTGTTTGTTTATTATGTGCGACAGTTTTAAGCAAAGGGTAATTTTGAATAGAAAATATCTGGACTAAACAATGGTGAAATTTGATTTGTTTTGAAGAGTTAAGTTTTCAATAGTTTAATTGATTGATGATTTTGGTACAAATGGTCTGAACGGCTCACCCAATTTTGACGACTGTGTGGGAAGTACTAGGAGGTGAGCGCATTAAATTGTGACCCTAAAGAGGGAGGTTATTGCTTGGCGTGACCAAACTCTCGCTTGCTTGAGTCAAATTGGAGCTACTAAGTAAGCCATAAATGTACAAACTCATCTTAAGGGCAAATTAGTTTTAATTCCATGCGCCAATTCGGTGGTAATTACCCGAAACACTAAGTGTTTACACTTATGCAAAAGTACGGTATAATGGCGATAATTAGCGCTTAAATTCCTTTATTGGTGAACCCAATACCTCAATCAAAATTTTGATAATTTGATATTTATGAATTGGTAATAAAAAGTTTTTTATTAAAATTATGCTACAAGATGAATGCATGACATCTTCATACATATTTGATTTGACCACATAAAATCAAAACTAGTACCCTATATAAATTAAGTTATGTGCCATCTAATTAAAAGGAACACTTGAAGTTGCAATTACGTCATGGCATTACTTGGCGAGATTGTGATGGAGATGTAAATCTTTATGTAAAGTCGGACCTTACATGAACATATTTGCAGTTCTTTAAGTTAGACACTTAAGTTGAGTAGTAAGTGAGACCGGACTCAAGGCATAAGATGGGATGAAACATGTTTATATTTGCAATAGCGTTGGAAAATATAAATCCCATAATGATCTAGGAGTTGGAAATTGTTTGTCAATTATTGTTCGATAGATTACCTTATTATATGCTTTCGTTACTAGCATATCAAATGATGTAATGAACCTATGATAATTGGATTCTAGTTTTCTAGAAAATTATATGGTTATATGTTTATATTACCTTGGGTATATTTTATTTTCTTAAAAAGTTGTATTATCAAAAATACTAATACTTGAACTTTTTTCTGTAGAAATGGCTCAAAACAACGATAACACTAACACTGCACTAAGTTCTGCGTTCAAAAGTTTTTTTGATCTAGAAAAGTTGGTAGCTCTAAGAATTTCAATGATTGGCAAGCTCTTGAGAATTGTCTGGAGATTCTTGATCGGTTGGACTATCTGTACATGCCTTGCCCTGCTGAACCAGCACCTGCCACACCTCAAGCGGAAAAGGCTGCTTGGAAAATTAAGTATAAGCGTCATAACGATGTGGCTTGTCTTATGTTGGGAACGATGGAACCTGCTCTCCAAAAGCAGTTTGAAAACTACTTCCCATCTACCATGCTCGATGAACTTCGAACTATGTTCGAAAAACCTGCGGTTGTTGAGATTTATGATTTGATCGATGCATTACACAGCTGCAAGCAGGGAGAGGGTAAACCCGTAAGTGCTCATGTATTGGAGATGAAAGGATACATGGACCAATTAATGGCACTTGGCAAAGTTTGTGAAAATGACATTGCTGTGAACTTGATCCGAGATCCTTAACAAGGATTTCAATGGTTTTGTCTGAACTTCAATATGCACTGCGTGGGGAAGGCGATTCTTGACCTACACGCATTGCTAATTGATTATGAAAAAGGGTTACCTCGAAGGCCCTACTCCCCAGGTACTTGCTATTCAGGGTGGAAGGATAAATAAGCCAATACCGCAACGTGCGAACAACAAGAAGGGGAAGGGAAAAGGGAAAGTTGATAAAGGTAAAAAGGTTATGGCCTATCAACCACAACCTAAGAAGTACCCTACTCATAGGAAGGAAAATCCTAAAAAGGATCAAGCATTCCACCATTGCAAGGTCGTTGGGAATTGGAAGAGAAACTGTGTTCTCTATCTTGATGAATTGCGGGAAAATAAGATGAAGTATGACGGGTACTCGGACGCCTGTCCTTCAGGTAATTTATTTGTCATTGAATTATTTACTCTAAATCATGAAAATTCCTGGGTATATGATACTGGATGTGGTATTCACATTTGTAATACACTGTAGGGGTTTAGAGTGGAGAGGAAGCTAGCCTATTGGGAGCAATATCTGCGTGCGGGGGAAATGGCGCACAGCAGTGTTGAAGCCATAGAACGTTTAGTTTAGTATTGCCTTCGGGCTTAGTACTGTTATTGACCAATTTTCATTACGCACCTTCTATAATTAGAGGTGTTGTTTCCTTTTCAGTATTGTTGGATGATGGTTTCACTCATACTATTTCACGTAATGGAATTTCTGTTTTTTTAAATTGTGTATTTTATTTTAATGCGATTACTGTGAATGGTGTGTTTGAAATTGATGTGATTGGAAATGAATCTAACAAATATAATAATTCAATGTTTAGCATCAATAAGAAAATAAAGTTGGACTTGAATTCTTCTTATCTTTGGCATTGTAGACTTGCTCATATAGGTAAGGCTCGCATGCATAAGCTGCAACAAGAAGGGCTTTTGCAAAATATCAATGATGAATCATTTGATAAATGTGAGTCATGCATATATGGGAAGATGACGAAGAAACCTTTTCATAGCAATATGGAAGGCGGCGTTCGATCTACTTGGTCTTATTCATACTGATGTGTGTGGACCACTTAGACACGTGTCAAAGAGAGGTGCTAGCTACTTTTTAACCTTTATGATGATTCGGCCGTTATGGTTATGTTTATTTACTTAAGCATAAACATGAGGTGTTTGAAACATTTAAGGTTTTCAAAGCAGAAGTAGAGTTGCAATTGGGAAAGAAGATTAAAGCTCTTCGATCCGATAGAGGAGGCGAGTATCTAAGCCAAGAATTTAAAGATTACTTAGCTGAGAATGGAATTGTCCAGAATCTCACTTCTCCACATACTCCACAACAAAATGGTGTATCTGAAAGAAGAAATCATACATTGTTGGACATGATACGATCTATGTTTAATCTTACTACTCTACCTTTATCCTTTTGGGATTAAGCTTTAGAATAAGTTGTTCGCATTCTAAATATGGTTCCCACAAAAAGGTTGATAAGACACTATATGAAATATGGCATGGTAAAGCTCCTAACCTGTCTTATTTAAAGGTTTGGGGTTGCGAGGCGTATGTTAGACGGACTCGCAGATAAAATCCAACAAAGATCGTAAAGTGTATCTTAGTAGGATACCCTAAGGAAACTATGGGTTACTACTTTTACTATCCAACTGAAAATAAAGTAATTGTTGCTAGGTGTGGAGATTTTTTTTGAAAATGATCTCGTATCTCAAGAATTTGAGTGGGAGAATTTATGATCTGGAAGATGATCATGAAGATGCATTACCTTCTGAAAACACTAACGTACTTCCGGTAGAACCTGATTGTCTGGGTCCTCCACCAGAAGTTGAAGTGATTCCCGTTCATAGATCCGTAAGGCAAGTTGCAATGAATGGGGAAATGCAATCCATGAGAGAAAATGAAGTCTGGAAAGAGGTAGACTTACCTCCAAACGCCATGGTGGTTGGAAGTAAGTGGCTCTATAAAATAAAGACTGACATGGATGGCAATATACACATCTATAAAGCTCGTCTAGTTGCGCAAGGTTTTACTCAAACTTATGGCATAGATTACGAGGAGACTTTTTCTCCTGTAGCGGACATTAGAGCTATTAGAATTCTTATAGCTATAGAAGTGTACTATAACTATGAGATATGGCAGATTTATGTCAAAATCGCCTTCTTGAATGGTCGCTTAGATGAAGACATCTATATGAAGAAACTTGAGGGGTTCGTGAATCCACAATTTCCAAACCGTGTATGCAAACTTCAAAGTTCCATTTATGGATTCAAGCAAGCATCAAGGAAATGGAATAAGAGATTTGATGAAGAAATCAAAAGGTATGGATCTATTCAAAATCTTGATGAGCCATGTGTATATCACAAAGTTAGTGGGAGTGATGTAATTTTCCTTATCCTTTATGTCGATGACATATTAATTATGGGAAAAGACATTCCAAGTTTACAAAATGTTAAGGCATATCTTGGGAAGTGTTTTTCCATGAAGGATTTAGGAGAAGCTGCATACATTTTGGGAATCAAGATCTACCGAGATAGGTCAAAGTGGTTAATTGGTTTAAGTCAAAGCGCTTACATTGATAAAATATTGAAGAGATTCAATATGCAAAATTCCAAGAAAGGATATTTGCCGATGGAAGTAAAGCATGGCTTATGTAGCGATATGTGTGCTTCGACACCTGCTGAAGTGGCACGCATGCAGAAAGTTCCTTATGCTTCGGCAGTAGGATCTATTATGTATGTTGTGACATGCACAAGGCCAGATGTGGCGTTCGCTCAGAACATGACCAGTCGATATCTACAGAATCCGGGTGAACTTCACTGGACTGTTGTTAAACATATTCTAAAGTATCTGAGGAATACGAAAGATATGTTTTTAGTGTATGGTGGAAATCCATACACAGAGCTTGGTGTTACAGGTTACTGTGATGTGCCCTGGCAGTGTGATAAAGATGATACGAAGTCTCAGACGGGTTATATCTTTGTCATCAATGGAGGAGCAGTTGACTGGAAGAGCAAGAAGCAGAGTACGATTGCGATGTCTGCTTCGGAATCTGCAATGGAGTCTGTTCGGATTAGGAAATTCATTTCAGGGCTTGGTGTTATGCCTTCAAATTAATCGCCTATTGATATGTATTGTGACAATTCTGCTACAATCATATTTGCCAATGAACCTGGAGTTATGAAGGGCACCAGAAATTTTCTACGGAAGTATCACTATGTTCAGGAACAAGTCCGTGAAGGTGAAATTAATCTATTGAAAGTTCACACAGATGACAACTTAGCTGATCCTTTCACTAAGGCTTTAGCTAAAGACAAGCTTATTTGTCTTGCCAATGGAATTGGACTTCGTTTAGCTAATAGTTTCATGCAGAACTGTGATTAGTATTTGGATAAAGGATATTGTAAAACATTTATTATTTTGATGAAATAAAGTTTTGATTATGTTTATTTTCATTTATAATATTGTTGTCCTATATTTGCATGTTTAATCTATGAGTAACTAAGTTATTCTAAATGTCCGTTGTCGATTAATGATATGGGAGTATCATTAAACTAAGACAAATCTGAGAGATGTGGTAGAATATACTTGAAAGTATATTGATGAGAATGCATACCAATTTCAGATGATATTCAATGAATTGAATATAGGACTTATTCCAACTACATAATTTACTTTGCGGATATTGTTATAAGTAAATTATGAATAGTTATCATCAGGACTTGAGATACAGATAAGTGTCATGAATGTAGTGCATTTCTGTGGAGCAACTTAACGCTATACGTAACTGGTAGTCATAAAGGTTGTTTCCAGAAGTGTTGCAAAGTTTGTGGGTTAGTCTCGTAGTCAAGATAGAATTTGTTCATTCAAATTTATTTGGAGTTTATTTAATACGTTGGGCCCTCGTAGGGTTGACAAGATGTTTGTGCGGGTCGCACCCAAAATCTCCCCTAAATTTGGTAATTTTGGTCAATCACTTATAACGAGAAACAAAATAGTTTAATAAAGAATGACTTAATTCCATATATTTATTTAACGTGGTATTAGAAACAAAAGGATAATAATAATGAGAAATCATTAAAAGGTTTTCCAGGAGCCTTACTCGAGTCATACTAGAGGCATCGAAGTGTTGCTAGACGCTAACCGATGTGATCACTCTATTAAGATATATCCAAGTGGGAGCTGTTGGTTTTATGGATATAAATTAGTAGACGTGAGTTATGATCGAACTCGAGACCACAGGATTGCACACTTTGCGTACGAGAATTAAAGTTAATAACTAAATGTAATAGTTATATTTATTAATTAATTAAACGAAATAATTATAACAGACGTTAAGTAATTAAGTGTAATGGACTAACGGTCGTTAAATGTAATTGGAAAGGACTAGATTGCAAATTAATATTGGGAAGGTTCCGGAATCCCTTGAGGGATACCATAACCGATCGGCTAGGGGTGTTTCCCAACCCAACCCAAACTCAACTTGTTCTCCAAGTTTAGTTGAGTATATATATACAAGACTAGGGGTCTTGGATTTGTATCTCTTGTACTCATTAAGCTAAAACCTAAATTGTTTTGTGTGTGTTTGCTTAAAACCGGTCGACAACCACTCTTGGGGGTCGATTCATAGCTTTTCCAAAAACAAAGTTATTTGTCTAATTAAAACTAGCATGCCTTTAATTCGGTATAGTACGTGTGTACAAGAAAGTGGTACTAACACATTATTGTTAGTATTTTTGGATTGAATTACAAAATCGGTAAGGGGTAATTCACATAATCCTATAAACCCTAATTAGGGTTTTGATAACGCTACACGCGTCGTTCGGGGTCAAAGGAACTTCCTTTTCGTCGAGCAAGTTTTTCAACACCCTAGGCAGTGAACCTAATCGTTGTAGTGTAGTATTAGGGTAAGCCACGGGAATTGATATCGTTCTCTAGGGGAATAGGAATGCTAGTGAGGAGTTACTACGCTAAGGTTGGGGTTGAGGAAGATTATTTTTTTTTATCTTTTTTATGTTTTTTAGGAAATGGAAAAGTACGAATCTCAGGGTTTGGATTTGGGGGTGTTGGTACTTCTACCGATTACTCTACTTATCTAATCTAACTAGTGGGTAGTCTATGTCTAATTAATGTGTGCTCGTATGATGATTTAAAGATGTGTTTACTTAGGTTTTATTACTCCTTAATTATCTCCTATTGATGGTTGAATTGTCACGTCCTTATTCTTAATCGCGTTGTGTGTCTAAGGTCGTAGGGTATGCGTTTATCCCTAACACTTTGAAACTACCAAAGGGTCTCGTCTACAAAATCTCTAGGATTTATAAACTCTAACTCTAAGGTACTCTTTGGATGGTTTAGCCTACAACTACTCTAGGTGTTATAGTCTAAGGTTTACAAAGATTAATCAAGCATTAACTACACAACGAATGACCTATCGCATTACTAGATCTGTTAGGATCCAAATAATATTGTGTGTGATGATTCGGGTGGTCTTGGATGATCAAAATACATGTTTACCATTTTAGAGAGAGAAAGTAGAGAGAGAGGGGGTGTTCTTGCTAGAGGTTTACACAAAGGAAAGGTTAGATTGAATGAGAAGCACCACCCATTCCATGGATGGAAGGGGTATTTATAGTTACAGACATAACGACCTCCTATCGGCCTGTGGATCAGGCATACAGTGGGTAAAGACCCGTCCTTCCTCCACGGTGTTACACAAAACTAAACTACGCTACAAACTAACTAATAAACTACTAAGTAACGTAAATAACGACTAGTCTACGAGCTAACTTATGCTAGATAATATTTGGGGTGGCCGACTCTTTACTGTAGAATTTTCTAATTCCTAACAGTCTCCCCCTAAGGGAGGTCACCCCATGTTTTACAATTCGAATCCTAGCATTCTATTCATTGACTTCGTTCTTGAGCTCGTAGACTTGAATTCTTCATTTCCGCAATCTTTGTGCTTTAGTAGTGATTCTTTAAGGTCCGAAAACTTTGTACTTTAAGTGGAGGCCTTTAACTGATCCACATCTTTGATGATCTTCGAGCTTTCTTTGAGATCATCAGCCACAGTATATCTCTGGATCACCCTTTATTGTGTTGCCATCATGTGATGTTGTGACTTTCGGACCGACATGCTCACACTTTCTGGATCATGACATCTTTCCATCAGAGCAGCGGAAGCTTTACTGGTTCAAGATATTTGCAGCAGCGCAGCAGGAACATAGTATAAGAAATATCTGAGCCAGGTTCTGTAGATATGCACCAGTCATGATTACTTCAATTAAGTGTGGATGTTGTGAGCATGCGGCTTTGGATTGACTCCTTAATTCTATCAGTGCAACCGTCCAAATGTACCTGCAAACAACAGTTAGCAATAAAACACACAAAAGTGTCTTTGATCACTTTCGTTGAATTGAGGTACACGGCCCACGGTTCCCCGTTGATCAGTACAAGTACTGCCTGTGATCAGGTAGGATTCCTAAGAATCTCCTTGACAGGGCTTCACAGCTGCTCTAGCTGTTCTCAAACCGGAACGTCTCAAAGAAGACAACACGGAGTGAGTGAACCAGCGAATTGAGATTCACTGATTGATGAAAAATGATTTGAAAACAATCGCGTATTGCTTAGAAGAAAGAGTTTTGCAATACGACGAAGGTTTTATGAGAAATATCAATTTTTCAATCAAAATACTTTTTGTATATGAAGAGAGTACACATTCGATGTGCTAGAGAAAAGAAGAGATTCGCACATCGAACGGTTTTTCTAAAAGTATTTTTCAATCAGAGATACTTTTTGAATTTGAAAACATAAGTACACATTCGACGTGCTATAGAAAAGTAGGTTTGCACATCGAACGGTTTTTCCAAAAGTATTCGTCAATTCCATTCCTGGACCAAGGTTGATTCAAGATTGAATCTCCCCATCGTTTCTATCCAGTTGTCACAAGCTTGATCTTTTGCAAGATCTCACATGCCACCCACCAAGAGCTTGTGTGATGTTGGCTCTAGAAGGATTTCCATATTCATCGTGAATATTTTCATATCACTCGGATGTTCTGGCAATACCACAAGGATAATGCGTAGGACTCTTAATATATAATCTTACTTTCCACATTGTGTGAAACAGCAAGTCTTCATGAATTTAGTGTCCTAATGAGATATTGTGGATGATCTCTTGGCTCTAGACTCAATAGTGCACATTTGGTTCCTATGCCGGAGACTAGGGAGAGGGTCTCCTTCTTCAATATCAACAATCTCTAAGAGAAAGTCGATAGATTATGCCGGTTCCCCGTGAGAATGAAACAAGTCCTTTTAAGAGGAACTTGAGTGGCTTGGGAAGTTTAGTGCAGTGCGTCACTGGGTCCATGACGTCTTGTCTTCAATACCAGTGTTACCTTAGTAACAACCAGTAGCATATGTATTGAACCCGATTTCTGCCCTAAGGTTGAATTGATGGAGGGCTAGTTCTTTTTCATTCTTCAACCCCTTCAGTGCTTACCGAGACTTCATAACTAGAACCTTGTTGGGTTTATTCCAGTACTCGCTCCGTCTCAGTCCGCACTCTTCCCATATTCTCATTTTTCTCCTTTTTTCAATATTCCTAAGGACTCTACACTATTTAGTGGATTGTCCCTGGGAAGATCCCTCCGGTTCTGGCGGATCGTGGGAATAAATACCTAACCTCACCATCCTTATAACTCCATGCATAAAGTAAAATGGTCGGTCTTTTGGTACAGTTCATTCTTCCTTGAAACCAATTGAAAAATCATTTGGAAAAACAATCAAGGTACCTGAGATACGAGATCAAAGCATTTTGTACCCTAATAGTTTTGATCATTTAGAAAACCTCCCCCTCAACATGTGCATATGATTTGAAATTGTTTAGCACATGGAGGCAAGAGTTCTTTGAAATAATTTCTTTGAAATAATTTCTTGATCACAATTTCTTTAGAAAAAGCCTTTTGATTTTCTTTGGTAAATTCTCCCCCTCAATATGTGCATAGGATATTTAAAATCATTTTATCACATAGAGGCAAGATTTCTTTTGAAGTACATCCACGAATACAAAAGCCATTAAGAAACCATTCGCTCCCCCTCAATATGTGCTTCGAGATTCGAAAGCGTATAGCACATATGAGAGAGCAGCCTGCACATTTTCATCAAAACGATCACCTTTTATAAAATTTCATTATTAAATCACAAATTCTCCCCCGATCAAAAATATCAAACCCTTTGAGATTTTGGATCCCAAGTGATTTAATAAGGTTTATAAAACATTGGAGAATATGTGGCCAGGTTTAAATACTCATCATGTTTTTGGATAAATCCTCCTCCTCAACATGTGCATTGTATATTTGAAATCGTTTGGCACATGGAGGCAGGAGTGCCTTTAAAGGACTAAAACCAATTCCATTTAAACAGATAAGAGATTTAAATCACTATCTCTACCCCGATCAAAAATATCAAACCTCTTGAGATTTATGATCCCAATTGATTTAAATTATTTAGAAAATTTTGGGGAAAGACGTGGCAAGATTTAATATAGAAATTGACAGATAAGGAACAGATTTAGACATTAAAGATTGTTAGTGTCAGGTATGATGGTTTTAAAGAGATCTTTAAGTAAAATAAAACAATTTTACAATCAAACAAGAACAGAAAAAATTTCATTTTGAAAGATCTTGATTCTAAAGAAAAATCATACCATGACATAACATTAAATCTTTAGATCACCACATTTTAACGTACAAACGGACTCTTTTGAAGATATATTGTTTGAAAATAATTTATTTTAAATCACTCTCCCCCTCAATCGATGACAGTAGTCGATGATTGAGTGACTCAAGTTTTGATAAAATGAAGTCCGGTGATTTTCAAAATTAAGTCCAATTAATTTTCAAAACAATATTTTCCATTTTCAAAACAATTTAATCAAATTATTCAAAACTGTTTAAAAATGGTATCCTGCACAAAGATACGTTAGGTGGTTGAGAAGCTTTCGTTGTTGCTGTAGGGCTTGGAAGAAAACCCGTCTGCAGATGCAGTGAGACTTCTTCTTACGTTGCATTTTGAATGCCAACTGAGGTCAAATTAAGCGCCGTTTCTTCAATCACTTAGAAGAAAACCATCTGCTGATGCAGTGAGACCTCTTACGTTGCATATATGCCAACTCTCCATAGAAGTCCAGTTAAGCTCCGTTTCTTCATATGTAAACCCAAGATATAGTTACCCTTTCCTTTCGACATCCAATCATCATCAATAGTGGGATCCGGATCGGGAACATTCTTATACCAATATACCTGCATACGTTAGTGAACATACATACAGATATATGGTGGTCGACATCACCCAAACAACAATCGACTAATTCAAGTCAATTCAACATATCAATCAGTTCATATAAGGTATGGGAATAATGTGTTTATCAAACTCTAATCATCTAAACCTAAAAATCACATCCTAGAAACCTAGTCCTTCAACATAGGCAATTGTATTTTACAGATAAGCACGTAGGATGATTAAGATAATCTCGTTAGATGATACAGATTTGAAAACATTCTCCCCCTCAATCAATGACTCATTTTCTAAAAGGTTTAAACGCGCTGAAGTCATTGATTGAGTTTTCAATTTTTACGAAAACTCTGAATCTGATAGATTTACAAGCAACTCATTTTCCACCATTTTGAATACAACAAATATTTTTCTGAAGAATTATAGACGGAAAAACATTTGTGTAGGTACAGTAGTCCTTCGACATACTTTCCTCATTTTGTTTTAGGATAAGTGCACGACATATTTGAAAAATGGTTTAGCGTAGCACTTTCCTTTCTTGAAGAGCGGGTTGCTATCTGAAATAATAGCAAGCCATGGTTTAAGCACGGGTTACAGTCTGAAATAACTGTAAGCCATATTTGAGACATGTTTTGGAAAAGAATATTTACACCTCCTGCTCGAACTTCATCTATGGTCCTGTGCCATTATTGAATGACATTTCTAAGACCGCAGATGTTATCGATACCAGAAGACATGTCTTGGAAAACATATTTTTGGTATTTTTGAAATTTTCTGATTTTTATGGGTTTTTGATGGTTTTATAATTTTCTATTTTTCTTTTTACTGGTTTTAAATTTTTGTATTTGGTTTTTCTGATAAATATATACAAAGATAGAGTAGATGATATAATTTAAGAAGATGATGATACGAGTACCGAGATAAGGATATCGAGCAGCCCCGTTGAAGAAGATAGAAATCATCATCTCTCAAACGTCCACCACCAAAGCTTCCGAGGCTCCAGAATAGAAGATAGAACATGAGCCTTTTAGAAAGAGAGACTTTGGCAGCTTCCCCCCAAACCGAAAAACCTATAGCTGAGAAGATTCAAAGCTTTCTTTCAAGCTTTCATTAGCCAGGTGCACAAAGACGCACACCATTATCATCGATCTTGCTGCTCTCTTTAAGAATAATCACCGTGATTCTTCGTTCGAGGTTATATCATCCAATAGAACAACAGCAACGTATCATCCCACACATAAAACAATCTTCTCAAATTTCTTTTCTACTGACGTCCGAAGCGATCCATTCCAAAAGGTGTCAAGAGAACAATTCCCCCAAGTAGTTGAATTGATGCAGTCAGCTTCTTTGTATAATGCTCAAGAACTCTCCCGAATACACATCATGAGGGGAATGAAAACACCTTCCCATGTTCACATTTTTCTTCCCGGATGATCGTGTATGAAGCTCAAGTATACCAATACCCAAGGAAGGAATAACTGATAACATTGAAGAAGCAGGCCAAGTCACTGATTATCTCTGCGGATGACAATCTCTGCGGATGTCAACTCCGGAATAAGTGATTATATCTCTGAATCACTGATTAAGCCCTCAAGTGAAACAGCTGAGCGCCCCCAATGTACACACTCTCTCTCCCCTGATCATTGCGATACCATCGAAATCACCACACACTAGTGTACCTCTTTTATCTTCAGAAACTTTCTCTAACATCACTTACCCCACGTAGTTTAAATACTAACACTAAACGCCTTGATGAGTAAAACCTTGAGTTTCTCTGCGGTCATGACATTTGTTTTCCCGGGATATCTTCAATCACTTAGAAGAATTAAGTTCATCACGTTTACTCGTCATGAGTCAAACCTTGAGTTTCTCTGCGGTAATAACATTTGTCTTCCCGGGGTATCTTTAATTACTTAGAAGTATTAAGTTCATCAAGTTTACTCGCGTTTAGGTGCTTGTCTCCTTACGCCTTGCTGGATTTTGACACTTCAGAATCAGCAACTCTTTGTAAGTCCGTATACTAGAAATATTTTGAGAAGAACATCATTAGCTCAGATGTATCTGTGAGAATCAACTTGCCGAAGAATAACGTGAGCAAGTCTAATTAGGGATTAAATTTGGCTTTACACTCTTCCCTAATTAGTGCTCTCCCCTAAACCGACAATCTTTATGATGAATGCTTGAATTGAGAAGAAGTATTTAAATAATCAAATGCAACTCGTCTTTAGTCTTCTAACATGTAGCAGAAAAATGCAGAACTGACTGAAGACTCGACCTTCTTCAAGATTGTCCAGTTGGGGAATGGATAGTTAACTTCTTTAACTCACCAAAACACAAGAACATCACCAAAAAGCATCCCAATTAATTTACATCTTGCAAATCCCCTTAATTAAGATCCCTCCCAATCAAACAAGAACAGAAAGATGTTCATCAAGGAAATCAGCAATCAGCCCGCAGCGAACACACGAAATGGTAATACCAAGCAAACAATCACATTAAACAAGAACATAAGGTTGTTCGGAATCATCATGTTGATGTGCACGTGAAGCATTAACCGGAAGCACTTTGTCAATAAACTCATATCAGCTTGTGAAGATGTCAACCAACGGCTCTTAGAAGAGAAAAACTCCATGTGAAGATGACCCGATAAGAAGAAGCTCGGTTCTTACATGAGTTTAGAGCCGTATGACCATATATATTCTCAAGTATCAATCAACAATGCAAAAAATTCACACTTCTTCTCCCCCTCAAGAATTGCATACGGAGATGCCATTCTTGACTAAATAAGTGAAATCATCCAAAAGTATTCTATTCACACTTCTCCCCCGCAAAATTAGCACGTGATGTCGCCATCTTCATTATATTGAGCAAGTGGAATATGAAAACAATCAATGGTAGCCCGGTTCACTTGATGACTGAAGCGCATGGAAAAAGTATGAAGTATGTTGATGAGAATGGTCATAATAAGAAGATTTCTCTTCTTCAGAAGATGAAGCGCACTGACACGTACACCTTTCTTTTCTTTAGAGAACGAGGCATGAACTGTTGTGTTCATACGTCATAATCTCTCTCTTTTCAATCTCTTGGCAAAACTTGTAAACAATCCCATTATCATTCAGTAGGCTCTTTGTAGTGACAGCTGATGGAGAAAACCCAATATGATGAATTTGACCCTGAAGTAGAATAACTCGAACTCGTGACTTAAACTTGCACATATGTAACAAAGAGCGGTGCCGAGAATTCATGCCCATTTGAATCTCTAAGTACTCTATACTCTTCAACCAACCAACCATCGAGTATTAGACGTATATCACCTCTTGAAAATCCACAATTGAATGTGACACTGAGCACTACAACGTAACTCCTTTAAATGATAGTTATTTTGTGGTGATAAGAGCCCAATTCCCCCAAGTGGTAAAAGAAAACGTAAAAGACACCCAACAATAACTAGATTTCCAAGTCTTCGTTTTTGATAATAAGCTCGAACAAGGATCTCGAAGAATCTTCATCCATCCATCCCCGATACCTTCAGATACTAAGTACACTTGCCCGTGATATTTCACTTCAACTTCAAATACATAATAGTGAATTAACCTCGTTGTCACATCTTCTGGTTAACAGTTCAACTCTAGCCTTCTTTGACGTTTTAAGTGAACTATGATAATGGTTTTCATCCTGACCATGGTTAAAAGCACATAACCCCGTAGAACCATGTAATAACCAAGCTGCCATGAGGAAATCCAAACACACATCCAATTCATGAAGTACACCCTTTTATCCCTTCTTCGAAGCAGAAACCGTAGCACAAGCATCAGAAAAGATTCCATAATTACACTTCCCTTTCTCCAGGATGGTTTCATCATTACGGGATTTTACAATTCTATGGTTTAAACCAATAACTAGTTTCTTTCGCGGGATTTTACAAAACCAAAAATAAATCGTAAGATAGATCCGGAAATGCACCTTATTATTACCCGGATGTTTCCATTGTCACGGGATTTTACAAGTCTATGATTTAAACCGAGAAATAGTTTCTTTCGCGGGATTTTACAAAATCAAGACATAACCGTAAACAATGTCAGCTTGAATGTGTTATGACAACTTTGGTTTCAGTGAATTTTTATTTTAGGGGAACATGCAGTGGTTCATTATCCAACATCATCAACATCATCAACCATTCAATAAATACTTTGGTAAACACATCATTCACTCAATCTGTCGGCAATTGCAGTGATCACATGAAGAAATAAACCCGATATATCAAACTTGAACATGACGTAAAATTCCCCAGATTTGTTACTTAAACTTGTACTAATCCTTGTGAAGAAGAAACGGTGTACCCATGTACAAAAACCTCTTGACGTATCCTCAACTCCGTGAGATACCGAAGTGATAGTTACGTTGTGGGTTAAGCGAGAAAGAATCACAAACGAAACTAAATAGCCAAGTCTTTATCACACTCTATAAATGCCCAAACAAGTCATCTTCGCGAAAGGGTAGAAAGAAAGAAGAAGTAATAAGTAAATGCGCCTGGAAGACCTCACTTCAATTTCAAATAAGAAATATCGTACAAACAACCCCGTAGTCAACTTTGGTAAATCATCAAATTCAAACCGTGACAAAATCATCTCCGTGAAAGTGTATATACCAAATTGCCGATCTTCATAACCCATCGAATCTCATCATCGTCTTCAAGTCAAATCTCAAGTCTCATAAAATCACATAATAAAACAAAATCCATGATTTTATGCAAAACCATCCAATCTCTCATTCAATTCACCAAGTCATTCAGCCCATGTGATATTTCACCCAATCTATACCTCAATATCCATCGTCCAAACTATATTTCAAAATCCGGTCCAATGCCACGAGACTCACACACTTACTCAAGTACTAGTCATACCAATTCAAGCTTGAGAAAAGTCAAAATCGAGATGACTTGAGTCCAGTTATATTCCACAACACTTTCTCAGGCATGGCCCATGTCAAAAATCATCAAATGCACTTAAATTAGGATACAATCACATCTTAACCTTGGTATAACATTGACAATTATCTCACTCAATCCTTAGACTCACTTACATCAACTTTTATATAAACATTTGTGAATCAAATGTTTTCAACATTACTTCAAGATTCATGTCAAATATTCTTGGTATAAATAAATTCTATCTTTTTGACAAGACCAAGATCACGTGACATAACAGAAACGCTGTATTATTACACATGATCACCAAAACAGATCCATTAAGGCCCATGATATTAACCGGAGCATAACAAAACCAAGGTATACGACCCATTATAATTGTTATATTACCAGATCCCTTAAACACCAAACGAGGCCCACCATAATGAAGCCCATATTCACCAATGGTATTAACCTTCCAACCCTAATAAACCGGCTATAAAGGACATCTTAACACACGCTGTAATACCTTAGCAACTCATAGAAACCCTAAACACTCTCAAAAATATCGCCAGCCTTTTCCCATCAAAACGCATCAGCAACCAAGTCGTTTCCCCATCTGATTCTCATAACAGAACACATCCAGAGGAAGGTATATCACAACCCAACATAGATTCAAGCATGAAATTCATATAACATATTTGTGAATCACAACGACTTCGCCACAGGGATGGCTCGAAGCTTAGGACTTGGTTTCAGAATCAAAACGTGGGTAGGTTCTTTCTTTTCTTATGTTGTTATTGAGTAACAAACGAGCCAATAGAAATGAGTTAACATAATTGTTAAAATCATTCCTTTAAGATTCGTATATTAATAACAAAAACGTTTTAGATCCATGAGGCACAAGGTCTTTTGTGTATAGATCTTTATAGATCTATGTGTTCTATGAACCTAACACAAAAGGATCAAAGCTGATATCATTGACTTGTTAATCATATTTTCGTTATGGTCGATCTGTGATGAATATTTGCTCTCCTCATGTGATAGGCCCTTGAGGCTTGATGAAACCTTGAAATACTTTGAGAGACAAATCTGAGATCAATTAGTTAATTAACATAATAGCTTAGATCTGTGAAGAAGTACTTTTCGTTTAATAGACCTTTAAAGGTCTCGTATTACTTAATGTATAACGAAAGGTAAACTGAGATCTTGAGATGTTTAAATATTGATGTCATTCGAGTCTTGATGAAGTGAGGTGTGTTGGACAGTGATGGTTTAGGCTAGTTGAGTTGATAGGTTGGTATGGATGTGTTGGTGAATGTTTGGTATTGTGTTCGAGTCAATCAGTCATGGTAACGTCTTTCATCATCTCGTAATATTTTCATTCATTTTCAGTCACAAGTCGCTAGAGTCAATAAGTCGCTACCCATTTTCATCAAACCAAGTCGCTACCTATTTTTTTTCAAACCAAGTCGCCACCCAATTTTTCAAACCAAGTTGCTACAACCTTGTTAAATAACAAGTCGCTAAGTCTTTTTCTGTATCAAGTCGCTACTTAGCTGTATACATAACTCGCTTTTGACTTTTAGAAAGTCAACGAATAACCAAGTTGCTACAGAAATAGGTAGACAAGTCGCCATTGACGTTCTATGAACCTGGACATAAAGTGAGGTTAAGTCGCTAACAAGACTTACATTTTCCGATGATTTTTTCCGACCTCTTTTCCGACCATAATCACAATAAACCCAGAAAAATGTAAAAAACAGCCTCATATATATCTCGGTTTGACCCTGTTTGACCATTCAGAAACAGACCATATGACCGCAAGATTACACTGATATTGATTGATACAAAACAGTCATAAAAGATGAGTAAAAACGTGACTTGGACAAAGCTTGACACAAGACATATATTGTTCACAAGAAAAGTTCACGACTTTTGATATTAGACCAAAACAAATACACAAAAACATGTAAACCTGTTATACCAAAATACTCAAAAAAATGTTTTCCAACCATAAAGGATAATACCAAAACAGTTAACATCATGTACCAAAACAAACCACAAACAAAATCCATGGTACGGACCACACAAATCAAAGATAACACAACAACCTTGGCTCTTGATACCAATTGTTAGGATCCAAATAATATTGTGTTTGATGATTCGGGTGGTCTTGGATGATCAAAATACATGTTTACCATTTTAGAGAGAGAAAGTAGAGAGAGGATGTTCTTGCTAAAGGTTTACACAAAGGAAATGTTAGATTGAATGAGAAGCACCACCCCTTCCATGGATGGAAGGGGTATTTATAGTTACAGACATAACGACCTCCTATCGGCCTGTGGATCAGGCATACAGTGGGTAAAGACCCGTCCTTCCTCCACGGTCTTACACAAAACTAAACTACGCTACAAACTAACTAATAAACTACTAAGTAACGTAAATAACGACTAGTCTACGAGCTAACTTATGCTAGATAATATTTGGGGTGACCGACTCTTTACTGTGTAATTTTCTAATTCCTAACAAGATCATTAACAATTAAGATAAGAGACAACCAATCAATATTCAATAGTTAAGTTCCATATTCCCTAAGAAAACACACAAGTAAATTAGCCAGACATGGAGAACATGCAAGCATACACACAAATAATTGAAGACATAATTGAATTAATGAAGTAAAAAACTTATCTTGGTGTAAGATAAGGTTTAGAACCCTAAAATACTGTACAAGACAGCCTTGGTTCGGTTTAGGTTTTTACTCCAAAAAAGACTACACACTGAATACTGAAAAATTCGGATTCTATATATAAGATTACATTAGCGACGACGTCACCTTATGATTTGTGACGCCGTCGGGTCGCCGTCATTAGGGTTTCGTCTTGGCCACGTTAGTCTTGCGACGGCGTCACCTTATGCTTGTGACGCCGTCCTCTTCAGCCTCTGACGCCGTCTGGATCAAATCTAGGCCGTCTGAGTTGTGACGACCTACTCTTTTAAAGCCTGAAGCCGTCACTTATAAATAAGCAATTTGGCTACTGAGCCGTCACAAAAGTGCTCCAACGGCGTCGCAGATAACACCTGACGCCGTCCCCTTGTGTTTCAGCAGCTTGAGTGTCTCGATTATTGACTTTGGCCATTTTCTTCGTATATCCGCGCCTTTTCGTCCAAATAAATGTCATTCCAGAAATTTGCCTTCAAGAGACCTAAAAAGTGTTAAGGAACGATATTAAGTAATAACGGATACAAAAGTGATCAAATAAGGGCTTAAACGACCCCTCAAAAAGGTACATTTTAAAACCTTATCAAATATCCCTACACTTGGTATTTGCTTGTCCTCAAGCAAATGTGCTTTTGGCCAATTAATTTATAAGTTAGGGGTCACGAAGCATTGGTTTAGAACAGTCCACAACACATATAAGCCCTGCAAAAGTCATAACAAGCACGGAAATTACATACTAGCACCTCACATGGGGTGTTTGGGTACTCACATCTCTCGGGTGTATATGAAATATAACAAGTTGGAAATGGAAGATAAACACTCATTAACCGGTCCTAGTAAATAGATTACCATAGGCTTGAGAATAGATCAAACCTCCATCGCTTTAGCGTAAGCACCTAGGAAAGACTATCCAAGAGGTCTTTTAAAGGGTTGTAATGTTTGGCTTACAGTAGGGAAACAAAGGGTTTAGTGGGATAGGCTATTTAGTGGTGGCAAGTCAAAAATCTTTATGTTACAAGCATACGAAGAATGGCGTTGCTAAGCCAAGACTCGACACTCTAAACTCTAGATAACTGAAACAAACAAACATAAATTTAAAGGATAGATGTAGGATGGTAGCCCGTATTTTTTTTTCACTCTATTTTTTTTCTCTTTTTTTTTTATTTTTTTTTTTCGATTTTTTTTCCATACACTTTTACTCTACCATCCTCTACGGTAACATCAAAATAATAGGGATTTATAGGCACATCCCTACACTTGAGTTTTTATTACTCTAACACTAATTTGACCCGAATTGAAAAGATCAAAACACTTGGAGTACATCATTACGCAAACAAAGGGAATTTGAATTTAACGTTCCCTTCCCGTCATTTCATAAACTTTAACTTTTCCCATGAGTCCCAATCGTCCCAAAACTGTGTACAAATGATATGACTCGACTTAGCAACTTATGCAAGCAACTACATAATTGAACTAAGGGTTTAGTATGATAACAATAATGCACTAAAAGTGAGTGCATACAGGGTAGGCTAAGGCGATTTGGGTGTACATTTGGGGGTGGGGTGTAAACAATGCTCTTCATTGATATTCCGAAAAGCCAAAAAATCAAGAGAACCGCGAAAAGGATAGGCTCAGAGGGGTTAACTAGGGGTATCGTGTACTAAAAGTGAGTACAACGCAAAGGTGTGGGGGAATTACTCAACCGATATGGAAGAAGTAATTATATTACGGGTATCAAACAAGGGTTATCCTAATGCCTCTTATCATTTAGTTATTCCTAACTACACAAGTGTAGTCTTACTAGCGATCTCGGAATGCATCACAAAACAGGTTCTAGAATATATAATACTACCGGTTCACATACTAAGCATTGAAGATGAATGCTTTAATTTCTACTAATCTAAGGGTGATCCTCACATTTTGGGTGGAATTTAGGTGGTAAAGGGTTTTTGTGCTAGTCATGTAACTTCCTATCCGTGAGACGCTTTTGTTAAGACTAATGGCCTACTCCTACATGTCATGAAAAGTTTTAAATTTGGTGCCAAAATTAACCTAACCGACATTTTCTCATGGTTTATTACACAAATACAATTGGACAAAGCAAATAATCAAGGATAAGCATAGTTTCAAAGTTCCCGTTTTATTTTCCCTCCCTACACTTGAACTGAACATTGTCCCCAATGTTCCCCGAAAGTATCAAAGTTATGATAATAGAAGGTAATAAAAAAACGAAAGAAACTAATACTCCCCTGATTAGCTCGGTAGGATCCGTGTAAAGTGGTGGTTACATTTTTCTCCAAGAAGAACGTTTGCATCAAAAGCTCCTTCTCATCTTATGTATCTTCTTCTTGATAAATTAAACCTGCACACTTGAAGAAAACAAACGAAACCTTCGCGTAAAATCGGCGGTAATAATATATATAGGACTCTACTAAACTAGGATATAATGCTTGTGGAATGGATGTTTACATAATTTCTTGAAAATTAAGACCTGGAAAATTCCAAAACTTATAAGTAGCTCAGAAAACGAGAAAAAATTAATCAGTTGTTTTTACTCCTTCCTGACGCCGTCAGGTTGCGATCCTGACGCCGTCAGGTTATCCTGACAAAAACTGGTCTGCGATTTTCTGGAAAAAATTCTGGAAAATTTACATCTTTAAAATCTAGAAAAATTTTCTGCAAAACATCCATTATGACTCGATACAAGCATTTGACTCGAACATACACACATATATATCTTTTAAATAATTGAAATTCTCATGTTTACGTTTCTTTTGAAAACGTGTGTAATCCTCCCTACACTTATCCTTTATGTAAAATACCTTTATATGTAATTAAGACGAGGTTAAAAACAAAATAAAGCATTTTTACAAATTTAAACATGAGAATAAACAATCAATAAAAGATATATGACACAAACAAGTAAACAATTAAGCATGGGTTGCCTCCCACGAAGCGCTTTTCTTTATTTATGAGTCTTGTAGCTAGACTCGTAGTCGTGCTCCTACGTGACTTCTTTACCGTCACCTTCTTCCTCATGACGGTCTCTAGTGGGTGGTTCCATGTTGTAGAAGTGCCCTATGATACACCTCTCTAAGAGTTCGTCCTCTCCCCACTCATTTCTATATTCCGGTCCTAAGTTCAAGCAATCCTTATAGAAACCGAAAATCTTGGCCATAACATAATCTACTCCTTTCTCTTTATCCTCCTCATTCCTATAATAGACCGATAGTTTAAGTTCCTTTTCATCATTAGAGAGTGATGAAAACTTCTCAATTTTAAACGGCATTTGGTAAGCTATATCATCGGTCTCATCCTTGAATCGCACTATTCCTAACGAGGGATCATAGGTCATCCTGGTGCTTTCTATGAAAGGCTTCCCTAGAATAACGTGGGACAAGCTAGGATCTATGGCCGTACTAAATACTAATATCATCCACTATTATGAAATCCGTAGGAAACGTAAAACTACCTACATAAACGGGCAATCCCTTAACTCTACTAAGAAAATTGCAACTAACCCTAGGATTATCGGGATCTTGCCTAGTTGGGATATGCTTCTTCATTACCCAATTGTAGTAGGTGCTAGTCATTATGTTGATTGGGGACTTGCGATCAATGTAGGCCTTTGCCACGAAAAGGTGTCCTATGCAACATGGTATATTAAGATTCCAAGGGTTCCCAAACTTGATCCTAGGGCTTTTCCTAACATACATGTGACGGAGGTCACACACTAAGTGAGGGTGGCGAGATAGTTCTTCTTCCGTAGGAAACTTATTGAAATAGTCATTGTCTACTTCATTTACTTCCTCGGTTGTTTCATTCGTCGGTGTTTCCTTAACCTCAAGTATCATCTCATGGTTTGCTTCGTCATTTGTTCTATTAGGTTTCACTAAGGCGATGGTATTGACGAATTGAACGTGCTTAGCTGACTTACTTGGGTCCTTAATCTCTACACCGGAAGTTTCGGGAGTTGAGATAGCATTAACCTTCCTATCACTATTGGTCATGGCTTTCAAAAGGTTATCTATCTTCCTATCCATTTCGGCTTGTTGTTGGTTAAAGCGGTCCGAGAGCTTAGCTATCTGGGCTTCTTGGGATGCGACTAGGTTTTGCAACATCCCTTCAATGTTTTGTTGGTTAGGGCCGTGAGATGGGGGCCATGAGAAATCATTGGAAGTGAATTCTTTGGTTTGTCCCCAATAGAAGTCGGGCTTGCCCTTCCATGCTTCTCGGGCGTCATTAAAAGTCCTAGGTCCGGGTGTTGTAGGGAATCTTCCTCCCGTTCCATTAATACGCGAGGATGCGTAGTCAACGGAAGCTTGTTCGGGGAATCGGGTGCAAGCATGAGTGTCACTAAACTGCTCACATGAGGAAGAAACTTTGTTCACTTGGCGTGAAGACTTAGGATTCTCGTATGAGCTCATTAAGAATTTGACTTGATCTTCAAGCTCGAGCATCCTACGGTCGGAAGATTGTGAGTCAAGGGAAGGCAAGGAGATTGCCTTAACGGTTTTGGGCAACTCACGAGGGTCATTCCAACTTTCGTTGTCATAGAGAGCAAGGTCCTCTATTATACCCCACGATTCTTCCGCGGTGAGATCACTAAGCTTTCCACTGGCCGCTTGGTCAATGGATCACTTGGTGGGAAAGTTGACATGATCATAGAAGAGTTGGACTTGAAGCCAAAGATCAATGCCGTGATGAGGGACTTTATGGAGTAAGTCCTTGAATCGAGTCCATGCTTCGTAGAGAGATTCACCTTGATGTTGTTGGAATATCAAGATATCATTCCTAAGCTTGGTGGTTCTCCCCGGTGGGAAAAATTGAGCAAGGAAGCGAGAGGTGAGATCATCCCAACTTGAGATGGAGCTGGCGGGAAGTCGCTCAAGCCAATTACTAGCTTGGTCCCGTAGAGAGAATTGGAAGAGACGCAGACGCGTGGTCTCCCGAGTAGTAGCATCAAGGTCGATGGAATCGACAATTTTAAGGAAATCCTTAAGATGCTGATTAGGATCTTCGGAATGAAGTCCATGGAATGTGCATCCGTTTTGCACCAACCGGATGGTGTCGGATCGCAGGGCCGTAGTTTGGGCTTGGTCGGGAAGCTCAATGGTGTTTCTATAGCCTAGGTGGCTTGGTCTCGAGTATTCACCAAGAGTACGGCCTCTTGGCGGGTCCTTTGGTGGTAGGTTGATGAATGGTGGTTGGTTATCACCTTCCATGATGAAAAGTGATGGGGTTACGAACAAAGGTCACGAAGAAGGGGGATAGACTATGAGGAAGCTAAAATTAAGAAAAAGTTTACTTGATAGGAATCAAGTAAAGAAACCTAAACGAGGTGGACTACTAACTAGCTATTCTATTCCCGGGCAACGGCCCCAAAAACTTAATAACGCTACACGCGTCGTTCCGGTCAAAGGAACTTCCTTTTCGTCGAGCAAGTTTTTCAACACCCTAGGCAGTGAACCTAATCGTTGTAGTGTAGTATTAGGGTAAGCCACGGGAATTGATATCGTTCTCTAGGGGAATAGGAATGCTAGTGAGGAGTTACTACGCTAAGGTTGGGGTTGAGGAAGATTATTTTTTTATCTTTTTATGTTTTTTAGGAAATGGAAAAGTACGAATCTCGGGGTTTGGATTTGGGAGTTTTGGTACTTCTACCGATTACTCTACTTATCTAATCTAACTAGTGGGTAGTCTATGTCTAATTAATGTGTGCTCGTATGATGATTTAAAGATGTGTTTACTTAGGTTTTATTACTCCTTAATTATCTCCTATTGATGGTTGAATTGTCACGTCCTTATTCTTAATCGCGTTGTGTGTCTAAGGTCGTAGGGTATGCGTTTATCCCTAACTCTTTGAAACTACCAAAGGGTCTCGTCTACAAAATCTCTAGGATTTATAAACTCTAACTCTAAGGTACTCTTTGGATGGTTTAGCATACAACTACTTTAGGTGTTATAGTCTAAGGTTCACAAAGATTAATCAAGCATTAACTACACAACGAATGACCTATGGCATTACTAGATCATTAACAATTAAGATAAGAGACAACCAATCAATATTCAATAGTTAAGTTTCATATTCCCTAAGCAAACACACAAGTAAATTAGCCGGACATGGAGAACATGCAAGCATACACACAAATAATTGAAGACATAATTGAATTAATGAAGTAAAACACTTATCTTGGTGTAAGATAGGGTTTAGAACCCTAAAATACTGTACAAGACAGCCTTGGTTCGGTTTAGGTTTTTACTCCAAAAAAGACTACACACTGAATACTGAAAAATTCGGATTCTATATATAAGATTACATTAGCGACGGCGTCACCTTATGGTTTGTGACGCCGTCGGCTCGCCGTCATTAGGGTTTCGTCTTGGCCACGTTAGTCTTGCGACGGCGTCACCTTATGCTTGTGACACCGTCCTCTTCAGCCTCTGACGCCGTCTGGATCAAATCTAGGCCGTCTGAGTTGCGACGACCTACTCTTTTAAAGCCTAAGGCCGTCACTTGTAAATAAGCAATTTGGCTACTGAGCCGTCACAAAAGTGCTCCGACGGCGTCGCAGATAACACCTGACGCCGTCCCCTTGTGTTTCAGCAGCTTGAGTGTCTCGATTCTTGACTTTGGCCATTTTCTTCGTATATCCGCGCCTTTTCGTCCAAATAAATGCCACTCCAACAATTTGCCTTCAAGAGACCTAAAAAGTGAAAAGGAACGATATTAAGTAATAACGGATACAAAAGTGATCAAATAAGGGCTTAAACGACCCCTCAAAAAGGTACATTTTAAAACCTTTTCAGGTTTATCCAATTGCTAGTTTTGTGGATTTGATTCTTGTTCGGCTAGAATCAAGAAAGGTACGCATATTCTTGTTTATGTTAATTAATTATCCGTTAATCTTTCCTATACGCTTCCGCATGTATACTTTGATGTTTTGTGGTTTATTTATTGAATGTAATGTTATATAATTCCAACAACAAGTGGCCTTACGACTCTAAAAAAATCCTAAGTCCAAAAATCTTAAAATGACACTGTACTGGTTCAGTATAAGTATGATACTAACTTTAAATCAGTATGGTATCAAATACAGCTAAAGTTTTACAAGGTAATTAAGTTAAACCCTTTATTTATCACCAAAATAGTAATGTCATTCGGTTTTAACCCAATAAACATGATGCACATTCTTTTTTTTTCTCTTAACAAGTTGACACAATACACATAGAATTATAGAAATGTAAGTCAGTGTTTATCTTAGCTTATTTATCGGGCTTATGAGCTTATAAGCTTAGCAAATTGAGCTTTCGACGTTAACTAATCCATAAACTTAATTTAATAAGCTTATTAGCCGATAAAAATGAGCTTATAAGGTATTCCAGTTTTACATAAGCTTGTAAACACGGTTTGTGTTTGAAGATGAGCCTTTGAAAGCTTATGGGAGTTTTAGCGTTTAAAATAAGCTAGCTTATTATATAAGCTTTGTTTAGCAACAAAAACTTTTAGAGCTTTTGAAACTCACAAGCTTTTAGAACGAAGAACCTAGTCTTTCACTTCAATTCGATATTAGTACGTGTGTACAAGAACGAAGAACAAATAAAATTGTGTTTGTGGGATTTCTTGGTGGTCGACTATATTGGGTCGATTGGTATTAAACCCTAAGCTAGGGTTTGGGTTTTTGTTCCTCATTCACATTAACGTGTGTTTGTTGATTTGCTAAAAGGTACGCACAATCTTATTCGGTTAATTATTTACATATATTATTCCTATTACTTCCGCTGCATGCTTTAATGATGTTTACTTGTTTATGTAATTGTTATGATTAGTAAAACCCAACAGATACATGTGTACGAAAAAGATGAGAATCTGATACCGCTAATGAATTACATCATACCACGTTCTAACCTATTTGCGCCAACACAGTACCTAAAAGTAGACTCAAACACTAAACTTTGTGATTCAAGCCTAGTTCTAATTTGGGTCTTTATAGTATCATTTACTAACGAAATCTCAAATCTCTCTAGCTTCTTTTTTGCCAAAATTTTTTATTTATTTATATGGAAACCTAGCTAGTTGACCAGAGCAAACAAAACTCGCACAAGTTTAATATAGTATGGTTACGATCTGCATGTTTTACCTTTTCAGTTTTGCCTCGAATCTGACAACTTGAGATTGATTTGACAAAACTTGCTGTAGCGGTAAGCAAGAGGTAGAGATTATATTTCAACACTTATTCTAGTAGCGTTTGCAACGCTAGTGTTTAAACAAAATCCAAAGCACTACATGTTTATTACCAAACAATCTTTATATTCGAATGCTAAACTCTAGTTGCTTCAAAACGCTTTGAAACCAAGCACACCAAACATCCCTAATCAAGAGCGTGGATCTTTAGTTCTTCACTTATAAAAAGGGGTGAGATATCCACACCCTCTCATAGGGAGGGTATCCAATAATTGAATGCACTGTCGGCTTGTACGGTATGCATCGCGGGTTGTACAGTTTGACCAAAAGCTATTGATGTGACAATATAGAGAGAGTATGTATATCATATCCTTTATAAAAATTGATATTTCTGTGTACACGCAATACGTACAAAGTACAAACTCACAAAGGACTAAGTACACTTTTTACTTAATTTTTTCATATTTCACCCATATATATATACAGTAGTTTATAGATTTCTAGTGCTTGTTAATATCTATACTATATAATAAACACCTACATGTTACAACTTTCTGAAGCAGCCCATGCAATCAATGCGATGATGTGTCTTGCTTGTGATTGGCCGGTTATTTAATGCGTACAACACATGATTGCACTTCTCCTTCATTATTTTCTGTATGTCACATTTTCAGTTCTCTTATTTTTGTTAAGTCATTAAACAGCTAATTCATTAATCCTTTGTAACCGAGAGCAAATAATTTTCAAAACTTTGAAATCAAATCATCCTCTCCAAAATGTTCAAAACGCTTCTCTTCTCCTCCGATTCAAAAGGCACACACAATTGCAAATCAAGACACTAGCATCGTTCAAGATCAAGAAATATTGGTTACATCACTGTGCCAGTGATTTGTACATTGACAATGCAATATGGACGAATTGGTAATTATCCATTTAATTTTAACATTTATGTTTCGATTAATTACTTGATGAATTAATTTTAAATATTTGTGTTTAATCAGAACCCTAAAAAATGGGGAAAATCACCTTGATGAATTGCGTTTAATTTATTTGTGTTTAATGAGAACCCTAAATTTTTTTTTGGGGAAATCACCTTGATATATTTCGATTGATTATGTTATAATTTATTTTTGTAGGTAGAAATGTGTTCTTATTAAGGATGTTTTCTGGATGTCTTTTCCATTTTTTTAGTTTGTTAATGGTGGATGCAGTTTTGGAATTGGCCAAAACATGGACCAAAAAGAGCAACAAAAATGACAACTCAAGTTGGTTTTCTATCGGAAGGTAAACATTTTTTCTTTGCGTTTATATACATGTTTGATGAAATGTCTAGGATCCCTCTTAGGATACCATCAGTACCTAAAGAAGCTTTTATTTATGGCCTTATTATACGTGCCTTTTAAAGTTATTACATGCACTAAACATATAGATCATAACATGATTCTCTATTTTTTTTCCTTATGCAATGATGCTCATTGACTATAGCAGTTGGGTCGGTTAGGCATTTGTGTCCACCTTTAAATATCCATGTTACCATTTTTCATTTTCCGTTTATCAAGTTTTACGATGTTATTTTGACTCATATTTCTGTACTCTTCCATATGTTTGTTTTAACATGAGATGTGTTAATGGGATAATATTTGATCATTTATTTGGTTAATGGTTGATGCAGGTGAACAATGGACAAAAAGATGGATCAAAACAAGCAAAAATATCATAAATCATGGTCTTTATAAACGGTTTTAATAAGCATCCAAACAACCCCTTTATAAGTATGGTTAGATGAATGTTTATTGATATGTTCATTATTTATATGGTGATTAGTTGTTATTAATGTCTATAGCTGTGAATAAATGAGTTCTTATAAGTAGTTATATATATCTTTTGCTTATTGTTGTTTAAAGTTATAAATAAATGGATGCTTATTGTTATGTTTGAAATAAGTGTTTATAGTTGATCTCATTCTATTTGAGGAATGTTTAAAGCTTATCAATAAAAATTAGTGTTGTTAATCTTTTTAATCATGAATGTATTAGTGTTTGTAGTTACTTGCTGTAGTTAATCTCACTCATTTAATGGTGATTATGTCTTTATGTTGCATCACTGGAAATAGATTAATCTTGTCGCGTAAGTTTATGGATTATATGTTTTGATTGCTAAAATAGTTGTGTATAGGCGGTGTTTGACATAGCTCATTTGCTGGGATTCCGAGCTTATTAAAAATTTGATGTGCTTATAAGCTTAAATTGATAAGCACATTTGTTAACTGCTACTTTTTACTGTTTGTAGAGGGTGTTTGCTATGCCGAGAAAGATTTCAACTTGGCCAAGCATCCAGAAATCGATGTACCAAATTTGCAGGTGATTAAGCTTATGCAGACCTTCAAATCCAAGGAGTATGTTAAGGAGACATTTGCTTGGATGCATTACTACTGGTATTTGACCAATGAGGGGATTAAGTTTCTCAGAACTTGAATCTTCCATGTGATATCGTGCCTGCTACTTTGAAGAAGTCTGCCAAGCCTCTTGGACGTCCCATGGGTGGACCTCCTGGTGACCGCCCTCGGTAATTCTATATTGACTATAAACAATTTACATATTTTGACATTCGAAGACATTTTTGCTTCATCATTTAGGCATCTTGCTATTATGTGCTATTATTGCATACTGGAGTTGGGAACTCAAATCATTTGGGCATCTTGCTATTAAATTGATCTAAGTATTATGTTGTATGTCTTGTGAAACATGCAACATTTGACTTGACATGTTGCTTGAAGAAATGTTTAACCATCGTCAGTTGTCTAAATACCATTTAGACAAGGACATGTGAGCGATTTTTAGGGACTGAAACCTCTACCGTAGTTATTTTGTTCTAATGATAACATTGGCAAATAAGTGTTTTTGACTCGATAGTTTTTCAAGAATAAAAACGCTGCAATCTCCATATGACATTCCATAGTAGAAACCATTGCAATTTTCATGGGATAGCAAACACCTTCCCAAGAATCTGATTAACTGTTTATGTTTTACTACTTATTTACCTGATTTCTTTGTGCCTAATGCATTTCAAATTCTGTAATTGTACCATTTTTTGTTGGTACAGGTCCTTATGAAGGTAGAAAGCCAGATGCCACATTTTCTTTCACGGATGAGGACTTCTACAAGGTTGCCACTTGCCACTGGGAAAATGAACCCTCAAATTTCATTCATGAGGTAATCACTGCCTATTGTAATTTCCTATGAGCTATTGACTTTTTAAAGGCATTTGTCCTTGGCTCTTCATTGTATACATATTACACTTGTGAAAATGCAAGAAGGGTACCACATTTGGTAACAATATAACCAATTTTGGACAAAAGTTACCAAGTAGCCTGCTTTGTGTTTTCACTTTACATTTGAACAACGTGTGGCTAGAATAATCTATCGTAGTAATTTTTAGTGTTTAATGGCACCTAAAAAAATTAACGGCTGAATTAAAAGTCAAATCACATTTCTTAATCGTCATAATTTCATATATTATTTATTACCACTGGAAATCTGGTGGGTCATATCATGTTCGTACACACAGCACTTGACATCTTTCCAAAACCTGCAAAGATGTAACACATATGTTTCAAAATTTTCAATCACAGTTACTTAATATAAGCATACACCGGAATGAAATGTATCAATCACAGTTCCAAACTATTTACTTTGTGTTATTGTTCTTTTAATTTCTCTTTTGTCCTTGGTCCACGTAATTGCCTGGTGCTGACTGTTTGGATAGCCAATTTCACTGTTTGGTGCTGACTGTTTGGTCCACATAATCAACTTTGTGACATTTGTTTAGTATGTTGAAGATTACATAGTTATACCTGATAAATCTATTCTGACCATTATTTATCATGTAGTCTCTTGATACAACTTCATCACGATATCAAATGGGCTTTGGGCAATGCTTATAGAAGGAAATTTTTGTGAAGCATTCGACACGCTTGGTCCTTACTCCGAATTTCCAAACCTGCAATTTAGGTAAGTTTCTTATTTATATAAATGAAGTAATTAGGTGTGTGGGTAAATGCCCAAAGCTTTTAGAAAGTGAGAATCATAATCATATTTGCACAGTGATGAAATTCACATCCAAACACCTGCAGAGACAATTCACTTTTCTATCATTATATATTATATAGATTGTTGTTGATTTATTCTCAAAACTGCAAGTTGTCTACAATATCATGTGGTCATACCAAGATAGTAAAGTAGTATTAAATGAGGAACTTGTGATGAATGTAAAGCAACTCTTGATTCTTGAAAAATGACGTTAAGATATGACAGTGATTTTTAATTTTGTTATATATGTAGTTATGCTAATATAAGGGGACTAACGTACTTGATAAGCTTGATGTTCGTGGACATCGTAGAATTGTACAATATTTTACATCTAAACGATAAATGCATGCACTTGTATCATGTGCACAATCTTTTTAGTTAAGACTTAATGCGATTTAGTAAGTAATATTTGACAATGCAGACCTACTACATAACTGATAAAGAATCTATATAGCTCGTGATCATGTTTATTAGCTCTTTGATGAAACTGAACTATATACAACAAAAATCGCCTTATTAATTTTTTGTGTATTTGTATCAAAGTAATATGTGCTAATGATATATTTTTGGTATGTAGTTTGGTGTCCAGGCCGAAAAAGGAGCTGCAAATGTCATCTCAAATATCTCTAAAGAATACAAGTTTCCACTCATGAAAGAAGAGTTCATTGAAATGTTCCCATTTAGGAACATTGATGAGTTGTATATAGTTCAAGTGTTTATACAATATTTGTGTAAGACATCCTAATTGCTTTGGATAATAATGTATTTTTATATCACTTTATTCCAAATGGAACTTATATTGTTCGTTGTTCTTTATATCGTTCGTTGTTGTTTATTAGTTTATTCACACTTAACTTCTTAATGCATCATTTCTTTAAAAACCCGTGAATTTCACGGGTCTATAAGCTAGTTAGTTTAATATCTAGCTTGATCTTTATTTACGGTTAGATATTTCAATATTTTGCCTAAATTGACTCTCAATAAATCACGGTTCTGTTAGAGCATCACAAACCCGTGAGTAATGTAATATGAATTTAGTTTTCTATATTAAGTTTACGTCGCATAATATGCAGTAATTAAATGCTTTCATTTAGCCGAAATGGTTTCGACAGTCATGGTGGCGACAATATTAGTGCTTTTAACAGATATCATAGGGGGAGTATTCGGGATCAGATTTACGATAAGTGGAAGAGAGTGTTTCTCACATAAAGTCGAGTATGGTGCAACTGTTCGATTTTCTTTTGTTGTTATTAACGTCGAAGATATTGATGATTGGCATTATACTGCATATGGTACCGATCTTGTGGTATTCATTTCCCTTTATCTACTTTACACATTATTAGGTATCAAACTCAATATTTGCCATTAAAAACAAGTATCGAATTCAATAATTCCAAGTATGTTTCTCTCGGTATAGTAAATGATGTATTGATTAATGTATTTTTACATATTGTTGTGATTAGGTCAAAGGACCTAATGGTGAGCTAATCCAAGAGTTTCGTGACAAAACAAGCGGGAATTCTGAGTTTGTGGCACATAACGAAGGCGTTTATCAGTTTTGTTTCTCTAATGAATCGCCGTTCCAGGAAACCCTGGACTTTGATGTCCATTCAAGTCACTTTTATAGGGACGTTGAGCATGCGAAAGATGGTGAGATCTTTACTCAATTTTTTCTTTACATATGGGATGTTCAAAACTTGTTTGAAATCTCTGTATCCCCCAAGTCTTCGTTGTTGTCCACAAGATTTTTGTTTCATGTTAAGGACGTAAAACGACGATACCAATATATTTAAACCATTGTGCTTACTTTTTATTAACAAATTACTAATCCTTCAAACTGCAACAAGAACAATGTAATTTGTAAGAATGAATAAGTTTCGGACCCAATGGAATACAAAATAGTTACTGTACAACTCGATTCTTATTTTTGTTTTGCAGATCATTTTAAACCAATAATGGAACAAATAGAGATACTAGATGAAGCTCTATTGAGAATTCGATTTGAACAAAGTTGGCTAAAGTCTAAGGCAGATCGTCATGCGATAAGTATAAACTATATATAACTCTTTAACGTCAAACAAGAAAGATAAAGAAATGCTCTTTTTAACAGTCAATTTGAATGCTTTGATTTGCAGTAAATGAAAAGATTAGCAAGAGAGCTATGCACAAAGCTCTCGTTGAATCATTTGCTATGGTCGGTGCTAGTGTATTGCAAGTGTACCTTCTTACACGTCTCTTCAAACGAAAGATTGGGATGTGAGTGTATAATGCATACTAAAAGTGTACTCTTCTGTGTTAACTAGTATGGATCAACTTTAGGCACATTTTAAACCCATCATATACTTGTGTGCGCCCATGTGGCGAAAAAGCTAAAGCGTGTTTGACAAAGCTAGACGATCAAGATATGTTAGAATAATGGACTAACCGAACGAGTAATCGTTATAAGAAGGAAATGTATTTTTAAATGAGACAAGTGGCCTTACGACTCTAAGAGGCGTTTAGTTGGATAGAAATACTCTTTTTTTTAGAAAATTTCTCATATGAAAAAGGAAAAACTGAAAATCCGTTTAGTCACATTTTTTTCCAATAATTTTCCAAAAATATGAAATTTTCATTTTTCAATTTCTAATAGAAAAAATGAAAATACCATTACACCCTTCTTACTTTTTTCATTTCTCAAATAATAACATCATCTCCTTTCACCATTCTCACTTTTTTCATTCCAAATATAACTCCAACTAAACGGATTTTCAAATTTCTCAACTCTTCTCTAGAGGAGAAAAATCATTCCCTTCTCTAGGAATTTATATACGGAAAAACAGGAAAATTTTTCACCAACTAAATGGCCCCTAAAAATCCAAGTCCAAAAATCTAAAAATGACACTGTACTGGTCCAGTATAAGTATGATACTAACTTTAAATCAGTATGGTATCAAATACAGCAGCTAAAGTTTTACGAGTAACTAAGTTAAACCCTTTATTTATCACCAAAATAGTAATGTCATTCGGTTTCAACCCAATAACATGATGCATATTTTTTTTTCCTCTTAACAAGTTGACACAATACAAATAAAATTATAGAAAGGTAAGTCTGTGTTTGTATTAGCTTAGTTACCGGGCTTATAAACTAACGTAAATTTATAAAAGCTCATAAGCCCAATTATTTATGAGCTTACAAGCTTACTAAATTGAGCTTTCGACGTTAACTAATCCATAAACATAATTTAATAACCTTATTAGCCTATAAAAATGAGCTTATGAGCTATTCCAGTTTTACATAATTAAGCTCGTAAACACAGTTTGTGTTTGGGGAAGAGCTTTTGAAAGCTTATGAGAGCTTTAACATTTAAAATAAGCTAGCTTGAAATATAAGGTTTTGTTTTTTGTTTTTTTTTTTTTTTTTTGTTTTTGCATCAAAAACTTTTAGAGCTTTTGGAATCCACGAGCTTTTAGAATTTCTAGTTACAATTATAATTAATATTTATTTTTTATTTAAATATTCCTTTGTGTCATTCTACATTTATAAGCTACAACTATGCACCGGCGGAGACAGAGGTGACAGCGTGGGCATGTGCTCTGATACGCCTACTATAGTTATCCAAACTGTCTCTCTTTTAGTCATATTCGAGTCATGTTAGGATTGTGTCATGTGAGTCATTATCTAGGAAAATATCTTTTATTTTTAGAGTTTATCTTGTATCGACTTGTGATACAAGTTAGAGTTTCGGTATTTATACCGATTGATTCATTAATGAAAAATATAAGCTTCCAGTCAATAATATTCTACTTCTTCAATCTTCTTCTTAAAGAGCCTGTGCCCGCTTGAAGTGGTGCCTTATCCCGATACAACCCCTAACCGGGCCGTATCAATTTGTGCTTTTATTGAGAGCTCTCGTTGAGAGGGCTTACGATTAGGGTTCCAATTAAAAAAAAAAAATTACTGTTCATCGGCACTATTCACAGGGTACTGTTCACCAGTTACTGTTCATCGCGGGTACTATTCATCGAAAAACAATTCGAGTTATTAATCGCTTGAGTATTATTCATGGCATCAGGCGGCAGAGATCAGGACGCGGAATACGCACTCTCTAAACTCTTGCATATGGGTACGGTAACCGAATATGAGAGTGAGTTTGTGGTACATGCAAATCGAGTAACAGGGATATCTGAATCTTTACTTATATCGTTTTATATCTCTGGACTTAAACTGGATCTACAATGTTTACTCTTACGGTCAAATCCTAAAACTCTAGACGAAGCTTTTTCATTGACTCGTGCGGCGGAAACACGCTTCACTAACCTAGATATTTGGGGTTTTTGAGGTCCAATCCTTTAACTTTGGGAGAAGACTTCTTCAATGCTCGTATCACCGAGGTTCGTTTTGAGACAATTGCAAAGGAAGAGAAAGAGCACATCGTTGAAAAGAAAATAGATGTCATTCTACCATTAGAGGGTGAATTTGCTTCACCTAAGGCTGAAGGATCATTGAATGCTGATGAGTATATTGGAGTTGAAGAGGTTGTGGGTGGTGGCGAAGCGCTTAAGGTTGGTGACGATGAGGAAATAGGCGTACTTTTTAAAACTATTTCAAATGTTAGGAGCGATAAAAATCAGAAGAAGAATAAACACGACAAAAATAAGGCTAAAATAGTCTTCATTGGAGAGGCCCCACCTAAGAAGAAACCTGGAAAGGGGATCAAAGATGGTAATAAGAAAAAAGAAAGACGAGCCAATAAGCCATCATTGAAAAAAGGTCCAAAAGTAATTCAAAAAGTAAAGCAGGAAGCCACGGTTGCTAGCTCGTAGCTCCAAAAAGGGTTCGGATCAAGAAGAGGGTGAACTACAAGTGAAGGTGTGGGATCCTGGAACTACGCGAGGCGATATTTTGAAGCAACACCTTGAGGACAAGGTGATTTTCGAAGGAGTGGAGAATGATACGCCTACTATAGTTATCCAAACTGTCTTTCTTTTAGTCATATTCGAGTCATGTTAGGATTGTGTCACGTGAGTCATTATCTAGGAAAGTATCTTTTATTTTTAGAGTTTATCTTGTATCGACTTGTGATACAAGTTAGGGTTTTGGTATTTATACCGATTGATTCATTAATGAAAAATATAAGTTTCCAGTCAATAATATTCTAGTTCTTCAATCTTCTTCTTAAGGAGCCCGTGCCCGCTTGAAGTGGTGCCTTATCCCGATACAACCCCTAACCGGGTCGTATCATGCTCCCCTAACGAAAAAAATTTAGTGTAGAATTTTCAAAATATCTGGCTATTTTTGTAATTTGGTCTACTAACGAACTGATTTGTAGTGTAGTTTTTGAACTTTATCAAAGTTTAACCCCTTGACCATAGCCTTTTGGCTGCGCGCCCCTGCAGCTGCGCCAACCATACATAGCTTAAGTTATTTGACCATGGGGCGCGCCCCTGCAGCTGCGCCAACCATACATAGCTTAAGTTATTTGACCATGGGCCTCATTAGCATTACTACCAAACCCATTGGGCCAATTAAACTCACTTAGCCCAAATGCAACTCCCCAACTCAAAGTACAAGAAAACATAAAACAGTCAAAAACAAAACACAAGACTTCCAGTTCCAACCTGTTCCTGTCATCGTGTCTTCAAACTTCAACACCAAACCAAAAAAAAAAACAAACAATCTTAAAAACCATAATTCAATCCAAACCTTTTAAAAAAAACACATCAAAGGTAAGGAACTAAATTAACAGATCTATGTTTATATTACCATAATTATATGACCTTATGATTATTTTTATGTTTGTGTTTGTTTCAGATGAGGATGTATCTGTGGGGTGTTTTGGCTGCTTTTTTGTTGGGGAACATGGGAGGGGTGTTTGGGATAAGGTTTGTGATTGATAGAGATGAGTGTTTTTCTCATAAAGCTGAGTATGGTTCAACTGTTAGATATTCTTTTGTTGTTATTAAAGTTGAAGGTGCTTGGCATTATAATGAAGATGGTGTTGATCTTGTGGTATTGATCTTTTTATTTCTAACTTTGTTTTTATTTATTTATTGGGCTCGTTGTTTGAAAATGTATCTTACTTGTCACTTTTTTTAGTTGTATGTACCATCGTTAGGATCGGACTATTTGATAACTTACTTTTTGAATTTCGATTATTCTGTGTATGGATTCCCAAAAATACTTGATTTAATACCCAAATCGAAATTAAAAAAGTTAGTTATTAAATAGTCTGATCGTAACAATGGTACATACAACTGCAACAAAAAAAAATGACAAGTAAGATACATTTTGAGATAATTTATTTAGTTTGTTAGTTTAGTTTTTTATTTAGTTTGTTAGTTTAGTTTTCTCATGGGCTTAAGGGATCTATAGAGTGCTAATTTTGGTTACTAGAAAAAGACTAAATTGGGTAGTGGGATAATATAGTTTAAGAGTTTCGAGCGAAATTGCTTGAAGTGATGGATGGTTGAATTCTAGCTTTAATATGTATGTTAGTGGGTGTTTCGAGATCTAGAGTAATGTGATTCCTGTGTAGTGGGATCAAATTACGGGATGTTAGGGTTTGAGTTAGAAAGTGATAATGTGATATGAAATAGTTAGGATTAGATAATTATGTGTAACAAGAGTTTATGTTGTTTTAATATGTGGTAATCAAGTAAGGATTTGCATGTATAATAATAGAGGAGAGTTATTTTACATATCAAACTTTTCTTACATACCAAGGGACTCATCTTCACCATCCATTTAAAAAGAAATCAATGGTTGAGATTAAAAACATTTTATTATTTCACCTATTTTTTATAATTTAAATATCTCTTAAACCGTTAATCGTTAAGTGAAAATATTTACACCATCGCGACGAGCATTTAATTATCTTTCTATAGACGGGCACTTTGATATACTTTCGAAAAAAGAAAAAAAACTCGTTTTTTCACCTTTTTTCGTTATTTTTGTTTTTTACGTTACTGAAATTTACATAAAAAAGTCATATATGATAAAACACTAAATTGAATATCACATGTGATATTAGTGTTAAATCATATATGATATGTAATATGACATGTGATATTATATGTAATATCATATATGATATTACACTAATATCACATATGATATTCAAATTAGTGTTTTATCATATATGATTTTTCAATGCAAATTTCAGTAACGTAAAAAAACGAAAAAACTTAAAAAAAAAAGGTGAAAAATACGAAAAAAAAAAAATTGTCGAAAGTATATCAAAGTGCCTATCTATAGAAAGATAATTAAATGTTCGTCGCAAAGATATATATTTTTTCGCTTAAACGATTAACGGTTTGAAAGATATTAATATTTGAAAAAAAATGATGAAAGTGGGTTTTTAAAATTGTTGGGATTAATCTCATCCATTAGATCAAAGAAAAATGGAAGGTGGAGATTGATCCCTTGGTATGTAAATAATCTTTTGTCCTCAAATGATCTTTTATCATAATAATAATTAGTTTGTAGCAGCTAATTCTAATTCCGATTATTTGAAATTGCTTATTTGACCGTCAATAAATAAGAGAATGATCGAGATCTAGTTTCACTATATACCCAAAATATCAAAGTAGAAAATATATATGTATCTTATAAGTTGGTAAAATGTACCCAATTTAGTACAATGTACCATATTAATAATACTGTAATAACATTAAATTTCATAACTGAATGTTTGAAACACATATTCAAAATATAAAAACGTTACATACTTAAATGAAAAAAAAAAAAAAAAAAAAAAGTAATCTAGTCTTCATCTAAATTCTCTCATTGCATGTCTTCCATTCTTGAAATCAACACTTCAGAGTATGCACTTTCAGGATTCATGTCCTACTTCTTTTTCCGTCTGTCTTTGTAAGATTCTGTAAACCTTGTTTATAGACAGATATTTGAGTGAACAAAGACCAACTTGTCAGCCCTTTTAGTGTTCAATTGGTGTCTTTTTACACTATGGATGGAAGAATAAGTACTCCAGTTTCTCTCTGCCATAGAACTACTTATGGGCTGTGAAAGAACTCTTGTAGCTACCTCGGCTAGTTCTGGAGTTTCTGAACCGTAACGTGACCACCACTCGATCAGGTCCATTGTTAAGACATCTATTTGAGCTGTTGGAAGAGCATATAGACCTTTTTGCATGTGAAATTTGCAAATTGTGGTTGCAACAGTTTACTTTTCCTCTTTATTGTCTGCAATTCTATTGAATGCTTTCTGGTAACTCCAATTACCACTTCCTTGTCAATGTTAGGAGCCTTTCTAGCAGTAGTTCCACCAGGTTCTAATTTATTAAGATGTGAGTGGTCATAAAACCTTGGTGTTAATGTGAATCCAAGACAACGTAAAGAATGGTCATTTTTTCCCACCTAGCTAAATTTATGCTTTCAACATGAGGAAAATATGAAGAATACACATTCTTCATCACATCTTTAATTTTCTTCGACCATATTATCCATCATTTCATAAATTTCTCCCATTTTTGTACCCTCTCCATAACAAAATTTAATCATCAAATATTCAAATTTCACCCATTTTTGCGACTACTATCGCCCTTAATACTTGGGAGCAGGGATTGGGTCAAAAAATGGGATGAAAACACACAAAAAATGGACAAACTATTAGAAGCAACGAATTGTGGGATGATGTTGATCATATCCTTGCAATTACTAAACCGGTTTATTTGAAGATTAAATTTTGTGATGGAGGGGGTACAAAAATGGGAGAAATTTACGGAATGATGGATGATATGGTCGGAGAAATTAAAGATGTGATGAAGAATGTGTATTCTTCATATTTCCCTCAGGTTGAAAACATAATTTTAGCTAAGTGGGAAAAATGACCATTCCTTTACATTGTCTTGGATACGCATTAACACCAAGGTTTTATGACGACTCATATCTTAGTAAATTAGGACCTGGTGAAATTGCTAGATTAGCTCCTAAAATTGACAAGGAAATGGTAATTGGGGTTACCAGAAAGCATTCAATAGAATTGCAGGAAAGTAATGCTCTTCCAGTGGCTCAAATAGATGCCGTAACAATGGCCTCGAGCCCTCGATCAAGTGGTGGTCAAGTTACAGTTGAAGCTTCAGAGCTAACTAGCTGAGGTAGCTACA
The DNA here is from genome assembly GCA_910596185.1 of Chrysanthemum makinoi. NCBI lineage: Eukaryota > Viridiplantae > Streptophyta > Magnoliopsida > Asterales > Asteraceae > Chrysanthemum > Chrysanthemum makinoi. Next base: position 184,318,054 of record OU343224.1, read on the forward strand.
AGAGTTCTTTCACAACCCATAAGTAGTTCTTCGGCGGAGAAAAATTGGAGTGCTTACTCTTTCATCCATAGTGTAAAAAGAAACCGATTGAACACACAAGTTGGTCTTTGTTCACTCAAATATACGTCTACAATCAAGGTTTACAAAATCTTACAAAGAGGGACCGGACATGAATCCCGAAAGTGCATAGGCTAGACTTTCAAAATGGAAGACATGCAATGGGAGAATTTAGATGAAGACTAGATTACTTATTATTTTTTCATTTGAGTATGCAACATTTTTATATTTTCACTTCTGAAATTTGTTATTATTATTAATAGGGTACATTGTACTAAATTGAGTACATTGTTCCAACTTATATGGTACACCAAAATGAGCCTACCCCATTGTACCAAACTTTAGAGACATAGCGAACCACGATTCGTACCGAAGTGAACCGCGTTTCATGTAACTATGGAAAAGATCCACAAAATAAAGTCCAAAATTGGTGTCAAATGGACGGACTAAAGCACATAGATTCTTAGCTTCTTACGTAAATTACACATTAAAAAACACGTAAGAATAGAGATATTTAACTAATACTTAATGCACCAAGTTTATAACATTCGTCACTTAAATATATGTGATATAAGTTTGCACCATATGAAAAGGTTTTCCTTTTTTCTTACATGTTGGGCCTTTGTTGCTAAAGCTTTGTGCGGTTAATAAATGCTAGTTAACATGTTGTGATTATTAGGTAAAAGGACCTAAGGGTGAACAAGTTCAAGACTTCCGTGACAAAACGAGCGACAAGTCAGATTTTGTGGCTCATAATGAAGGCCTTTATCAATTTTGCTTCACCAATAAATCGCCATACCATGAAACAATAGACTTTGATGTCCATTCTAGCCACTTCTATGCTGACGTTGAACATGCAAAGGATGGTAAGACAATTGGTTGCTTCTTATTAAATTCTGTGCATAGATTTGATACATGGTTGCTAACGTTAAATGATGTTTTATCTTGCAGATCATTTTAAACCCATTTTGGAACAGATATCAAAGCTAGAGGATGCTTTATATAACATTCAGTTTGAACAGCATTGGCTCGAGGCCGAGACTGATCGACAAGCAAACCGTATGATCTCTTTAACTCTTCCATAGAACTCAATATGTAGTCATGTAGATGAAATGATCACTAAACTTCTATTCGATTTCTATATTACCTAAAAGAAAAAGTTCACACATCATGTACTTTTCCATTATTTTGAAATGACAGTTTTACAAATCTAAGGGTGTCTCTTCTTTGAGTTGATTGACTCACCAAATTCCCTCAACCCTGATTTCTAACTAACTAATTGGACGCAAATGATGTGAGTAATATGGCTGAGAGAGTCTAAATATGCAACTGATAAATCTATGTTAGTATAAGAAAGATTGTTTTGCAGATCATTGTACTTTTCTGTTTGTCCCTTCAGTCATTGTACTGCTTTTGTGCATGACACTAAAAGATGGCTTTGTGTTTTTTTGGCATACCGCCAACCTCCTGAAAAGGGAGGGCTTTACCTGGTTTGAGTTTGTATGGCTGTGGGTTCAAACCCCATGGATGAGTTGGGCCAAAAGGTCAGAAACCATGATTACCCAAAAAAAAGAAATGAGATATTTTAATTATTTTCTAAAAGATAATTAGATTACTACTATAATGATATGACTTTTGTTTTCATAGTTGAGGCATAAAGTCTTTATAAGTTTTCAACAAATGTGCAACAATGCATTTGCGGGGCAACCTGGCCCAACCCGTTTTGACCCGTACAAAAAAAATACTCGTTTAAACCAGAAACTTGTTTCCATTTATTACCTAACCCGCCGAACCCTGTAATGTTGCTACTTCTAATAGCCTGTGTTTAATTTGCAGTAAATGAAGGAATGAGTAAAAGAGCAATGCACAAAGCACTAGTGGAATCAGCAGCTCTTATTGGTGCAAGCGTGTTGCAGGTGTACCTTCTCATACGTCTGTTTGAAAGAAAGCTTGGGATGTCTAGAGTTTGATGTATGGTCAATTGTGAAATGTTTAACTCCCTTTAGCTTGTTAGACCCTTTATTATGAGAGCTAAATATACACCAAATTTGCACTTGAAAGTGTAACTTAAAAGAGGGTGGATATAATATTTGTTACAATGGTTCACTTTACAAGACCTCGTGCTGTTTCTTCTTTCTTTGACTCTTTATCTGACTTATGTAAGTTTTAACTCATATCATATCACATATTCCATGTGTAGCAACCTTGTTACTTATTTTCGAGCCCGGATAGATATTCTGTAACTTTTTTTGAACAATATCTTTTATATAACAGAGCCGAAGTCGTTAGATTTCTGCAAATCTGTTATGATCTGATGTAACAAAAATGGTTTTCGCAAGTAAATGCAGATGACTTAAAAGCATTCAGTTCTAACTTGAATTTTAGACTTTCATCAAACGTTCAGTTTGAGGTCTTTTTTAGTTCTGGGTAGAGCTGAACAATAAGATTCAAAATTTTCCGGGCACTAACATATATTTATCTAATCACAACTTCAAACAAAAAACATTGTATAAAAAACGACAATCTACCGTAACTTGCCTTATTACAATCAATAATAAATCATTCAACTCCGGTGCTTGATATCAGTTATCACTTTCGAGAAGCATTATAAGATGGTGCCCTATTAGTTCGTTTTCGCTTTGAAGTTTCTAACTTCTGACTAATATTTGTACAATTACAATAAAGAAATAATTAGTTGTTGTTCCTCAAGAATAATGATGGCTTACCGATGCCTTTTATCTCTGTTAAGTAGTACGACTGAAATACGGCTAGCAGTAACAAAGCACAGACCCGACCAAAAGTCACGCGGTTGCTGTTGCATTATAATATTTAACGATCCTAAGCGAAAAAAGAAAACCCGAGTATTTAAGTATGTACACTGTCGAAACAACTAACCATTTATAGTTAATTACTTATCTACTTTTTATGCCCATTTTGCCCTTTTGAGCGCTTAAAAGCTTCTGCAGTTCCATTCTTAATTTCTTTTCTTCGTTTCAACAAGCCATTGCTAAAAGAACCAGCTCCAGCAGTTTTCACTGTTATTTCATCATACCATCGAACGTTGGTGACAATGGCACGAACTATAACCTCACTTTTTGGCTCTGTAATTATGTTTCTCTCGATAACTGAATTCTGCCCACAACATGAACCATTTATAGCTTTCACTTTCAGTTTTTGGAAAACATGGTCTTGATCACGCTTCAAACTGTCTCTTGATTCCTGCATATGAGCCAATACCACAAATCATTTCAATATAAACCTTAACACAATGGGTTATGTTCCATTTTATAACTTTTATAAGAATGGTTGAGGGTTATTTGAATTGTTTTGCTTTTTTAACCGCAATTCGTGTTGTACATTTGAGTCATTAAAATATAGTTAGTGTCCAGTTTGGGTCTTTAAGTAACCTGTAAACTAAACGATTTTAGATAAATTTACAAATATTATATAAGAAAAACAAATTTATAGAAAGAACTTCGTTTTTGAGAGTCGGTTTATAAAGGGTTTTTGGTTACAAAAAGACCAAAGCGGACACAAACCCCTCTTTTAACGACTACCGTGTACAATAAAGTACAATGACTAAAATTTAAAAACGGGACAGATGATAAAATATTTTGGTACTTTATGCAAATAACCCTCACTGTTTATGTGTTAGAAACTGATATAAACCTAAATCAGCCCATTAGTAAGCAATTCAACCCGTTTAACCCATTTGACTCAATTGGGACAAAAACAACCCAAATCCGCCCATTAATAAGCAAATGGGCAATATTGCCGGCTTTGAAGAGAATTTTGAGTCATTTAGTTCACTAAAAAAATGTGCCCGAGACAAAAGTTGCAATCCTCATCAGATGAGAAGGGATACATATACAATAATGAAATGAAGGAATTCATACTTGAAAATCAATAGGGATCTTAATTTGGCCATATGCACAACCACAACCCTCGCTGAAGTTAACTTTCAAGATAACATCGAATGGTTTGATATTCCAAACGGTTCTCCTGAAATTCAACAAGTATAAACATAAGAGTTGTTGGAGTTTTCACATTTGACCCAATAGAGATACTATATAACCCAAATTAGTTGAAATTACTACCTCTTATGAGACCATATGACAGACAAAGACGCAAAATAGTGTTAACATTCAGGAATTAAGACTTGAGTTTAATCATATAGCAACATTTTAGCATATCCTAATGTAATCCCCCATATACTGCTAACAAAAGGCTAAATATTTTACCTTTTAAGCTGAAAAGGGTGCTTATCTAGAACAACCTCTTTCATACTCTGGTCTGAAAAGAATACCTAGATGCAAAGTTCATGATCACAGGTCAGATAAACATGATATGTCAACAAAGAAGTTATTATGCTTGGTTGGAATCGATATAATTTTCCATCATTGACTCAAACCTCTACAGACTTGATGAACGGGATGTGAGCCTTTTTATCATGTGCACTTGCTAGCCGAAGTGTCCAGTTGACAAATCGCTTATCTGCAATACAAACTATTGTATATGAGAATAGGATGTAAAGACCATATATAGGCTTCTTAATATAGCATGCAAACACTATTTGTCCTTTTAAGTTCTTCCAGAAAAAATTAATGTGCTATTTATGATTACAAAAACAACACTATAAAAGTTTTAACCAAAGTCATTGAAGTAAACAACTTGTATAAGCTAATTTAGACTTTGGGCAACTTTCAACCCATTTGACCTCGCCCATCTGACTTATTTGAGATAAACACAACCCAAATCGACCCATTTATAAGTAAAAGAGTCATTATTGCAGGCTCTAATTAATCTAAACATGTAATGTAACTTTTTTCACAGAAAAAAGAAAATGCAGGAAAATAACCTGAACTCAATGCTTGAGCAAAAATGGTTTGTAGAAGATCTATTCTGACAAATGGACGAATGCGCATATTGAGCAAGTCCATGACTCCAGCAATCACCTGTACGGATTGATACTCGTCAGTAAAGATGTAATCACATAGAAACAAGTAGAATATAGGTGTCACGGTGTACTCACATAGGATGATGTTCAGAATCAACTATAAAGACTAATAAAGCAGGAAGCTAATTTTAAAATGATTCTTATTGTTTTTTTCCATACTGCACCTTGTCTACGAATCCATGGATGACCAGACTTGCTTTCTTGTCTTTTGGAGTTTGCTGTAAAATTTGAGAAAATAAAGGGAAATGAATACCCGAGAATCATAAGAAACGTATATACCGTATATTATTTTTTTTTGGGTAACCATGGTTTCCGACCAGCTGCAGAGATAAATTATACAACTACTCAACAAAGTGGAAAGAATGAATACCTGAAGATTTACAATGACAAACTTGCCACCACTACTGAGACACTTCAGAGGCAAATTGCATGCAGGAGTTATCTGTAAACTGCAAAAAGTAGATATTACCAATATATCGTTGCTCCTAAACGAGAAGCAGAAACAAGACATCTGATTACCTCGTTCCCAAACATAATACAACATCAGCCATTTCACAGTGCACTTCTGCTGGATTCATCTCTTCTATGGGCAATGCATCCTGTAAGAATGCCTTTAGTCTTAGGATGATGATTATAACACGAAATCTATTCATAACTAAATCAAAAGAAAAACATGTTCCTTTTTGTGTCAAAATCGTATCAGCTGATTACAGTTTTGCACATTAAATCTAGCACCATTAATATAAACCAAAACAAATGTTTCATTAAGCAAATTCCGTCAAAACAGTAATAAGTTCACACTCATATAGGAAGCAAATAAGATATTCTATTGATTGCTCCAACAAAAGTCAGGCGACTGAAATAATATACTTATTTTTTAAAGTTCGGGTTCAGTAGAGCAATAAGTAATACCTCCCAATCAAGAACTGTGTCCTTAAGTTTAACATCACAACCTGCGTTGGAGCACTTCCGTGAAGTCTCCTTCAGTCCAACAGATTCAACCTCAAAGTCTCGAAAGTACCTTTTAGGTCAAAATAATAAAATGGCTTCTGAGAAATCGATTTCCAAAAAGATTTATGAAGAATGCAGAAGTTTTTAAAAGGAACTAAAACATTTTAACACAGTAATCTTACTTGATAAAGAGTTTCAAGTTTATAATTGGGCAAACCGAATAAAGACTTGGAAACCAAACAAAAAGTGTGCTAGCTGATTAGAATGAACACTTACTCAGTACCACAGGAAGTGCATCTTTCCATGAAGGAATTTCCGTGCAATTCCGACAGCTTGTCCCTTGGTATTCCAGATCGAAGATGTAGGCCATCAATGTTCTGCAATATATTAAGGATAAAGTTAGAAAGCTTGATAACATCTGGTTCGTCAGATTGGATGATGTTATAGTCATAATAGAGCATATGATTATATATTATCGCAGCCGTTTCTTCTTACATAAGTACTTTGAGTTATGAATAGACATACTGAGTACATATAAATGGCAGTAGACTAGATTGTCTTTAAAGAGGAAATTAGTGGATGCATACTTGACTTATAACGAATTTAAGGATGCCAGCTCTCTCAAGTTCAACCAAAGCCATATGGGTCATGCTTGGCATTGCACGATGAAACGGGAGTGATGCTTCTGGCAGGGCACTGCCTTCTCGCTGCATATCAAAACAAGGGCAACTGTTAGCAGCTTAACATAATCTCCTGACAATTTTAATTGAATCTTCAATCAAAGACGACCAAGGCAAGTGTCAGAAATAGTGTTTTGTATTGACATATCAGATTTCAGGTCTAACGGTAAGTCTTTAATCAAACCCAATTGATAGATATTTCCCAAAAAACAGAAGCTGCTTAGTGACGACATGATATGCTTAAACTGTGATCTTCAAATTGCATACTATGACTGCTCACACTCATCACAGACGCTATTCACATGCTCATTAAGCGAAAAGGGACACTGAATTCATTCTTATATACACTTTTACAGATACAACATTCATTTGGTCATTTCAATTGAATTTAAGGGCAAGTAATAAAAGGTTTACGAGACTGTTGGTTCATCACTCATTAAGCGGCCATTGATTAGTACTGCAAGGTGTGAACCATGTTAACAACCTGTTTAAACTTTAAACATCATGTAACCATGTAACCTGTTTAGTATTAGCTATTATATCAAACACGCCACTATTATTTTTGCAAGTACCTGAAGAGTCCAAATTCCTGTGGGGCCACGAAAATCAGGTATACCGCAGGAAGTTGATATCCCAGCTCCAGTAAACACGACTAGATGCTTACTCTGCAAGTAGCATGAAAATCAGGTAAAACTTTAGTTCAGACAGACTAACAGAAAGCTTATACCCTGTGAATGAAACAGATATCATGGGAACAAACCTTCCGAATCATCCTCGTGAGCCGTTCAATCTGCAAATACAGTAAAGCAAATATGTAAATGAGAAGAGCGGGCCTAAGAAAGAGTCTCACATTATCACTTCAGAAACCGTACACAGACTATTACATGTACTTAACAACTTCTCTTCTACTATAATACCCAAATTCCATCTTATATATGAGGCCTGTTTGTTTGAATCTTATGCTATAGAATACTATCAAGTTCCAATACATAAGGAATTTTCCATTTCATATTTGCTGTCAGTCTGTATAAATGCCCCATACCAGTATTTCACAAAATTTCCAAAGAAATAGTTCATATATTTACAGTACGAAAATCATGGGTTGTTTGCATAGCAGACCATGTATTGTGTTTGGTTTGAGAAACTGGGTTTGGTAGTGCTTAAGTATCTTTAATTTAAGGGATATGTGATAAGGAATGGGGCTGCTACCCATAAAATTGCGCATCCTACCCATTCAACCACTCTATCATCAAACTCATAGTCGTAGATGATCCTGGGTGCAGACCAAACACCCCAATCTTTCGCTTACGTTAAACATAATTCCAATCACAGTTTTAGCCATAATCATCTTTCAATAAAGTCAGCACCTAACCGCACCAAACTAAGTTTTATCAATCCCCTAATGAATCGGCTTTATCGGACACTAACTTACAACTGATATCAAATAATTTAAACCTATAAGAAGCATAAAGTACAATGATACCTAAACGACTACAGTCGAATCAAACTCGATAATCGAAACACCAATGCAGAACCAACTATTCCTAAACTTGACAAACCCTAACCTTAAACAACAAAAAACAATGCAGACCAAAAATAGCATCACAACACAATAACCTAAGCAACTGTAATCAATAACTAAAAAGATTCATAATTAAGAATGAAATAGACCTTGTCTTGTAAGATATTTGGTGGATCAAAAAGTTCAGTCATGCCAACATTCCCAACATCCTCAATGTATGACAGCTTATTTGCATAACCCAAAGACATGCTTCTTTGATCCAATCTTAAATAGTAACTAATTCTAGAATATGAATTGCTTCCAGACTTTGTTTATGTTTATGGGTTTTTTTTTTTTTTCTAGTCTACAGGAGTCCCCCAAATGTTAACCTGGGAAAAAAATGTGCTTTTTATAGATACTAGCACCCCACTTATTCTGGGAGAGATATTTATTCTGCCATCTGTTTTATTTCACAGGCTTTGTGGAAATAATAGGATACGAGACATGACTCGAGACTGATACGAAAATAAATAAACTTAAGTTTATTGACTCGCTCAGCTTGTTCATTAAACATGTTGGTCTAATGTTCTACTCGAGCTAATGAGTAGTTCAAAAGTCACGAGCTTAATGTGCAGTCCAAAGATCCGAGCTTATGGATAACCACAGCCACAACTCTAGTTTAATTAGGATTCTTATTTTAGCTTTTTAGATAAGGACTTGTTTACTTGATTAGAGTTGTAGTAGGATTAGGAGAGCTTATTCTAATGTCCTATATAAGCAAACCAAACGAGCTCATAGTTTGGTTGTGCATTCAATATCAGTTTTTGTAAGCTTTGTACTTTTCTGATTAATACTAAAGCAAGTATTCTAGTATCCAGTTATTGGTTTTGTGTTTCGCTTGTGAACTTCGATTCGACTTGGGTCTTGAATTGGTATCAAGAGCCAGGTTAAAGAGTAGTCGATCACAGAAGGGTAGTCCAAACAGTCGACAAAGGGTTCCAAGATCAGACGAACACAAGTCGACTAAAGGGTTTCCAAGTCAGTCGAACACAAGTCGACTAAAGGGTTTCCAAGAAGTCGATAAAGTTTCAAACTTTACACTTGGTTTACTTAGGCAAGAAGTAAAACAAGCGTGCTCTAGGGCTGGAAGTCAAACCAACTACACCGGTAACTTACAAAAGGCGTTCAAGAAAGATGATGCAAGGCGAGTCGAGTCAACCACCACCTATTGAACATTCTAAGACGGCTCTTCAATGTCCAATGTTAACAAGCACGAACTATAACATATGGGCAATAAGAGTCAAAGCGGTATTCCGAGTCCATGGAATACTCGATGCACTGGAGCCAACGGAAGGAACTCAAGTTGTTGCTAAGCAAGATCACATGGCAGTGGCGTTACTCTTCCAGGCGATTCCAGAAGAACTTGTTTTTCAAGTTTCACAATTCAACACAGCCAAAGACATCTGGGGAGCTTTGAAGACCAGGTATGTGGGTGTTGATCGGGTTCGAGACGCAAGGTTGCAAACCTTGGAGACGGAATTCGAATCTTTAAAGATGAAAGTCAACGAATCAATCGATGACTTTGCGGCTAGGTTGGGCAAAATTGTAACTGAAGTTAACAGCTTGGGAACGGTTTATGAAGACAAGAAACTTGTTAAAAAGCTGCTTGCATCCATTCCGGATAGGTATGTTGCAATTGTTGCCTCAATAGAACAATTTGCTGACTTGAATACTATGTCTTTTCAAGAAGCAATTGGAAGGTTGAAAGCTTTTGAAGGAAGAATGAAGGGTGTTGACACCACTTCTGAAGATCAAGGCAAGTTGATGTTCGGAAGGGCTGAAAGATATGATAAGAAAGGTCGAGGAAGGAATTCCTCTGGTGGCAACGGTAAAGGTCAAAACTTTTCTTCTCAAAACAAATCTCGTGGTAGTGGTCAAGCTAATAACCACAACCGTGGAAACCAAAACAACTCCGGGAGCAATACGGATCAAAAGAAGAACAAAAGTCGAGACCTTTCAAAGATTCAATGCTTCAGATGTGATGAATATGGTTACTTTGCTTCTAATTGTCCGGCAGGTGTACAAAAGAAAAAGCATGAAGCAAACCTTTTGAAAACGGAGGATGATGATGACCCGACACTTTTTATGATGAAAAGCGTTCAAGAAGTAGTTTTCTTGAATGAAGATAAGATTATCCCAAACCAATTGAATACTAAGCCAAACGAGGAAGACACTTGGTATTTGGATAATGGAGCAAGTAATCACATGACGGGGATCCGAGAATACTTTTCGGAGTTGAATGAGAATATCTCCGTGAGTGAAGTTTGGTGATAACTCCTACATCGAGATAAAAGGGAAGGGTTCGATAATCATTGAAGGGAAAACGGGTGAGCAACGGTTAATCACTAGAGTCTATTACCTACCCGAGCTAAAAAGCAACATAATTAGTCTTGGGCAAGCTACCGAAGGCTGATGTGACATTCGTATGAAAGGTAACCTTCTTACTATGCGTGACTCAGATGGCAAGCTTCTGATGAAGGTTCCTAGAACAAGTAATAGACTTTACAAGATTAAGCTCCAAGTTGGAAGTCCGGTGTGTCTCAAAGCAAAGATGGAAGATGATGCTTGCTTATGGCATGCTAGGATGGGTCACATTAATTTCGAGATGATGGAATTAATGGCAAGGAAGGGCATGGTTGAAAATTTGCCAATAATTCATCAAGAGAACAAGTTGTGTGAATCTTGCTTGGTAGGAAAACAAACAAAGAAGGCGTTTCCTAAAGTGCAAATTTAAGGCAACACATTCTCTTCAACTTATACATGCCGACCTATGTGGACCAATTTCTCCACCATCCATAGCGGGCAACAGGTACATATTTGTTCTTATTGATGACTTCTCACGCTTTATGTGGACTTTTACCTTGAAGGAAAAAGGAGATGCATTTGAATACTTCAAAAAGTTCAAAGCTTTAGTTGAGAAGAAGTCGGGAAAAAAGATTATAACCCTAAGGACGATAGAGAGGTGAGTTCACTTCAAAAGAATTTACCAACTTTTGTGAAAACGAGGGTATAACAAGACATCTAACCGCTCCCTACACACCGCAACAAAATGGAGTCGTGGAAAGGCGAAACCGTACTCTTATGGGAATGACTAGAAGCATCTTGAAAGCACTAGACGTACCAAACTACATGTGGGCTGAAGGAGTTAGACACGCTACATTCTTGATTAATAGAGTTTCAACGCGAGCTCTAGTTAATCAAACTCCATACGAGGCTTTCAAAGGAAAAAAGCCTAACTTGGAGGGTTTACGGGTATTTGGATGTGTGGCTTATGCAACGGGAACAAGGCCATATTTACATAAGTTAGACGACAGGTCAACACGACTCATATACATCGGAAACGAGCCGGTACAAAAAGGTTTCCACGTTTAATCCAAGACTAAAGAAGATAGTGGTATGTCGTGATGCGGAGTTTAATGAGGAACTTGGCTGGAAGTATGTTTCTGGAAGCGAAACACACGAAGCTAAACCTGTATGTTTATCATAGAATGGCACGGTTCTATTGATACGGGTTGTGGATTTGTTAACCCAGGTGTGACCGATGAAGTTGAGGCTGAAGATCAAGAGGCTGAAAATCATCATGATGTTGATGAAAATCAACTGGTCAATACCGAACAAGAAGATCAAATCGAGGCGGGTAATGACCCTAATCCGTGACTGAGAAACTCAACCAATTATGAGGCGTTCTTCGAGGGTTTCAACTAAGCCAACTAGATTTAATGACTTTATTATGGGGTCTAGTTCAAGAACCTCAGTTGCTAATGAAGATCAAAATCTACTTTTGATTGAAGATGATGAACCAAGAACGTTCTAAGAAGCAAAAGTCTCAAGCAAGTGGATGGTTGCTATGAAGCAAGAGATTGAGTCTATCGAGAAGAATGATTCATGGGAATTAGTTGAAGCTTCGGTTAATGTTAATCCCATTGGATTAAAGTGGGTGTTCAAAATTAAGAGAAATCCGGATGGTTCAATTAATAAGTTTAAAGCTCGTTTAGTAGTAAAGGGTTATGCTCAAAAGGAAGGAATTGACTATGACGAGGTATTTGCGTCCGTAGCACGGATTGAAACGATACGTTTATTAATCTCATTGGCCGCAAAAGAAGCATGGGAGCTACATCATCTGGATGTAAAGTCAGCTTTTTTACATGGAGAACTAAAAGAGCAAGTGTTTGTTACACAACCGGAAGGGTTCGTGAAGAAAGGAGAAGAAAGGAAGATCTACAAGTTGAAAAAGGCGCTTTATGGACTTAAACAAGCACCAAGGGCGTGGAATACAAAACTTGATAGAGAACTCAAGCAAATGTCTTTCAAAAGATGCCAACACGAACAAGCGGTGTATGTGAAGAAGACAAACAAGTCAATCTTGATTATTGCAGTCTATGTAGATGATCTCTTAGTAACCGGTTCGAAGCTTGGCGAAATTGGTGAATTTAAGAGACAAATGCAAGAAAGGTTCGATATGAGTGACTTGGGAAAGTTAAGCTATTATCTTGGCATTGAAGTAAAGCAAGAGGATTCGAGTGTCTCAATAAGTCAAGAAAGCTATGCAAAGAAGATCTTGAAAGATGCTAAGAACCAAAAGAATCACATATGGCAGCTGTGAAACAAATACTGCGGTATATCCAAGGTAGTTTGAATTTTGGAATACGATACAACCAAGAGAAAACCAAGGAGCTAGTGGGGTTTAGTGATAGTAGTTTTGCTATTGACCAAGATGATGGTCGGCACAACTGGGTAATGCGTATTTTATCTAGGGAAATCACCTATCACTTGGTGCTCACAAAAGCAAAACACGGTGGCTCTATCGTCTTGTTAAGCCGAGTTCATGGTCGCAACTTGCGTGTCAAGGGATATGGTTACGTGGATTGTTGAGTGAAATAACCGGAATGGAAGAAAGAGTGGTGGTCTTATTTGTTGACAACAAATCGGCTATTGCACTTATGAAAAATCCAGTCTTTCACAGGAGAAGCAAGCATATAAACACACGTTATCATTTTATCCGAGAATGTGTTGGAAGAGGCCAAGTACAAGTTGAGTTTGTAAGAGGTTATTTGCAACGTCTGATATTCGGCGAAAACTCTCGCAAGGATTAAGTTCAAGGAAATGCAAGAGTTACTCGGAGTTGAAGATCTCTCTATCTCGAGTCAGAAATTAGGGGGGTGATTGTTGGTCTAATGTTCTACTCGAGCTAATGAGTAGTTCAAAAGTCACGAGCTTAATGTGCATCAAATTCAAAGATCCGAGCTTATGGATAACCACAGCCACAACTCTAGTTTAATTAGGATTCTTATTTTAGCTTTTTAGATAAGGACTTGTTTACTTGATTAGAGTTGTAGTAGGATTAGGAGAGCTTATTGTAATGTCCTATATAAGCAAACCAAACGAGCTCATAGTTTGGTTGTGCATTCAATATCAGTTTTTGTAAGCTTTGTACTTTTCTGATTAATACTAGCAAGCGTATTCTAGTATCCAGTTATTGGTTTTGTGTTTCTGCTTGTGAACTTCGATTCAGACTTGGGTCTTGAAAACAGGTCGCGTTTGGGTTGAAAATGGGTTTAATGGGTTGACGCGTGAACAGTGTTGCAAAACAAGGCCTACAAGGCCGATTAATCACCGATTAGGTGCTACTGGGCCACCAACCTTGCCGATTTGTGTAACTGGGTCAAAAAAATCGGTCAACAACGGTCAATGGCGGTCAACGACTGTTAGCGGTGGTCAAACTTGCCGAAAACTTGCAAATCTTGTCGGAAATACCCAAAACTTGTCTTGAACAAGTTTTAATCAATTATATTTGATGTTTTTATCTGTTACAAGATGATTTTCAAGGAAATTCTTGTCTAGAATACCCAAATCTCGCCGGAAATACCCAAAACTTGCCGAAAATGCCAATCCGATTAATCACCGATTAATCCCGCCTTGACCGATTACAAGCTACAGGGGGGTCGACCGCCCGACTACCGATTCACGATTTTTGCAACCTTGCGCGTGAACGAGATTAAATTGTTGTTATTATAAAATAAAGATCATGTATTTAGTTGGATCGGTACCCAACTTATATAGATAAATTGGGTGGGTTTGGGACGGGTGTCCATATTTTTAAACGCGAACACGTTTATGATATTTGCACTCGTTTTGATGTTTGTTCGAGTAGACTCACTTAACTTGTTTATTAAAGCGGTTTTAAAAAAAGAAAAGAAAAAAAAAATAACTTGTTTATTAAACATGTGGTGTTTGGGTTGAAAGTGGGTTAAATGCATCGACTCGTCAATATGTTTACGTTGTTATTGTAGAATAAAGATTAATTTGTATTTGGTTGGATTGGTTAAATGGATTGCGCCGCCAACTTGTTTAGATAAACTGGTAAAATTAGTAGACTTAAAACATGTTTGCATATTAAACCCGTGTAAAATGTTTAACCCCATTGCAATTTATTTAAATGAGACATTTTTGGTTTATGTGTAGCAAATGTTAAGGTTGACAATGTTGACTCGATTAATCATGCTCGAGGTCTTTCACCCGTCAACCTGATTTGGGCACAACTCGAAGTAACTCTACTCTAGAGTGAAGTGTACCGATTTAGTAATATTTTTCTTTAAGAGGAGTAGAAAATAATTATATTATGGCATAGATTAGAACTCTTCATTCAAAGGGTTTTAAAATAGATAACCAAATTATATTGATATTTTCATATTTGACCCAATCCATATTTGACTTGTTGCTTTTGACCATGACTTAAAACTAATTAGAGGGCACGCTGCAATACAGTTATGGTATGTTATAAGTGTCAGTTTGCACATATGGCACCGCCCATCTATGTTATATTGTACCACGGTTGGTGTGTCATACGTGCATCGCCATCTCAATGGCAACAATTTTAATCTATTTATTTATTCAATTATATCGTTTCTTTTTGTGAGTGAATGGAGTTTTTTTTTTACCATGACTTAAAATCTGAAATGGTGAGTTGTATACTACACCCTGAAACGCAAGTGCACCTAACTATCTTAGCAATAGCAACAAACACAATAAATATATGAGTAATTATATATGTAAGTTTGTAATAATTTGATTTTGAAAAACATTCAGTCACTCATATGCAGCTCATCATTTGATGATCGTACATCAGATAACAAAACGCAAACCCAAACACAAAATTAGTTATATGGACTCCACATCACTCTATGTCCTATAATTATTGTCCGGATAAAAAATAAACAATTTAAGAAAAACATAATTATTACCGTTACCGTTCTCTCTCTTACTTGCTAGAGTTATATGTTAAACTCGATCAAACTTTCATATCTATATTTAGTAGTGGACAATTAATTTGAAACATACCAAAAAGGAAACGTGAACTACTATTTTCGGTCGGATGTAGTACTTTTCAGATAGTTCATGAGTGTCAATAATTGATGTAAACAAGTTTTCACGACTATTTCTTAAATGACGGTAGTTTCCAATCCGATGGACGTCGGTTGAAACACCAACTTGTCTAGTTGTTTACTTCGTGAGCACGACACGCTTAAAGAGTGTATTAGGTTTTGTAATGGGTTTTCATCATTACATTATCTCGATATCAGTTATATAGTACTCGTATCACTTACTACTTGGTCTGGGTAGATATACATCACTTTTGGATATGGTGGATTCATCTACGTAAAAGTCATTAAAGTTTCTTGTTGTTGAGCAATGAGCATTACGTTAGTTTTTCAGTTAACAAATGAAAGCTTTGTTGTTTGCGTATTCATTTCTTTAACTTTGTTCAAGTTTGTATAAAAGTTACCAATTTTTGTCAACAAATAATAAAATGAAAGTTGTGACCACAAGTGAGTTTACAATTGATTTTGACCCATTTAGTTGGGTCATTAATGGGTCGAATTATGATCCAACCCAATAACAAGCCGGTCACTCCATTTCTGGCTACATGCCTACATGTAATGGTCACCTTTCATTTAAATTCACGTGAGCTGTCTCATCAGTTTTTCAATATTCACTTTTACAGTAATGGTCATCATCAAACACAACACATAAAAATACCTCATTTTATACAAACATCCCTCATAATATATACCACACACTCACAAACAAAAATAATGATAATAAGAATAAATAATAATAATAATAACTCCATTTTCTTTGTTTTTGATTAGTTGGTGCAGACCACTTAACCAAGCCCATTTGCTCTCCTTCGCCCGCCAAGAATTTTGGCCGTCATGGCCTTCACGTGTGAAGCAAGTGCTTCACGTGTGGTGTGAAGCACCATAACACACAATCTTAAAGCATCTCTAATGCGTTAAACCTTTGCACATCGGCATGAAAACCTACAATAGCGATGATGCTATAGGAAAGATAGATATGTGACTCAAGCTTACCATTCTATATCATTCTATAATCTTAAGACTGAGTGTCCATGTTATTTTTTTCATTTTACTTTGCATGTGTTTATGATTTTTCAAGGTTGGGGTGTATCCTTTCAAATGATACTCGACCAATTAATGGTATTCTCATTTGGTTTTGTGACGTACTATTTTGTTTGTCTTAAAAGGCAAAATGTTCACATAGTAAATGCATGACACAGCAAAATATTTTACTACTATCTCACATGCCAAGTCCAATTGTCTCACATGGTGTGTCATACTTGTGATCGTACATGAAGTGTTATAACTTTTGTTGTTAAGTCACGTAATGTATAAATTATACGAAATATCAATGAAAACGATGAGCTTTGCAAAATTGTTATCTAACACTCAAATGTGTGTCTCGTGGTATGCTTGTAACACTGAATATGGTAATACAACATGCACAAGAAGATTGTAAGAGCGGACACCGAACCCGTAACTAGAAAGCGAATTCGACAACCACAATGTTTTATTTTATTATTATTATTATTTTTCTTTATTTTTTTTTTAGAACGACACCACACTTGAAATTCGACCTCCGAGTTAAACCATCCGAATGGGCAAGTCCTGAGACCCGAATCACTAAGAGAGACTCGCAAAGGGAAACCCTTGGAACTCACAGCTTTGCACTAGGAGGAAAACCTGAATTTTTTGTCTCTTACGAGACTCGAACCCTGGGTAAAACCTCCCCCAAGCTTCATAAGAAGCCCAGTGGCCAACTGAGCTAAGTCAGTTGGTTTCGACAACCACAATCTACTTAAGGTTTTTACTTATAATTTTTTAGCGAAGAATTTCATTGAGAAACACCAAAATCCACGTAGGTTACAATAACGAAATGAGTGAGCTCGCTCCGAGATGAAGGACCACAACCACAAAAGATACATGAGCTATGCATAAATGATATCATTCAAATCTATACATATATATATGAGACTACATTGACACATCATTAATGCTTACTAGGCACATTAATGATGACATGGAGCATCATATGATTAGGTGGAAATGCCACCATGGAACTATTTCCGGCTACATATTAAAAAAAATATGTCACGAGACAGGATCGAACCCTGGTCTGTGAGATCACAAACAAACGCAGTAACCACTGGAGCAGGCACCAGATGTGATATTTTATTGCATTCCGTAAGTGATACCCACCACAAACAGTTACCATCTTCCATTTTCACTTGGCATTTCTTAATTCAACCAAAACCCAAAAACAAAACACATTTCCTAATTCAACCAAAATCCGACTTATTCGCTACAATATTCAATCACTTCAATGCCCATCAAACCCAAAAACAAAACGCATATTATAATTCAAAAACACATTCAAAATCTTGATCAATATCACCAAACCAATCCATTCCATCTTTATCTTTAGCATGTTTAAAGGTTTTTAAAATTATCCATAACCTTAAAAATAAACCACAACCTTCATGGCACCGAATTAGATTAAAATCATCAGCATCGAATAAACACAAACCCCCGGAAAGGTTTTTGTGATTTTTCTTCATCACACAATTGTTTTTTCAGAAATAAACCGTATGACATCAATTAATTAGTTGTAGATCTTTTTGTGTTTGTTTAGGGAAAAAGGCAAAATGAAGCCGATGCGATTCAGTGGTCCAAGTGTTGTAGAGAACACATCTTCATTTGTTTGGCTATCCTCGATTACTGCATTTAGTTTATATTACATCGATATTATGTTTAACCAATAGTTAGAATTATAATGATGTGATTACTGCATTTACTTTATATTACCTTGTTTTGTTTGGCTATACGGCTATACAAATGTATTGTTCCTAATGGTAATTGATTAACATGATGATTTGGTTTTGTAATTTTTGAAAATAGTCTTTTGAGTATCTGGTGGTTTTTTACATTTTCAGAATTATTCCTGATATGTATTGATAGATGGATCCCGATACTTTGTAAGGAAGCATCTTGAGTAGGCTAATGTACTCAAATAATACTTGAAGCTTTGATCCTTGAGCTATATGGACCTTGAACTTATTTCTAAGTATATAAGTAGTTAACTACTTATCATGTTTTTTAGGTATTAAAGCAAGCCTTTGAGATTACCGGTTAATCAATTGTTCCAGGTTAATTTATGGTTTCTAATGTCCCCGCTCTTATGTTCTAACATTTTTTCATTGTAGTACCATTATAGTATCACTAGCATGGAGATTGATCAATTTTCCAATTATGTGTTTTGGCTTAGAAGTAGTCATGCATCTGATGAGCTATTGATCTTATTAAAGATGAATGGAAAAAAATCAAGGCCAATCAGGTATGTATTTAATCTACAATGTTCGTCTTCGATGAAAAGTGTTGTATTTTGAGGAGTAATCTAAATCATTCTTATGCAGGTTTGTAGGAATAAAAGGTTATGGCAATGGAAAAAATGAGCTTATTGGCAATGATGGCAATAACAATAGAAAAATTGAGCTTAGTTGCAATAGTGGTGCATATATTCTAGATCCCATACTATGTCTTTTCTGGTAAGACCCGTGTAATGACTTTTACTAAATTATATTTTCATTATTGGGCATCCTAGATAATCACATTTCATGATCTTTGAATGAGTCTTGATTTCAATCAATATTTACACAAGTATTGATATTTTCATTTGAAGAGTTCTTATAATGGTATCCTAACAAACATTTTAGCGATTATTCAGTTTGGTTAATGGGATGAGATAACCAGTTTCGCATTTTCGAAACTTGTGTCGGCTGTTTTAAAATAGCCACATTGACAAGGTGCAACAAAATATCAATTTTAGTTTAAATGTCCAAGTTTCTTAATCTTCTTTGTTTATAAATTTGTCATTCTCCTTATGTCCACCTTAGTTTGTCTCTCTTCGTTAGATATATACACATAACAGATGAAAAGCTTGCAACTCTCATCTCTATATCTATTAAAAGAGGGTCATCCATAAGGTACACATTAATAGGGATTCATTCATATATTTTGATTCACATTCTTGTCTTTACCTATATAAAACTATTTGTAAATTTGATATATATGCATAATTTCATTAACATGCTTTGTTTTATTCTCAATTTTATGACATATGAAACTCAACTTATCACAAAATAGATACTTCTTTTTCAATTAGAGTTTTCTCTGGAAGATGTGTGTAAACATGAGAGCAACCAAACTCCCCTTGTCAGCAAGCAAAACACCCTTTGACAGCAACAACCAAACACCCCCTTACAACAGCCACCCAACAACTTTGACAACAACAACCAAATTTTCTTGTATTTTGTTGGCAAGATTAATTAAGATTAAAGACTGATGTGTATATTTATATCATAGGAAAAAAAGATATTTTCCTTAGGTTTAATTAATTTAATATGCCTTAGACCCCAATGATTTTTGTATTAGTTATCAGTTTAGATATTCTATCTTGCTATGTTAATGTGCACGACTACCTATTTTAAAATTTATCCGGTCTAGATAAGCATCAGCTTCTTTGAGGGCTTAAAGACTTACACACATGTTATCCATGCTTTCATGTTTTGAGCTCACATCACTTCCAGTTCATTCAAGAATATGTGCATCTGTTTCAAGTAGTTATGCCTCGCTATCTTTCTGTGTATTCTATTCTGAACTTTATTTAATTCATTTGCCGCAAACGTGTTTCACCGAGATCTAATGTCTAAAAACATTTTAGCCAGCACTAAATGTAAAATAAAGATTTACGACTTTGGTCTTGCATGAGTTGCAATCAGTGACCAGCCTACTACAATATTCTAGACAATATGTCCTAACTCGCCCATTACCTATTTCAGAAGTTATTCGATAATTTTATTTTTCAACAACATTATATAATTGAATAGCCTTACCTTCAATGTGTTCAGATGATTACGTTGGATCAAGATGGTACAGGGCTCCTAAGCTGTTTGGAATTTTTCATAGTAAGGTACCAATGCTACAACTGCACTCATATGCTTATATTTATCAAACTTGGTTCAATGCTAATCTAGACTCTAAATGGAGATCTTCATTTTAGTATAAAAACACCAACCATTTTAAATTCGTGTATATTTATTTCTTTTTTTTATTCCAGTACACATCGGCTATAGACTATAGAGTATTGGTTGCATTTTTGCAGAACTTCTAACCGGAAGACTCATTTTCCCTGGAGAAATGTCGTGCATCAGTTGGACATTGTTGGACTACTACTTGGACTTAATGACTGATCTTCAAGGAACCCCATCAGCTTATACTATTGCTTGGGTTGGTTTAACTGCCATTGATGAGTAAATATAGTTTGTTTGCTATCTTTTTATCACATAAGAATGTTTGATATTGATGCTTCAGATATCAACTTTAACAAGGCGCTATTCGTACCAAACATGTCTCTTGTCACGAAAGTTGGATCTAGCTCATCCTTGCCATCAACTGATTCTGCATAATATATATCTTGGTAGCTCACACTTCTAAGATGGGAGAACATTATAGTTACGGAAAGAGGTATCATTTACACTTTACTCACACTGATGATGACTTGTGGCCATAAGTGTGATTTTTGTAACTTAGCTATATGATATGGATTACAGTTAATACCAATAATAATGCTCAGTTAATATCTATTTAGAGCAAAGATCGCAATGAAACAAGTATTAAAAGCTGTGAAAAGGAGAAATCTGGCTTCAGTAGCAGCGCATTGCAAGAGGCTCTTGTAACTGAAGTTTTTTTAGGAAGTTTGAGGTAACCATACAAATTATTACTAGGCCTGTGAATGCTTTCATTTTTATTTTATCTTTTCAATGCCTAAATGAAATTTTCTTATCAGATTGCTAATAAAATGACTTAATTCAGGCATTTTGTACTCACACCCATTATTTCCCTCTTGTCTTGGCCTTTGTGTGTTTGGTTTCTTTGGCTAACTAAACCCAACCCCCACAATTTTGGATCCAAAACATTTAGTTTTTTGGGTACCGACAGAAATGGATCGAGTCTGAAACACATTATGTCCAAAATCATTTTTTAACTAATAGTTTGTATTTCAGATACGAATTAAATTAACGTATAGGCGCAACAAACTGCACATATTTTATATGCTGCATAGGAAAGTATAAGGGTAAGTATTGGTCAATGTTGTTAACTTGTGATTTGGAATATAAGCTTACAACTACAAAAAGCATAAGCAATCCCTAAGATACCTTGGTTACCTGATTGTCACAACTACAAAAAGCATAAGCATGTACAAACCAGCCCGTTTTATTACCTGATAGCTGTTTGAGATTAGTTATTTTGAAGTGCTTATTTGGCTTTCAAAGATGATTGTTACCTACTTATTTTTAAGTGCTTATATATTTCAAATTAAATAGATTAGTATTGTAGTTGTCAGTAGAGTGTTTGGGTATATTGAAAGAAATGAATATAGGGAGGTCATCTAACTATTCAGTTTTTTCATAAAATTCACCTGACTATTCAACTCCTATATATGTAGATATACATATGTTTGGCTTAAGTGGGTTGTGTTTGCAGCGTTAGTTATGATTAGAGATTTAGTTGCCTGAAGCATAAATATTACACAGGCTTTTATATTTTACACAAGAAAACAAATAGGAATCTGCAAGGTAAAATGAAAATAGAAAATCTATCTTTAAACAAGTTGATATATGCAAAATAAATCATCAAATCTGAATATAATAAATTAGTAAACCCTGGAGACATGTATACATGCCATTAGGTTTCTCCTAATTACTTGATGGTCTGTCATATCATAATAGAGAGATCACAAATGTGTGTGCTTTTAAGTAATGCCAAAAGATAATACATGAAACTAATGAAGAAAAAACGAATGTAAATTATTATTTTTATCACCATTAATATAAGTCAAGGGCAAACATTTGTTGCAGGTTGGTTCGTCTCTACATAGGCCAGTAATTTCACACGGACATCGATATGTGGATATTTCAAGAGATAAGATAAAGAAATGCTTGAAGGTTCTTTGTTGCGACAAAGACGGCAACTACACACTCCACAACAAACGTCGTTTATAAAAAAGTTTTATTATGTATTTGAATAAGCACCATAAACTTGTATTATTTGACATCTTCATTTTCTTTTTAGATATATTACACGATTGCTTTTTACATACAATTTAGAACTTGATATGTATTATCATGAAGCTAGCCCGCCCATTCGGGCGGGCTATGAAGCTAGTATCATATATCCACAATCCACATGGGTTTAAAATTCAATATCTACAAATCAAATTATCTCTACAACTCTTGCTTTCTATCCATAACAGGGATGATCGTTGAACTAAAAAATATACATCTTCATGCTTTATGCCATTCACTTCGTCCTAACTCGGATTGAGAAGTTTATTGTGCCACCTTCAAATCGACGAAAGAAACACATAGCAAGCATCGTAGCGAGCTCTAACATCCCCTTTACTTCGAATGGAGAAAGATGTCCGCTTTATCAAGTTGTCGACCAAAAACATGGAACTCGAAGAACCACATTTCCACCAACTCCATAATTTTAGCCATAGAGTCGTGATTGAGGGACAATTAATAGTAAATACTCCAAGTCTTTACCTTAAGTTTCACAAAATAAGCATTAGATTGTACTCACGACTATACCTATATTTATGATGCTCAACCCACGTTGGGAGACGATTAAAAGAGGCCCACAATAAGCAAATGTTAACTTTTCATGATAAAAAAAGGAAAGTGAATATGGGGTTATCTCACATATAAACTGATAAAGAATGTTTGATAGAGAGTTAATATTATAGATAGAGAAAATATGTTTATTCATAAAGTGGAAAGTGAATATAAGTTTGTCTCACATGTAAACCACTTAAAATCGCTCAAAAGTACATCACTTTAATTGTTTTTTTTAATTTGATGAGTGGAACTAACGATGAGTAATGGAATTGCTTTTACTTGTGATTTAGATCAACAATTGTTGAATCTAGAACTAGCGGGTTCAATAATAGAAAACATCCAACTATGTGATGTAGAAGAAACATATATTAAAGTGAACCACATTTAAAGATGTTATGTGTAATTAACCGAAAACACTAATATTGTAAAGAGACATAATTAATATTAGGCGAGTACCCGTGCATAGCAACGGAGGTTCCTAACGGTAGACAATTAATGATATGCGATATTGTGGTAAGTGTTTCCTGTAACGTTCAAAATAGAATGAGAAAAGATCCAAATGTAATTGCAAACGGTTGTAACATGCAATAACTCAACTCGATCAACCAAAAATTGGTAACATGTATCAAAAAACATATTAAACCATTTAGTGAAATGGAAAATAAAACATTACATCAATTATGAAATAATAACTAACGATGCATGTTACTCGTCATGTAAAACTTCTTGGTACACGACATTTGTAGTGCACTTTTATAACAATGCAACTACACCTTGATTTAGGGGATCCTCGCGACTTGGTTCCTGCAAAATATATTTTAGACTAAAATACACCGTTGGTCCCTAAACTTGTTCATGCGCATCGCGATAGGACAAAGTTGGACATTATCATCGCTGGAGGTCCAAAACTTGTGTTTTATACTCTAGACTAGTCCCTTGACCAGGATTGCCATAGTCAACATGAATTTTCTGGCTTTACTTCGAGGGTATAATAAACCATTCACAATTTTTACCCAACATTGTTAAAATCTAACCCAAACATTCAATCCGTGCAACACACATTGAACCCTAAAATACAAGCAACACATTCTACCCAAAGCACATGACAAAACGATTTGGGTTTGTTGAGGAGAAGGCGCCCAAATGAAAAGGATTTGGGTGTTAAGAAGGAGAAGGAAGAGGCTGACATTGTGTTATCAAAGTTTAACGATTTGGGATAAAGGATTAAAAATCTGGAAATTTTGTTTAAATATCTTAAGGAAAGGAAAGAAATGAAGGAAATGAAGGAAAAAGATGATAGGGAGAGTTGTGGGTCTAGCTAAGTGTATGTTTAGATGATAGGAAACTTTGTAGTTGTTGAGAACATGAAATCGATGAATAAAAAATTGGGTTCTTATGGAAGTAATTGTGTTTGGTTGTGCATTGTATCTGCTTGAAATCGTTTTGCATTTCTTAATAGGTTTGACTTACCCAAGTCATACCACAATAGTAAGTTACAATTTGTTGCCTTTCATAAATTTTGTTTGACTTGGGTAAGTCAAAATTCAAGATGTTACAATTTGAGACATTGGGCGTGTTCAGTCCCACTGTCAACACTAACACCAAACCAATTTCTTCCTAAACAATACACCATTGTCAATACATTATGATTTAGTGCTAATTTGCATTTTCAACATATATGTGGAAAACTAGAAGGGGGTTGAATAGTTTA
Organism: Chrysanthemum makinoi; assembly: GCA_910596185.1. Lineage (NCBI taxonomy): Eukaryota > Viridiplantae > Streptophyta > Magnoliopsida > Asterales > Asteraceae > Chrysanthemum > Chrysanthemum makinoi. The sequence continues at coordinate 184,343,005 of OU343224.1, forward strand.
CCGATTAAAAAACTTTGTTTTGAAACTTATTGAAAGATCAATTGATAATTGATCTTAGGTATGTTAGTGAAATATGCAAACAATATATATAAAGAGTAGACAAGGAAAGAAACAATCAAACCACAACAAGTTGTTTATAGTGGTTCGGTCTACAAGGACTCTTTTTCCTTGCCCTACTCCACTCCCCGAGTCTCACACTCGAGAGTTTAACTTCACTAGTCAACAAGCTCCTTTCACCAGTGGAGAAAACCTTTACACTTCGCTTACACACTATTTCTGACACTAAGCTAAATGTCGAGTTCTTTTCAAAAGGTACAACCACTCCCACACACAATGTATTTTAAGGAATAAAATACTAACCACTCACACTCACAAGATTATGATGGTTTGGTACAACAATGAAGTATGAATCAACACAATATCATACAACAACAAACAAACAAGACTTCCAACTTCTCGTTGAAGCTTGAATGTGCTTTGATCTTCTTTACTACAAAAGAGATCACTAATATGATATGAAACTGAGTTAGAAAGGTTAGAGAGTAGATATGTATGAGAGTATGATGGAAAGGGATGAAAACTACTTGGTTTGGCTTTGCTATTTATAGCCAAAACACTCAGCAAGCACCACGGACCACGGAACCCTTAAAAGGGTTCCGCCTTTTAATATTTGGTGTCCCGAGGTCTGACAGCAAGATCTCAAAATCTTGCCAAAGTCAACCATATCTATGCAAGATTGTGTAAGATATGTAGAGCCTAAATCTACACAAAGAATCTAGTGAAATCTTCCAATGATTTCAATGATGCATCACATGATGTCATGTGTTTGTTTTTCTATTTTTAAAAATATGTAAATACATATGTAATGTTTAGTTTTTAAGAAACCAAAACATTCTAAAAACTCCTATCATACATTATGGTTTAGAGTCATATCAAGATATGATTAATCACAATGTAAATGCTTGAGTGATGAAGATATTATTTGAAAAAGCTTTTTTTAATATCTATTAAACTTGACAAGCTTTAAGCTTTGTAAAAATTAAGTTTACTTTTGTCGTCAACAAAACTTAGGTAAAGATCAAAAATATAAATAACGTTTAATGACGATATTTGTATTAACAACATATTTTTAAATCACTGCCTTTGCTTTTGCTGATACAAGGGGGTGTTTGGTTTTGCTGATACAATTTTTGCTGATAAAAGGGGATGTTTGGTTTTGCTGATACAAGGGGATGTTTGGTTTTGCTGATACTAATTAGACTAAAATACACCCAATATCACAATACAAGAACAAATTAAATACATAAAACTTAGATGATATTTTATCATTAATATAGTGATTACAAGCTCGAAACAACTACATCAAACCAAGACCAACAAACAAACAAAATATCCAATTTACATACCCTTTTTACCAACCTATATTTCCAAAACTAGCACCCAAAAGACCGCATTTATCTACCCACATGAAAAACCCAAAATTAGGGCATTATGCTCACCATTTTCTTAACAAAACCTTCGTTGAAACGAATAGCTTCATCAGTTTGACCAACAATATGTATAAATTGAACAAGTTGGTGTGTGTGCCTGCCTCGGATTTTCCTCGGTAGCATCCAAACAGTCAGCGCGCTATTCCCCGAGGTCAGGCCGTTATCTTCGATCTGCTCCCTCGCTTCACTTCATTCCCTCTTTAGATGATCAATGCGTTGAAGAACTAGCTTTTCAAAAGCCCTTCTTGTGCACCTCTTCTTCAAATCACACGACCATCGATCATTCAACTTGGATGAACCAAAGAATCTCCATGAGTTCATTCAAAATAGGTAAATCTTCCATTGGAAATTGTTTGTGTGTGGAAAAAGTGGTGGATGGGTTTATCGGTTGGTGTGCACACGTAAATAGCGTCTCCGTAGAGGCGGTCAAGGTCTAATAGTGACTTTTTTTCACACTCGGTCCCTAAATTTGTCATGGTTGCCGTTGTCATACTTAAAACTCCCGCCCAATAATCACTTTAAAATACACAATTGGTCCCTCAAGTTGCCAAGTTACGTATACTACAACTTAGTTGAAGATTAAACAACACAAAACCATTAGAAGTTTGACTTTGTTAAGTCAAACTTCTAAAACATATCAATAAACTACAAAACAAATATTGAGTAATAATTTAATTTTTGACAAAAACCATATACCACAAATATTGTACACAAAATACAAAATGCTATTTTGCAAACATATACAGATTGTCATAGAATTATTCAACCCATACATAAACTACAACCACTCAAAGAAATCTACCACGGTACTTGGGGAAGCTCGGTGGAGTTTCCAAACTTCCTAGCCAACTCCCAGGATATTCCCGATATTTTCATTCCCATCATGACTCCTATCGTGAGCTTGATATTGATTGTCTTTACTTGGCCAAGGCAAGTATAAACTTTATTAAAGTTAATTCATGCTCTGTTCTAGGAAAAGCTCGAAACACGACAGTCTGTAGCTGGCCATGGCTGATTGTGTTTCTGTCTACACTAAGCATGTTTGCAGCCTGAAAAATCAAATAGTGTTGAGATACACAAACATGGTAATTTAGGAATGTCTATTTGATACATATGCATTACAGCATTACACTTACTCTGGTCAGCATTTTCAAATTTGGAGATCCACGAATCATTTCAATGATGAACTTTACCATAACACTATTCTCAAAATCGACATCCGACAGCTTAAGGTTAATCAGGGATACAAAGGGCACATTCATCCTAGAATTAGCTTCATGTATCAACTATAACAAGTTTTAAAGATTAAATTTCATTACTGTTACACATTTCTTTAACATTGTAAAATTATAAGTGTAAAACTCAAATTGTTCTTACCGTGTAATCACCAAAATCCAATGTAAGGGTCTCAAGATTTTGAAGTCTTGTCAGGTGAAAGATATCGGATGTTGTGATTGTCGTCACAACATTATAAAGGCCGAATGACAAATCTAACTTCTTCAAATTTATAACTTTTGCAATATCCCATAGTCTCATCTCGTTTGTAGTAGGACGACTCATTTTAAGAGACTCAAGTGAGGGACAACCATCAATAAACTCCCAATGCCGGTTATAAAAGTGACATGAATCAATTCTAAGCTCGGTAGATTTGGAAAGCCATGAAAATATTCCAAAGTAGCCATAGCACAAACATGAAGTACCAGATGTTTCAACTCCATACGAGAGTAAAGTTGGGTTGGGAACGTAACTCGTTCACCATACCGGTTTAATCAGCTCCTCAACTCCATGCTGAGCCAAAAACAAGAGCCAATCACGAATCTCTTCATAATGAAAGTCGTCTCTTCCAAGCATTGATCTTGGCTCTACAGAGAAGAAAAACTTTCTTATTGGACCCATAAGCCATTTGAGTCTAGTAACAAGCCTCCCATCAAACTCATATGTTAAATAATAAAGAAATCCTCATCAACTATGACATCGATGAGCAAAGTCGCTTAGACCTCGGTTTAAGCTAAACTAGAGGTTCTCACCGCTTCTAAAAAAGGCAACCGATTCAAAATGTTATTGATCACTATATCTGGCATGTTGCTAATACGATCGATCGACATGTTATTGTTGGAAGTTAGGTTGGTCTTTTGAGTTTTGGAAATGAGGATTTAGATTTTTAGTAGAAGCGTGTTTCTGGATAATGGTGTTATTATGATTAGTAAAGTTGTTTGTTGGGTGGGTGTATTGGTTCACGCGAAATTAAATGCTAGTATAAAGAGCGGACTAGTAGGCATAATCACATTTGGTCCCTGGGTTGAAGGTTGGGTCAAAATTGTGAATGGTCTATTATACCCTCGAAGTAAAGCCAGAAAATTCATGTTGACTATGGCAATCCTGGTCAAGGGATTAGTCTAGAGTATAAAACATAAGTTTTGGACCTCCAGCGATGATAATGCCCAACTTTGTCCCATCGCGATGCGCATGAACAAGTTTAGGGACCAACGATGTATTTTAGTCTATATTTTATTAGTTAGGAGGAGGATACGATTCTAAAATGACATGCTAAGAATCCATTACTCAGTAAGACTATATTTGAAACATAAGAATGGCATAACATTTGTTAACTATCAACTATTGACCAAAACCATTTTGAAAAAACTTGAGGTTATGAATCATGAAGCATTAATTGAAATCTTCAAGCAAAATTAATGGAGACTACTTATTAATAACTTTTTTGTGTAAATAAGCAAAAACTAGTTGTCAATAGTAGTAAGTTTTTGGCTATACAATGACCATTTGGTCTCAAAGCTCAATTTTCAAAAAACGTTCACAAGTTTCGATTAGCATATCAAATCACAGTGGATTTTTTTAATAAAATTTTTATTATTCACATTTTCTTTTTAATAATTTTTTTTAACATCATAGTTCTTTTTTAATAAAATTGTTAATATCACAATTTCTTTTAATATTTAATATTGCAATGAAATCAACAATGACATTAAGTTGTTTACTAATATCATCGTTCTTTCTTTCTTTCTTTTATTTTTATTTTATTTTATTTTTTTTATATTTCTGTTGGTCTTATAATATCGTTAATATCACAGTTAATTTTTACATATAAAAAAACTTAATACCACTGTTGGTCTTATAAATATCATTGTTAGTCTTATAATTATAATTACTTTAGACGATGAAGATTAATGTTTTTCACCTTAATTTTAAAAAGTTAACACTAAATCCACTATGAAAATTGCATATTCATTAAAAATCAACTAAAAATTAACTTTTGACGAATAGTAATATTAATATCAAGAACATTAAAAAGAAAAAAAAATCTAAGAAAAATTTGGAAAAAAAAATAAAGATTGTTGAAAAGGAAAAAAAATTAAAACATCGTTTTCATAGTCAATTGATACCGAAAAGTTAGCGTTAGATCTTGACTTTTTTACATATGTTAATATAAAGTTTGGAATGAATGTTCCATATCTGTCCGCTCGTCCACACTAAAAAACAAAATCCGCACCTAATCCCATTCATATGATACATACATCTAGGGGTGAGCGCGGTTCCGGAACAGCAGGGAACCGACCCGGAACCGCAAGAACCGAGAACCGAAATACTCAAAATTTAGGAACCGAGAACCGGACCGCATAACATGTTTCGATTCCGGTTCGGTTCTCGGGTCCGGTTCGGGTATTTCGGTTCTACCCGATTGGAACCGCAATTTTTTTAAAATGTACCAAAAAATTCAACATTTTTTTTTATGTTTGCACTTATATATGTCAAAAACGTAAATAATATTGGACCATTAAAATATATAGCCGAAAACTCATCCCTTGGACCCAGTTTGCTACTTATACATGTAACTAAAATTTAAACCAAAGCAATGGGTTCGCCTAGGACTCAGCCCCGTGAAAGCTAACAAGAAACAAACTATCAACATAGTTAACACATATATCTATACTACATAAAATGAAAAAACAGTCAAAGTGGAAAAGTGAAAAAGTGAAAAAGTTGAATGGTCAAATGAGAGAGAGATATATAAAAAGAATATTTAATACTGATCTTTCTTATCACAACTCACTCAAAACATATCAAAATGCTCTCCTCTTCCACACATCTCATTAACCACCATCCAGGTGGGCTTGACCATTTGTTTTGGGGGCGAATTTATTTTGGGGGGGCCGAATCGAAGATTTGTTTGTAACATCAACTAAATTACCCCTAAAACCTATAATATTTACACTATGTGCCGAAAATTTTGGGGGGGCCAGGACCCTCCCCTGCCCTCAAAGAAGTCCGCCATTGCCACCATCCTCACCACCACAAAACCCCTCCACCATCGGACCACTACACCATCGTACCACCCTACCATTGTATATCGTTAATTGTCTGCCGCTAGAAACCGCTGCCGCCAGGCGCGAGTACTCGTCTAGTAGTAGACATATATAGACATTTCCATTTTGTAACTTGTAAGTAAGCATGATCTTATTTAATACAGTAAATCGGCTCAAGTCTTTTATTCGCTTCATGTTTCCTTTGTTTTACATATACTGATGTACACATACATTATACATATGACACATATAAAAATACTTACGTAAGTTCTTTTTTATCTATTATTTAAGGAGCTAGATGATATTATAACAATAAACCATAAACCACAAAGAAACACTCTTGAAAGACAACCATCACAATCTCGGGCGGTTCTTCGGTTCCGGACCGAACCGAACCGAAAACCGCAATTTGAAAAATCTAAGAACCGAGAACCGGACCGCGGTTCCAAAATGCGGTTCGGGTTGAGTCAGTTCCGGTTCGGTTCTCGGTCCATTTGGTCACCCCGTACATCTATAAATTTTTTAATATTTTATACCACTGTACGCAACTTCGTAACTTCTCAATGGCTCCTCAAACCGTAAGACTTCCGCCACACTACTTAAGCTATTTATAACCTTGCCACATAGTAGTCACATGTGACATGTTTAGAAGTCATATGAACAGCACTCATATATCCACGTAAGCGGTTCATAGATTTCCACGTCAGCAAAGTAACAGACAGTTGTACGTCATGCAATTTAAACTTGTACTCTACTGAAACCTTTTAAAACAAAGGTGTACATACATCAGTGGTTCACGCAATTGACTAGTTTCGTTACCCTCTATATTAACTTCTTCTATCACTCTGATTTATTTTTAAAGATTATTTTCACAGGTACTCTTTGTCTTATTTTTATGTGTTATACATTTGTATCTCATCATGTGCTTGCATGTATAGTGTATGTGATGAAATGATTAGTTTTTTTATTTATTTTTTATTTTTTTATTTTTTTTTAGAACGGCGCGATAGTACAAGTATAGTTAGTAGGTTGCGAGTCCGCGTGACATCCAATTGGGGCAGAATACGGCTCTCGAACCAGCGTGGGTATCACCTCAGAAAGGCTCCCCCCACTCCCTACACCCCCCAATTCCCCCCTGATGGAAAACCCTCACTGAGAGGGACTCGAACCCGAGACCTCCCGAATGTGATGAAATGATTAGTATCTGTTTCTATTGCTTTTTTAATGTTAGTATTCAAGTGATTCTTTAGAGAGGCTTATGAGCTTATCTATTTTCGGCTTATATGAGCTTATTATTAAAAGGAGGTGATTTGCACATTATCAAAATGATTGGACACTGACCATTTTGAGTATTTGGACATTTATACCATCATATTATTTTTTTGGTATGTTTATCTTGTAATGATATAAATGTCCAAGCACTCAAAATGTGAGTGTCCTAATCATTTTTTTGGAGTGTGCAAATCACCTCCCATTTATTAAAGGGATAATTATGTGAAAATGTATTTAACTTGTATACCTTTTTAGAGTGTTGTGTGGCCAACTGTTTTTCGACATTTGCGCGTATTTTGTGACCATTTTACCCTTATGTTTTTTAACCTAACTTATTGACATTGAAGGGTAAATTGGTCATTATATATGAATAAAATACATACAAAAGTAGAAATGCAAAAGTTTAGGTATACAATAGAAGAAGAAAAAAATGGCTACACAACACTCGAAAAAGTGTCAAGTTAGATACATTATAAAACTCATGTAAGTCTCAAAATAAGCAGATAAAAAAAATAGGGCTTATGAAATATAATCATTACTTATTAGCCATAGTGTTTGGATATGAGGGTAAAAAGTACTTTCAGTTTCATCTTAGATAAGCACTTTGAAATATGTGCAGCTTATATAAAACTACTTTATTTACCCATAAGATAAGCATATAAACAGAAGCAATTTGTTTCATCCAAACTCCTGATTTGCTTAAAGATAAGCATTCCCAAACACCCTCTTACTCTAAAATAAACACTTTAGGACAAACAGTCCCAAACACCTTTTAAAACTGGTTTCTAGTTATTGGCGTTTTGATATGACATAAGCGCAGTTTTGAAAATTGTTTGCTAATCTGATTATATAGAAAGAAATAAGCTGCATTGTATAACGCAGTTTGGAGTTAGTAACTCTAAACTGATTATTGCATAAGCAAACGCCACACAAATAATCGCCCTGCACATTAACTTATATTTACTTGCCAATTAGCTAGGCACTTTATAACCTTGGTTGTTTGTGATTCAAATTTAGGATGCACCTCAATACCTCATTATATATCTACCTTTATATGTATGCCTGACTAAGTGAACTATATATTCATATGGGTTACCTTGTTGTTCACTAGCCCTTGGATTAACTGGCAATTTTACGTCAAGGGTTGTAAGATGGACCAGCTGACAAATAAAAATGGAGTTGAAAAGGTCCAACTACTTCCCGCAACCAATGATAATTATGGAGGTGTAGAGGTAGAGATGAAGGAGCGTATGGACTCTGATGTCTTTCTCGCTCGACTTAGAGCTTCAATGTTAGAGTGGAAATTGCAGGTTCTTTCTATATTATACACATTTCATATCTGTTCCCTGCCGATTTAGACGTCTGCAGAATATTATTACTTATGTTTTTGTATAAAAGACTTAAGTACTCCGTGTATTACAGACATTCATTGTTTCCTTCTGACTTTAGGATGGTTTTGACAGGACAAGAGGGGTGTTTGGATTAAATTGCCAATCGATCTTGTAAATCTTGTCGAAAGTGCAGTGAAGGTACCTATCTAATTCTCATATGATAAATAAGTTTGGCTTAGGGTTGTTTTTAAATTTAGATTCATTTTGGGTAATGATCTTAGTATGGTGATTTATTATGTTTTCTTTTATTGTCAGGAGGGTTTCCGTTATCACCATGCCGAGCCTGATTACCTCATGCTTGTTAACTGGATTCCTGAAACAATAAATACCATCCCTGCAAATGCTTCCCATAGAGTAGGTATTGGTGCTATTGTCTTGAATGATAAACGTGAGGTATATATCTAATGGCATCATATTTCCCTAAACCATATGGTACTCGTGTTACATCTGAAAGTTTACGTGTCCATTTGTTTATTTTGTTATTAAATAAACATTTTGGCTCGATTGAGTTCTGTTTCTGATAACTCATTTTCCTTTTCTTTTTGTTAATAGATGCTTGTTGTCCAAGAGAAGAGCGGGATAATGCGGGGAAGTGGTATATGGAAGATGCCTACCGGAATTGTTGACGAGGTACATCAATACATGTTTCAGAAAAGGTTTATTGTTTCTTAGAGATGGCTATTTAAGACTTTGTAATTAGTTGACTTAGGTTATTTATTTTCCCAAACGGGTCAAATTGGTCGAAATTTGCTATAAGTGTATTTTAATGCATACAAACTCCTAAAGTAGCCATATTAAAACTTGAAATTATTCTAAAAATATTGTTGTAATCATAGATAATAAATTGATTACTTACAGAAAAGTAAATAGTATATAGTTAAGTATTTGCAAGTCAACTCAACCCGACCCATCTAGAACCGCCTTAAAACTGACACCTTTCAACCTGAACCCATTTTGACCCGTTTAACCAACCCGCACGACCCGCTCAATGTTCGACTACGATTAGCTTTCTCCAATAAACTGATGAAAGTTCATTCGACAGGGAGAGGAGATATCTGAAGGGGCGGTTAGAGAAGTTAAAGAAGAGACGGGGGTAAGTGTTAAGCCTCAGATGTGCATATCAATATTTCAACTTTTACCAAATGCTGATTATGATTTATCGTTGTTTCAGATAGATACAGAGTTTGTGGAAATACTGGCATTCAGGTATATATGTAGCCACTTTTTGAGCCTTATCTTCTGAGCGATTATGATATACTACTTGAATGAGACACCTAAGTGGAAAATGGTGAACTTGGTAACTGTAGCTTCAAATTCATGCTTTATATATGCATATGTGTTTATATTTTGTTGACAGGCAATGGCACAAGGCATTCTTTAGGAAATCCGATTTATTCTTCGTGTGCATGATGCGGCCATTGTCGTTTGACATTCAAATTCAAGAATCAGAAATTGAAGCAGCTAAGGTAAAATTTCTGAAACGGGTCAAATCTGAAACTAACCTAAAACGGGAATGGGTCAAACTTAGATTATTATAGAATGAAAATACTGTTTCTGCAAATCATATGTAACACATTAATTATTCGTTATAAAAAATCTAAAGAAAGGACAAACATGGTTACAGCCAACCAGACCCAACCCGTACTATAAGTGAACCACTTCAACCCAAACAAGTTATTACCAATTACCCAACCTGCCGAATCATTCATCTTGTTGCCTCTACTAGAATTTTTGACGAAACCAAAATATGTATGATGCTAGTTGTTGTAATATATATGATACAAGCAAAAATGGTCGGACTAATATGCTCTTCTTTTATGCAGTGGATGCCATTAGAGGAATTTGCAGCTCAACCTTCAGCTCGAAGCGGGTAGTCTAATGAGATACATTTGTGAGCTATATAGCAAGAGGAGAGGGACTACTCCGGTTTTCTCAAACCCATAACGTCATTTTTTTGAGCCAAGTCACATTTATTTAGCGAGATCTAAAGTAAATTTTTTTTTACACCAAGTGTACTTTTTATAACGACATTTGTATGGAAGTGAAAGATAAGCAATGCTAAAATGTTGAATGGTTTCTAAAGTGTATTATTTATTTGTATGACGCAAGTGATTGATGCATAAAAAAGATGCATATATGTCTCTCAAAATTTCTTTTTTAATAAGAGGGAAGGAGGGGGAGATCTTCTCAAAAGGCTTTTGTGTATCCCACATCACTTGATTGAACCAAATGCCCAAGAAATGGATCAGTACAAAAAGAGATGCCAAATGCTATGTGAATCATATATTTTTAGCCATTTTGGCTATGGCATATTTTTTAATAACTATATGTAGTTGATACAGCTTATTTTTAAATACAATAATAAGTTCAATAATTTAAAAATGCTTCTTGTTTTTGTTCCAAAATTAAAGTAATAACTTTGGAAATATTGCAAAAGCATTTTATAGAATTTAAACTTGTTTAACTAATAAAACTAGGAAAACTTGTTTGAGATACAAAATTTCTATAATGTCAAGTGCTTTATCATACGGTCAAATTGTAAGCAGAAACTCTATGGCTTAAAATGTACATTTGATGTGCAATTATCATCAATGAAGCTTCGAAAGTGCAGGCGCATCTCTACGCAATTTGGCCTGACCACAAGATAGCTTTTCGCAACTTATTGTATTTTCTTGTCAAACTTGTTATGAATCTTTATTTAACACGACCATTTGAATAACGTATATGAACACCACACAAGTATTTGATCTGTTGCCTTATGTAATTCATAGATATGCATTCATTATTGCAGGAAATGAAATTACTAAAACATGTTTATTTAGTCATTTTGTAACAGAATATATATGATAATTTACTAGAAGTCAAGTCTGGAGACTTTCTGGTATATAAACTTGTTGTCTTGTACCATGTCGAGATAGGTTGCAGATATTAGGACATGTTATCTTCCGTAACGCAACTCTATGCCCATATGGCACATCTTTAATAAGAGAATGACATAATATGTTGACATTACTGTCCTAAAGAAACGATAAGAAGTAAAAACATTCATACATATGATATCTTCCAAACAAACATGTATCATTCATGAAAATCGAACAAGAAATGGATCTTCTACCTTCTATAAGATTTTAAGTAAACTAGCAGTATACACTGCTACAATGAATGTATAATAAAAGGAGACTTTTGAAGCGTACCCTTATTTTGCTTCCTCTTAACTGTTGACTCGCTTCTCGTGTTCACTGCTTTCGGTAAGACTTTGCATTTCAAGCAGTTTTTGTTGCTCCTCTTCTGCCTCTATTTCATTGACATCGGCGGGCTTGGGTTTAGGCTTGTTGCTAGTGGACTGCTGATACATGACCCCACCAAATATACAAATCAAAAGCCCAATTGTTCCAATTAACGATGAGTGTTTATCACAAATCATCAAATTAATCACCACTGTTAACAGCTTGTTCACTATCCCAAGCACAGTGAAACCAGTAGCTGATATAGCCCTACGACAAGAGAATCCAAAGAAAGATATTGCCAGACCAAATAAATAACCCAGCTGGCAAAATCACCTCGAACGAATACCAAACTGTCTCATCACTAATTTCGTGTTTTATCTTCTTAAGCTCTCCCATTATAAGCAGCTCTAATGGAAAAAGTAATAAAGCTTCATGGTTATTATACAACATGAGACCCCACGTGTTCAACTCAATCATCATCACCAAATGCTTTATGTAAACAAAATCTATAGACATACTTTGTGTTCATGATACGGCCATTGTCGTTTGACATTCAAATTCAAGAATCAGAAATTGAAGCAGCTAAGGTAAAAATTCTGAAATGGGTCAAATCTGATACTTACCTAAAAGGGGAATGGGTCAAACTTAGATTATTACAGAATCTAAATATTGTTTCTGAAAATCATAAGTAACGCATTATTCATTCGTTATAAAAAAAATTAAAGAAAGGACAAACATGGTTACAGCCAACCAGACCCAACCTGTACTATAGGAAACGAAATTGGGCGGTCTTAGTATTATTGAAGGAGCCGCAAAAGAAGTTGCATCTCTCACTCTATTAAGAAGTCTATTGGTGAACCGAGAGATACTTTGGTTAAAAAGAGATACAGATACGAAAGCACGTTAGAGTTTTCATTCAAGTAATTCTGAAATAATCTCAAGTCTTAACTAGTATCATACTTGATGATAGTTAAACGGAATGTTCTGTTAAATTTAGACGAAAGATAAACGATATAGAGGAATTAACCTTGTTGGTGAATGGGTAAATCTCAACGTGATGTAAAAGACTTGAGTTCGAAGCTTGTACATAAATTTCTTGTAATTTAGACTCTTTGTTAATATGAGTAATTATTAGAATTAAGCTCAGAGCTTGTTCAGCCGATTTAAATATTTTGGAGAAGTTCGAAGCTTCTTTGATTATTTAGATGTGTATCACAAAATTTCTTATTAATGAGAGGAAAGGATGTAGAATTCCTTAAAAGGCTTTTGCATCCGGTATCCCACATCGCCTAATTGTTACAAATTGCCAAGAAAGAAATCAATATAAAATGAGATGCCAAGCTTTGAGTAAACCATACCTTTGTAGCCATTTTTGCTGTGCTATTGTAACAACTTTACAGTGAATGTAGGTTACATAAAACCTAGGAATTTAATAATAAAAAAGAATATCTTTTGTCACTCTTTTTGCTGAAGTGTGAACAAAATTTTTCTTACGTGAGTATTATACTTTCAATTCTTCCTCTTTAGGTATTTTGCAAAAAAGTCGGACATTTTTGCCCCTTTTCCCACAAAGAAATGATGTAATATAATTTTATTTTTATTATTATTATTATTATTATTTTTTAATCATTTGCCCTAGTTTTTATTATGTTAAATTTTGGATATGTATTAAGATTATTTATTTAATGATTTTATGATAGCATTACCGCGCGTCGTTCGGAAGTCAAAAAGCTTCCTTTCGTCAGCAAAGTTTTTAACACCCTAGCGATGAACCTAATCGTTGTAGTGTAGTAATTAGGGTAAGCCACGGGTATTAATATCGCTCTCTAGGGAATAGGAATGCTAGTAAGAAGTTCTACTACTAAGGTTGGGGTTGAAGAAGATTATTTTTATCTTTTATGTTTTTGGAAATTGAAAGGTATGAATGGGGGTTTGGATTTGGGGGTTGGTATTGCTAGATTACTCTACTTCTCTAATTATCTAGTAAGGTGTGTATGTAGTCATGTCAATTATTGTGTGCTCGTATGATAGTTTAAAGATGTGTTTACTTAGGTTTTACTACTCTTTAATTATCTCCTATTGGTGGAATTGTCGTCCTATTCTTAGTTGCGTTGGCATGTGCAAGTCATAGGGTATGCCTATGTTCTAACTCTTTAACTTACCAAAGGGTCGATGCAAACCCACTAGGGATAATAAACTCTTCTTAAAGCACTCTTTGGATGGTTTAGCTTACAACTACTCAAGCTATATTCTAAGGTTCACAAGATTTAATCAAGCATTAAGTACCAACGAATGACCTATCGCATTACTAGATCATTGATCAACTAAGATAAGAAACCAATCAATATTCAATAATTAAGTTTCATATTCCCTAAGCAAACACACAAGTAAAATTAGCCGGACATGAAAAACATGCAAGCATACACACAAATAATCAAAGACATAATTGAAGGAAAACATGCAAGAAAACGTGTTAAATCTATGATAAAAATGTTTTGTTTTATCATTTGCCCTAATTCACTTCAGGTTGTTTAACGCTTCAAGCGTTAAACCGAATTGGTTTAACGCTAAATTAGGAGGAATTATATCACAAAGTACTACTGCATATAAATTTGTTTGGTAACTTGTTGAAGCATAGACTAGAGAGTATACTTATGACTAGATTAAGGTGTTTGTTTGATTAAGATGTTACACATCCTCATCTAACTACTGCATCTGAATACCACATCTTCTTATTAAGGGTAGCTATATGTCCGAATCTGAATGAAAAAGTGTTGTTTGTTTTTTTATAATTGTAGAATGATTTTAATTTTCCCTTTTTTTAAGTATATATTAAATTATTACAAATACGATTAATAAGTAAATAATGTAAACTTAAAACAAAACATTTTTATCATAGATTTAACACAATTATAAATCATTAAATAAAATATCTTAATACATATCCAAAATTTAACATAATAAAAAGATGATAAAAAAAAAAGTATTATCTTTGTCATCATTTGCTCTTGTAGGGAAGAGGGGCAAAATGTCCGAATTTTTGCAAAATATAAAGAGGATGAATTTGAAAGTATAATAAATGAAACGAAAATTTTTGTTATTTCTGCCGAAGAAGAAAGGAATTGTAAGAATGCTTTTTTTATTATTAGCCCAAAAATCTAATAACAAGTTTTAAAAATTTTAAATTGAACAGGTGAAATATCGTCAAAATTATTATTAGTTTTGATAGAAGGTCACCGATCAATTTATGACACTTAAGACTTGTTTAAACTAATAAACTTTTAAAGTTTGTTTCGCCATATAAAGTTCTACACTGTCAAGAGATCAATTCGATGAGAATTTTGTGTTTTATGGTTACACGACCTTGATAAAATAAAAAATTTACATGTTTTTATGTATTGGTAAAAGCAATAAAAGAAACGTACTTTAAATTTTGCCGATTTGAAACATTTACTTTTTTATTATCATACTTCACCGTACTTTTAAATTTGCTACAACTTCACTCATATGATTTGTTTAAACTAAAATAATACTGAAATAGTATTATCTTTGTCTTTTTTAAATTTTGTTCTAACTTCACCAAATAACTTCAAAAATTTTTACTTACTTCACATTATGTAGTACATAGTCATTTACTTATTATCTATTATATATTATATATATATATATATATATATATATATATATATATATATATATATATACTTATTATTATTATATATAATAAAATGGTTTTGTCTGCTCTTCAAAATTCTACAAGCATTAAAAATTCGTTTAATGCACTTCTTCCCAAACTATGTACAATACTTTTTATGCATGATGTTTTTCTCATTCTATAGAAACTGATACTTTTGTATTCAATGTGTTTAAGAATGAAACTGATAATTTGTTTCAGCTTCTATAATACTCTTCTAGACGCTCCTCCTCTTTTTCCTTTTTCTTTTTTCAACTCAATTTAATTGTGTTTCAAGTCAATTGTAAATATAAGTTTTAGGGATTTACTGATAATACATGTTTAATTTTATGGTGTTCTTCAGCACCCCATTAGGTAATGATTTAGAATGATTATGTATTAAGGTGAGCTTTTAAGAACTATTCAAGATATTCATATATTAAGGTGATTAATTTAGTACATACCCTTTATTTGTTTTCTCTTTTATATTGGGTTTATTATGTTTTGATCTTGCAGATATGTCTTTTAATTTTTTAGGTTTTATTTGAAATGGGATTTTTCTTAATTATTGATTTGTGTAAAAATAAAGTTTAAATCTTTCTGGGGCTTTTTTTTTTTTTTTTTTTTTTAAATTATATGTTAAATTTTATTTCAGGAAGTGGTTGAAGAAAGCTGGGATACATCATTATAATGTGTGAATGGTGGTGAAGGAAGGTGATTGTGAATGATGTGTCGAAAGGGATACTTATGCATTGAGATAATTAAGAGATTGGGTATAACAATATTCTAAATGTTTCGTGTCGATTTTAAACTGCACTATGCTTGCTTATGGTATTGGTTGAAAGTTATAGACTTTTGCTTTTATCCATAGGGACAGAGGCACTTTCACGTCCAAGCAAGGTTAAAAGTTAAGATTAGGCCCAAGCAAAACCCTATTGCAGAAAATTGTAGATGGCATAGTCCAAGCAAGGTGATTGTTTGGAACCGTTATAAAATACAAAGCTTTACATATTTTTTTGGATTATGCTAAATTAATTATCTTTTTACAGGTGAACAACATAATAACAAACCCAAGGGTGAAGATGATTTTGGTATTCAGAATCTTATGTAACCTTCCTTTGTAGTGATTGATTAATATCCAACGACTCACATGTTTTCTTTTTTTTGTGCGAGGCGTATATAGGATTGTAACCCATTATGTTGCTCGACTTTGTATAAAGTTAAAGTATGGCAGCAGCGTGAGTATTCAAAGGCAAACATTACTCGGAGAAGCTCATGGGCTTGGATTCATGGAAGGTATGTCATTTGACCTGTGTAATATTCAATTTTTTAAAAAGTAACAATGACTGTGATTAAGTCTATACACAATATGCATCATATATATTGTATCAAAGTTACAGCCCTGTAAGAATATTAATATGCAATGGGATTTTTTGTTGAGATGAATCGGTACCTTTGGGTGCTACCGACTATTTTTTGTTCAGATGAATGGGTAACTTTGTGACGTAAAAGCAATGCCAAACACTCCCTAACTGATTGTGTCGTATAATGAAACATCATATATGTTTCTTAAAAAAAATTGCAGGTAAACAACAGGATGTGTGTGTATTACTTTGAGAAATTAATTGAGTATGTGTAACTGTCTGTTTTTTTTATGATCATATATTGACGTTAATACTTGGGGTCTTTGCCACAAGTTATTAAGCACACATTTTAACTTGAAGGGTGTTTGGATGAGTGTGTGAAGTGGCTTGGAGTCCGAATAATGAGTTTGATATCACGAAAATAGTGTTCGCGAATGATTTGCACAAAAGGAAATTGTTTGCGATTTTGAAACATCAAGTTCAGACCTGCTTTTTGAAAAACATGTTCTGTCACATCATCAAACGCCCCTAAAGAAATCTTATTGATTTTATTTCTCATGAATACGCATCAAATAATCTTTTATGTATCTCAGTTTCTGAATCATATAAAATTTTCTTATGTGTCTTGAATTTAACAGAATATGTACGTATGTCTGAAGCAAGGCCATCTCGCAAACATGGAAGGTATATCGAATGTTTTACTATATAATAAGTTTAATTTTAGATTTGATTTGTTACTTGCCGATTAATAATTTTAATGGAATGTGTTTACAGAATAATTATGTCAACCCGAAAGTAAAAAAAAAAAAAAGAAACATATATATTTATAAGCTGTTTGAAATAAGCAGTTTTTACTGATTATCAAAAACTACTGTTTTTGATTTTTAATAAGCAAATAAGCAAAAGCTATTGAGCTATTGAATGACACATAACAGTTTTACTTAAAATTTAGCACTTCAGAAGTATTATAAGCAATACCAAACACCCCCTTATGTGAGATATTGACTTGACTTTTCACATTGTTTTTGTGACAGTTTGTTCAGAGGCAAATGTATCTTCAAGTCTACATCAATGAAAACGGTGCTAAATTTATGCCACAAAGGTTCATCCTTTTTAATCATCTGATAGTTATATAGAGAGCTTAATTTAGCCAATTCACATCTCCAATTTGATCCACTACTTTGATGTAACTGAGTGATAGCATCATAGTTTATTGGTCGATGTTTAAACTAAGTATTGGTTTATTTACGTGTGTTATTTGTTGCTGTGCAGAAAGAATCACCACTTGGGTCGCAAACAAATTACAAAATACAGATACCAGTTAACAAGATCAGGTTGGGTCGGGAACATGTAAAAATTTGTTTGGATCAAAGCAATACATTTGAAAAAATAAAAACTTTCCTTTGGGTCAAAATGGATCAGGCGGGTTGGATTGCCCTGCTACATGTTGGTTTGATTTTGAATTTCATAAAATACACAAATTACTTGAAATTTTAACTGTCTAGAAGAGCTTTTCATTAGAAAGTATATAGATTGGAAAAGTTACAGCTTATTTGAATGTATGCGCTCATTGATGGATTTTGCAGATTTGGACTTTTGAATGGAGAACTAGAATGGAGACTCTAAGATGTGTTTGTCTTGCAGGAGTCTCTGAGCTCATTCCCTGATATGCAGGTTATTTACTGCACATGGTTAGTCAAAAGGTTTCTCTTTTCCAAAGAATAAGTGTTGATTCAGCAACGTGAAAACCTTTTCATGCCGATATATTTAGGTCTTATAGTTGGTTTACACCATCTTTTTCCAAAAGGGTAACAATGAATACTGAACTTTGTATGTCTCTAAAACATAGGCGATGTTTGGAATACCTTATTATTCAGGCTTATGAGCCTATATGAAAATTGGAAAAAGCTTATGTCTTATTTAGATCCGAATCTCAATTTGATACGCTCATAAGTCACAAAAAGTAGGCTTATAAGATTTTCCTAATTGATATAAGCCCATAAGTCCGGAAAGTAAGTTGATCCAAACACCCCCATACTATTCGGCCTATAATTGTAAAATGCTCATTCCCGTTTAGTAAGTTATGCTACTGAAGAGAACTTGCATTACTAAAGAAAGGTAAAATATGCGTATAAAAGTGTGTTTTTGTATAAATTAATATATTTCATGTGTTTTTTTAGCATCACATGCCTAATATTCATGTGCTGTTATTTGAAAAAACAGTATGTATAAGCGTGTCATTGCTACTCGGGTCACCATAAGAGTCTTTTAGAAACAAATTAACTTTGATGTTTACGATAATTGCTTCTATATAATATTGATGATTTAAAATTTTGTATGGCAATTCGTATATGTAGTTAACTTTGGTGAGGATTTGACTTTGATTAAACAAGTTTCAGTTGTGTTGATATGAAGCACTCTTTTCCAAATGAGCAGGTTAGTTAATGGATTGCTTGCTTTACAGGTTTCAATCTAATATTCTTGAATCAGCACCCCTTTAGTTGATGTAGTGGTACTATGGTAGGACGAATTTGGATTTAATCTTGAGGCATCACATATTATTATCAATCTAATATTCTTGAATAATGTTGACTTGTAATGATTTGTTTTTTGTTGTTTTGTTGATGTTTTTAAGCAGGAGTGCAAGATGGGTATTCTCAAAAGCAGCTGTAATCCCAAATTTTCATCTACCAATGTAATACATTTAAAGTTACAATCAGGTATCTTGCGCCCTCACCTCCAGCACACAAGCACAATCGCATAAAAAAGAAGAAAGATAATAGCCATACATGAATAGGCTTTCCGGCATATGTTCACTTTAACTATGCTTGGTGTTCAGGACCTTGGTTACTGTGTGGTATTAGCATGTCATGTATGAGTGTACATAGTTGTAACAGGGGGTAAATGTTATGTATGATGTCAATGGTAAAGCCTCACTTTGAATACATTGTGTCAGTAAACCATCTTAAATTTGACCCTTCTGTGTTGACCATGAAAATTACAATTAAGAAATCCGTTAAACAAATGTTTGTCTTATACTATTGTATCGATAACACATCCCCTTGCTATGTTGGCAGGACTTCTACAAATGAGATCAAGTTTCTGAGATTGATAACAACAATTAAAACTCCATACTTACCATATGGGAGGTTTGATCTACAGGCTTATGTGCCTTGGTGAATATGTAGATTTACGATGGAGCTGATGGTGTGATAGTCGGTGGCACCACCGGTGAAGGCCAGTTAATGAGCTGGGATGAACAAATCATGCTAATTGGCCACACCATTAATTGATTTGGCACATCGATTAAGGTTAAAACAACATTCTTCGTTCTTACTTTCTATCGATTAAGGATAAAACAACATTCTTCGTTCTTATTTTCTATCTTTTCATGTATATATCACACTAACTAAAAGTAGGCCTTATTAAAGGACCAATTACTTATAAAGAATTTTAAATGGGTCGTATTTTATAAATGTTTTGTCAAGTATGATTTCAAAATTTATATCATTCCATTAATAATAGTTTACTATTGACAATATACAGGTTAGAACTGTCGTTATTGTAGATGAACCTCACACCATTGTATTTGTACGTGTACTCAATTATATTGATAAGTTATCCTATTATTGTGAATATATATTCAAGAATTTTACACTTACGTGTTTGCCTGTGCATTGCAGGTTCGTTCATGTAAGTCATCATTGTTTAAAGGTTATCAATTAAGTAAGATGAAGAAAAATAATCTTATGACTTTCAGCTTCATTTTATGTATTTCAGAATTGAGTCAGTGGCTCAAATCTCTTTGCTCTGGTACGTTGATGTACATTTTGATCTCTTTTAGTTAAGTTGGTACTGTAACAATGACATGTTAGCTAAAAAAGAAAGTGTCAAATGGGTAGAAAGTTGCACAAAGCATATTATTAATTTTATAAAAAACTTCCTAATGCGAATCGAATAAGAAAAATATAATAAAATGGCAACACACTTCTCTACTGTTTGAAGAATGCTTGCTTTTCTGTTTTTTTTGGTATATCTTCGCTTATCATAAAAATAAAAGATGTATTCAGTTGAAGTTCTAATTGATCCCTTTAGCATTACTATTAAGGTTTATATCTCTATCGGTTATAAATTGAGATAGGTTGTTGGTTGGCCCAATCCGTATTGGCCCCGACCTGCACTCAAAAGTACACATTTTGGCATGCACGAAAACTTACCTATCAAATTATTTTTTATAGTATATTAAGCTTTTGATTTTTCAATTCGTTAATCATTCTACTATAACTATATGCCATATGTTTATGTATTACTAGCTTATTTTTTTTTTATTTCTGTCTCCCTTCACTAATGGCATAATTTTGAATACCTGTTGGTTACTTCCGTAGCAGCTAGAAAACTTTGTGTACAATATTAACCAATAAGCTTTTTGCAAGAAGCATTTCAAGATGTGTGTTACTTTTGTATATGACGATTAGTGCTAACGACAGATTTGTTTTTAAAACACAATAAGCTTTTTGCAAGAAGCATTTCAAGATGTGTTTTGAAAACACAATAAGTGTTTTGCAAGAAGCATAGTCAAACACTAAGGCTTAAAAGGAGTTAGAAGTATTTGACATGTAAATTTTTCAAAAATAATTTTTGATCTTCATGTGACTACCATATTATTATTTAAACAAATTACCAATACAACCAAATAAAACATCCTGTTTACAGGTGCATATTCCATGGCAATTGCGACTAGAATGCT
The DNA here is from genome assembly GCA_910596185.1 of Chrysanthemum makinoi. Classification (NCBI taxonomy): domain Eukaryota; kingdom Viridiplantae; phylum Streptophyta; class Magnoliopsida; order Asterales; family Asteraceae; genus Chrysanthemum; species Chrysanthemum makinoi. The sequence goes on from OU343224.1 coordinate 184,364,491, forward strand.
CATGAAAGATGTCAAACAAGCAAAAGACAAAAAGGAGAATGGCCCTTGATACCTATCTAATCCGAGTTTTCGTTAAAGAGCACACTTGCAATATCTTGTGATTGTAATTTAGTTTAATGTATTTTTGGACTTGTATCCGATGAGAACTCTAATACATATTGCTCGATTGTAATGCGTCGGCGTGTCCAGTATCATCTGATATGAAATGAGCTTTTAGACTTCTATCATTTCTTGATTGTGGTGGTGGCTCCTTTGATTCGGTTAGAAATTCAGTTCTATAATATTAACTTACCACTATAGTGATAATATGGCTAAAAGATTATAAAATAATCACAATCTTCTTTATTTTGTCAACCTTCTTTTATACTATAAAGACAGAACTTTTGTTTAGCTTTACAAAATTCGGTATTCACACACGGATAACTATATGTGGTTGTTTAAAGGGTTTCTATGGACTATTGGGTGTACACCTAATGGACATTGGCTATTATTGATTAGCGGACTACGTCATTTTCTATTCAAGACTATCAAATTTGGAGACGACAACGCATGGACGTCTATTTATTTAATTGTCACAAATTCAATTTTTTTTTTGAACTGAGTCACAAATTCAATTGATTGTCGAATGATTCACGTTTTATCTCATTATTTTTTTCATATATTAATGAAACATGTTACGTTGTTTTCTTATTATCTTTTTCATATTTCCTTAAAACTCCGCGAAATCCGGGTCTTTAATAAATAGCTTATTATAGTACATATAAACACAACAAAGAAAAAGCGATTTTGGCACCCACAAATGAGTTAGTCGACACTATAAATGAACATTTGTTGGCCAAATTTTCAGGAGAAGAAATGGTCTACTTAAGTTGTGACAACGTGGATAAAAGTGAACGCGGTCTTTGTATAGATCAGTCTATTTTCTCGCCCGAATTTATAAATTGATTGAAGTTCTCAGGTGTTCCAAACCACATGCTTGCTTTAAAAGTCGGAGTGACGATTATGTTGTTAAGAAACATAGACCAATCAAATGGTTTATGTAATGGTACAAGACTTCAAGTACTTAAATAAACAAGAACCTCTATTGTCGCGGATCATTAACGGAACCAACGGAAAAAGGTGATTATTCCAAGGTTGAGTTACCCGGATAAGTTTGCCTCTTAAGATTGTCAGGAAATAATATCCGATATCAGTATCATCGCTTTCTAAAGTTGGTTTGTACTTGCCCCGTCCTGTGTTCACACATGGACAACTGTACGTTGCCGTATCAAGAGTAAAAAGCAAGCGGGGTTGATGGTTGTCGTTTGTGATCATGATGGTAATCTCTCCAAAACCACAACAAATGTCGTTTATAAAGAAGTACTTGAAGGTCTTTGAACAAGGTTCATATTGTATCATGTATGTATCATTGGTGTAATCACGTTATACTATACTATGGTTCATTATTTTTAATGTTACAAGGTTTGTTAGCAACTCAATTGATCATTAAAATCACACATCATTTTATGTTCGAGTTAATCTATTTTAGATTGGCAACGCGATGATTGTAAATCGTTGTGACTTCACACATATTGTAAATTTAACAAATTTACGTTATTACTTTTATTATCATCTCATTTATCTATTTTTTTTTAAAAATAACCCGTGTCAACGGGTCTAAGCTAGTATATATATATATATATATATATATATATAATAAAGCTTTTTACAAGTCTACTATTTATCAGCATTAAAATTAGCTTTAATGCACTTCCTTATTTAGCTGTCTGATAGTTTTATGCATGACGCGTTTTGAAAGTGAAAAAACTTCTTCCACACTATTCATTCAATGTAGGCGGTTTCAATTCACCCATATCTTCCACGGAGATTCATTCAAGATGTTTAAATCACATACAAATCACATTCAAGATGTTCAAATCACCGATTCAAAAACACATCCAAATCGCCTGATACATCATCCAATTAGTAAGTATTCGCATCTATTCAAGTTTTTTTAGGGTTTTGATTTAAATCCCATAATATACATGTTTTGATGTCTTTGTTTTTAGAATTAATCTAATTGTGTTTCAAATCAATTTATTTTTCTTTCATTAAGTTCAATTCAATTAATTTTTGAAATTATTTTGAATGATTGTGATTTTATCTTATGAGGTTTTGTTAACGATTATGTTAAGGTTTAAAATTTAGGTTAGGGTTAGGACCAAATACGGTGTGTTGTGGTGGTGGTTGTAGAAGATTGCAGGGGGAGTATGAAAAAGTTCTATGTATATTGTAGAAGATTGGTATGTCATACATAGTGTTCAACAAATCATTGTGCTAAATTCGCTATCCCAAAAAGGCAACAGCGATATGGTAAACTCTACGATCATATTAACTATACTACTTGCACATGCGGCTAACAATATGTAGTAATTGTGTTGCGGATGTTTGTGATAGTTCTTAAGCATCTGGGGGCCAGCGGACGAGGACGTCCATTACTAATATATGCTATGTCGTCGGTACTAACATTATACAGTTAGTGTATCGTGACTCATAACCTTTGGTAACACGCCAGTTCAGTCAGCGCGTCGTGCCATAGTCTAACGGACCGCGATGAGTCGAACGCACAACTCGGGTAACCCCATTCACAACTCTAAGAAATGGAAAAATACGGTGTTTTTGGTCATCCCAACGTGAACGACTATCATTTTACCATGTCACTAACCCACCCATGATCCATCCTTTATCCCGTTGTTAATCTAACAACCGATTATGCCGATCTTTATGAAATGTATTAATTTGTTTTGTTCTCTCTCGGAAATCTCAAACTAAGATAATGTGTTGGTTTTGGTAGGCGATTGGACTTATTAAGCCAAGCTGCGGCACAACATCGTTTGAAGTCTGATATACAGTAACATGGATCAAATTTATTCCAACATGGGTGTCGTCCTCAGCATGGTAAGTATCAAGATCTATTTATAAGGTGACACAGGGAGTTTATTAATATTGACTTATTACGTATGTATGCTTTCACGAAACCCTAAGGTATGGAGCATCTTCCTTTTTATGGAAGACTTAAGAACCTTAAACGTTCCGCATTGACCCAAGTAAGTTGACATTCAACTACTTATGGTTGGGTTGTATAATATATCTAACCTTCAAATGGGTTATAAAAAAATTGGTAAATAGGGAAACCGGTTAAATATCACCCAAATTGTATTCACGATATTTAAAACCTCCTAAATCGTTTTATTAACAAGTTAGATTATTATTGGAATAATATATACTTTGTTAGAAAATAACTAATCATAAAAATTATGGACGAAGAGTGTCTGGGTCAATCCAGCCTGACCTAAATATGACTTGCGCAGCAATAAGCCAAGTATGTGTTTTTAACCCTCCAAAAGACTCATTTTGTTACCACAACTTTCAAGGATTGTTATTGGTTTGTGTTGTGGCTCTTGAACTTACTTTACAAATCTCTTCTGTTAATTTAGGCGGTTGAAGAATCTCTTAAAAGTGTCAATCTCTTCAACGGTGGGGTTGTAGACAAGCAATCTGGGAAGTACAGTGGAGGCATGAAAAGGAGGCTCAGTGTTGCCATTTCATTAGTTGGAGATCCCAAGGTAGGTTAGCTGTCCATGTATTCGATTGACTTTTGACCATCTTCTCATATGCTCCGCTAATATATTTTTCTAACAACATACATAGGTTGTGTACATGGATGAGCCCAAAGGTTTGAACCCACTTCAAAACAATCTATGGAATGTCTTTGAAGTCTAAACAAAATCATGCAATTATTCTCACAAGTAATCCTCTATCCAACTTTCTACTATCTTTTACTTTTGGTCACCATTTTGCATTTATATATGTAGTAGAGGTTACAATTTGTTGATCTTGAATTCATTGCATATAATTGTTGATAGAATGGGAGAAAATGATAGGTGTAGGGTCATATATATGTTTCACATGATGATTCTTGGGTCAATATAACAATCTGAGCCTTTAATATTTGTTTTATCTAAAACCATGATAGTTATTTAAGCGGACGCAATGCTTTAGTAGTACATGAAAATGCAAAGGAGGGTTGTCGGGAAAATGCTTTCAGCTTTGAGTCACTTGATTAAATGCGATCATTGATAGGATACGGATGCGATTCCTTGCTAATGGTTGATCGGTCGATTTTGAGTAGGGAACCTCATACCCGCTGGCGTTCTGCAACTAAAACGGACAATCTCCGGTAGTACTCATGGCACAAACCGCCATGTCGAAAACAACACACATGGCATCGATTTCACGGTAGTTGACGATGTTCAACTCTCGTAACTCTACATAATATGATGTGTTGAACATTAAAAGTACGCATTTGGTGATATAAAACCAAGTATATTGTCATCTTTGATGAATTCAAATATCGAGTTTAAAGTAGACTTCTTATTTTTGTACATGCTAGACCTATTGATAGTAATGTCTATATCGACTCAAGTAATTAGCGTTAATGGAATCCTAATGAAATTTGTTTGCGGTGGGTTCTTCAAGTGTAAAAGCGTTCGAACCTTAATGAAATTTAGGATTAATATTCATTTAAAATATTAAGTAATTAACGTTTCAACTCTTCATGAAATTTCTCAGACAGATCATGGATATGGTATCAGTTGTGATGTGCTTATTTGGCTTGCAAGATAAATTAGGTAATTCAAAACAAATTTTAAATTTGAACTTGATAAATGGGTGAACTTTAGGGGTGTTTGGGATATTGCTTATTTAAAGCGCTCATCTTCTTGCTTATTTTAAATGTGGGTTATGTTATATAGTTAAGGTGTTAGTTCAAAAGCGATTTGAGTATGTTTAGGTAAAAATTCCTAATATCGTCTTAATTGTTTTACTTAAAAAATGCGGGGAAGGTATGGGATCGAGTGATGTCCTTAAAGGTGTCTGAAGCATCTCGAAAGATCAGTGGGCTTGAGAATAAGATTAAGTATGCAGAGATTAAGAAGTTTTATTGAACCCTGTCATAATTTGAATATTCTTTGATAACTGGATTTAGTCAATTTACTACTAAGCATCATCTTTCTGGTGAGCTTTTTGAATATTTTTTCGCATTAGTAGTAACGAGTGTGTCTTGAACCGACTTTGGTTCATTAGGACATTGCCGAAGCTTCGAACCATTTGAATATTTTTTCGAGGTTAATGTGTAGCGAGTGTTTGAATATTTTTGGGTAGTTTGTCGTTTAATTAGTTAAGACTTATCGAGGGATTGAATTTATATATATCGTTAAATCTTCATTTTGTATAAGCTCCTTCACATGTTAGTCAATAGAAGCGTGGTTCTATCACGGATTAGTGGTACACGATATGCTTCATAAGTCCCATGATCTTGAATATAAATAAAACCATTTTGTGTTTTTCATTGCTTAGTGTCTTTTTATATAATTTTGATTCCTAAAAGACGATTGCTTAATTAGCGTATGTGACAAAGAATAATCATGTTGACTTAATTATATTTTAACAACCGATTACTAACTTTTTTAAGGTCATGGTTGATTTTTTTATTTGTAACAGGAGTAACTAACATCCGAAGGTCCTTGAATTTCGCTTGAGTAACTAACTCAATGAAACGCAACTCTTGGAATTTATGTTTTATGTTGTTAATTTGTGTTATTGTTTAGGAAAAAAGTTTCTTTATTATTATTATTATCTTTTTTTTTGTTTTGAAAGATCGAGCGATACCAAGTGGGTGGATAAGCCAATAGCATCATTGATGAGAACGATATATGTATTACTATCCAAGGGAGGATGCAGAGCAATACTACATATGCCATGACTTTGCTTGGTGTCATTTGCTTCAAATTCATAATGGTTGTATGGGGCGTTTTTTAACCTTATATGTTGTTTCGAGCTATAGATCTCATATTACTATGACTATGGAATCGTTTTGATCATATGAGAACTCATATCATTTTTTGTGTGCAGAGCACTTCGACAACCTAAAAGATGTATCATTTTGAAAAACGCTCAAGTTGGCGGAAGTAGAGTCCATAGTAAAAATGATAATTGCTCTATAAAGGATGTTCAGCCCGTGTTAGATTATAAAAGGTTTCATTTGACATAGTACTTTGAAATTTTGGTTCTAACCAAGTTCATTGTGTTTTTTCATAGTACTTTGAAATTTAGATTATAAAGGGTTTCATCTTCATAGTACTTCGAAATTTTGGTTCTAACCAAGTTGTGTTTTTTTCCTATTTTTGTTTTGGTAAAATTAGCATTGTTTCTCTTGTAGGATTCTATAGCGCTATATGGATTAAGATTCACTAATGCCAACCCTCTTTGCAGCTTAAGAATTGATCATTACATGCCTTATTAACATGATTTATTTATTTTCATCAAATTAGGTAGTAATGATACAAGGGCGATGCTTATTTTAATTAATGCTTGGTTGTATTGGGGTTTTAGTTTATGTTGGGTCATATTCCGGACATGTTGGGGTGTATTATGAAACGATGATAAAATTGAAGATGTGTACAAAAATCAGTTGTTAGTATGTTTGGGGTAGAATATGCATCCTCTCTATTAGCGAATATGGAAGTTGGACTTCGTGATTTTATCATCATATAGTTAGATGGGATATGTTAAAACCAAACCGAACCAAAAACTTCGGTTTTTTCAAAATGTAAAAAGAGACGCCGGGTTTTCGTGGTTTTTTGGTTTTAGTTCTTAGGTTTTAGGTTTAGGTTCGGTTTTTGGCACACCCTACCATAAAGTTAAATAAGTTATAGTAAATTTGATAAATGTTATATGTATAATAATATTTCAGATTGTTATGGAAAGGGTCATAAATAGAAATTTGATTTTGATGTGAAACCATTTTGTATTTTGTGAAACACTTTATTTTACAATGCTAATCTAAGGTAAGTTGAAAAAAGAAGTTAAAGATGTACTATAATGAGATCCTTACCATTTTCGAGTTCCAAATCTAAGATCATTAAACATATAACTTTTTTGTACAATCAAATCATTAAACATAGGTTTTGATCGGGTATAAAAACCATTAGTTGTTCTTTTTTGGTTTTTTACATCCATGATGTTTGCAAGTAAGAACCTACTTACCTATGCTTTAAAGGATTAATGGAGCTAAATACTTACTATAAACACATAACTTTTGTTTAGCTTTACAAAAATTATTCACACGAGGAGAACTATATGCGGTTGTTTAAAGGGTTTCTATGGACTATTGGGTGTACACCATGTTAGTGCAAATATTACACATCATTTTATGTTCGAGTCAATCTATTTTAATGTTACAAGGTTTGTTAGCAACTCAATTGATCATTAAAATCACACATCATTTTATGTTCGAATCAATCTATTTTAGATTGGCAGCGTGATGGTAAATGTAAATCGATTGTGACTTACACATATTTTAAATTTAACAAATTTACGTTATTACTTTTATTATCATCTCATTTATTTATTTCTTTAAAAAATAACCCGGTGTCAACGGGTCTCTAAGCTAGTTTTAATATAAACTAGTCATATTGGTGAAGTCATAACAAAATTTGAAAATACGTTGGGTTAATCAAGGTAATAAAAAATAAGTATATAAGTCAGCAAAATTTGAAAAGTACGTTGCCATTTTATAGCTTTTACCCTTCTAGTATTTGCTTTTTTATATATATATATTTCTAGTATTTTGCTTAGTTGATCCAATTTATGGTAAACTTAATCATTTTAATTGAAATCACACTTTCTATTCAAATCTCTTAAATTATTGTTCAAAAAAAAAATTATGCACCCAATCACTTTACCTATAATAATGCCTAAATTATAAAAAGCAAGCTTTGATAATTAAATAAGAAAACTAAAAGCTAAGTATATCTATACTATATAAAATGGAAAAATGGTCAAAGTGGAAAAAGTGAAAAATGTTAAAAATTGAATGTTGAAAACATAGTCAATGGAGAGAGAAATAAATAATATAATTAATACTCTTATTAAAACACCCATTACTTAAAAGTACAATAATTTATTCACATTGTACACTCAATTAAAAGCACATCTACCAAATTAAAACAACCAATTGAAACCGATACCGGGTTGACCCGTTGAAACCGATAGGGTTGACGGGGCAGCAAACAAACGGTGAAGCCCGTTTAATTTGATTTTTGACCCAACTCGGTTTGACTCGGTTTAAATCGACTGTTTTTATTGGACGGTTCAAGGTTGCACCACCGGGTGAAATCGGGTTTCAAATTTGACAAAATTATATGAGAAATGATGAAGTAGTTGTGGAACCGTGTGATTTTTTGAAAAAGAGACCAAGTAGTAATTTTGGTTTATTTTGCTTTTTGTAATGCTTGAATCTATTATTACTAAAATCTTAATAACTTAAAAAAATCCTATTAGAAAATATCTTTACAGCTTAGATCGACTCCACATATTTTTTAAAAACTATATATTTATCTTCTATGCAACCACGCATGTCAATTGTAGTTATTCAACGATTCTCTAATGCTACAAATACTGATTTGTTGAAAAAACTTATAGGTCATCGAACTTTGAGAAAACTAGACATGTCAGCTGCCTTGGCAGATGCTACTCGTCTAGTACAAAAGAAAAATGTGTTAGGTCGGATGTATTTTTAGATAAATATCCCTATAAAAAAACTAGCAATTATGGCAGTTAACCTCACCTTACCCGGCCTGTGAAAACCTGAACCTGTTTTGATATGTTACTCCTACAGATCGTATTGCACATCACTTAATATGAATTTGGTTCTAGTACCACATTGTTGAATATGTATTTTGGACTATAGATAATGCTATCTTCATGCGTACATGTATATCCAATTGACAAGCATTTGCATAAGGCGTTCTTTAGGGAATCAGATTTATTCTTTATGTGCTTGATGCGCCCACTGTCTTTTGACATTCAAGAACAAGAAACTGAGGCAGCCAAGGTACTCGCTTGTGTTATATGTAAGCAGAAAATTTATGCCAACTCCGTCCTAAAATTTAAGTTCATTTTAACTTTTTCAATTTAATAGCCTTATATTTGTTTGTATTATATAATACTTGATCAAAAATATAAATCGATAGAATTTAAATTATTTTTATTTGTATAACTTTCATCAGTATCATATAATATAAACAAAAAATGACCACCAAAGTTTGATTCAAAAAGTTAAAATGGACTTAAATTCGGATGGTCTTTTCTTTAGATAAACTAAAACAAACTTTCAAAAATGTGTATTCCTTTAAAAACGTGTACTTTGTATTTTAAATTGCTATATACACATTACCTCTATAGTACATTTAGCGGGCTTGCTAGGGGCAGATTTGTTTTTGCTACTACCACACCCAATGGGTGTCAAGAATAGGTGAGGTGAACAGAATTACGGTTGGTTGGTTAACGGCCATTATTTACTAGTGTCATTAACTAACTACCGTTATCTTATTATTATATTTTTTTTTAATACTTAAAAAAAAAAAGCCAACAAATTTTACGTAATTGGTCCCGTGTAGCAGGTGTTGCAAAGTCGTTCCCTTCTAACTTTGCAATGAAATGTTAACGTAAGGACAATTTTAACAAAATAAAAAATACAAAAATAGTCCTTGGGGTTATCGATCCGTTACGAGTTAGTCCCGCTCGTGGCCGGGCGTAACGAAAATCAATAATTTTGTGTTCAAAAGTCCCGCTAACGGACCTTCACACCTCGTCGTATAGCATAGAGAAGGTGAATTTGCTAAATGGAACGTTTTGTTAAGAAAGAGAATTTATGAATTTGTAATTTAATTTAAATCGAAACGGAACACCACCAAATGCCCTAGTGGTAAGACATTTGACATTATCACTGGAAGTTAATAGTTCAAACCTCATTAGTAACGCATCTTTAAGTAGTTAGCGAAAGGGTCACAAACGATTACGAGAATTACTCAGTTAGGCCGCGTACACCTAAGTTAAAAATTCATCTTCCATGAGTAACCTAAATTGAAAAACCCCGCATCCGTTTACGTAAAGATGCAACGGATATTAAGTACAGGTTGAGTTTTTTCTTGCGCACACTACTAAAATCTAACCCTTTATACGGTGTGAGGAGGGAGGGGAAAAAAAAAAAAAAAAAAAAACCTTTTAACAAGTTTTTTCAAACACAAACCTTAAAACAAATTTCATTCCTCACTTTCATTGTTGAGTTTATGGATAAATGTAGTAGGACTGTAATGTTGCTACATGATAGATGTTATGTAGTTTTGAACAGTAATCCAATCCACTAAGAAGCCAGATAAAAGAACATGAAATATCAGCAGGAAGCAACTTACATATTTGAAAGCTCGGTCTGATTACCAATTATATGTGAACTGGCAAGCGAAAGGGGTCTCACTAGATAAAAACAGTTTCTGAGATCTTGAATGTCATACAGTGAAAGCTTCTACCAAATGTCACCGCTTTAGCCCCCATTCAAGTGATCAAAGAATTACACAACTTAATCGCATCAATAACACAAGTTCTCATGTCAAGATTCAACATTGCCGTTATACCATTAAACAAAACGAAATGTGTATAAAAAAATTTCATCAAGGGTACAACTTTCATTAAGAAAGAACAATTTGATGCAAATATCAAGTACGCTGCAACTTGATTATGCCTTCCACAAGCCTTCTATTTCATCAGATACCAACTGGTTTTCCATCGTATGCATGTTTCTTTTTGTCTCGGCTTTAACCTTGTATATAAACATATATCAAGTTTATAGGTTACAAAAAGAACTTTGGTACATTATGCTATGTACAATGTGGTTGATTTGTGCTGTTTATTTGTGTTTTATCTCAGATGGGTCGCTATGCGTCGCCATTGATATAGTCTATTGCAACTTTCCTCCTCTACAAACTATATTTTGGTACTTACTGTATTGTCTATAACGACATTTTTTTCATACTAGGCGAGTACCCGTGCCTAGCGGCATCGGTTTCTAGCGGCAGACAATTAACGATATGTGATTTTGTGGTAAGTGTTTCGTATAACGTTCAAAATAGAAAGTGAAAGGATCAAAATGTAATTACAAACGGTTATAACATGTGATAATTCAACTATAGCAAAAATTCTTAAAATATATCAAACGACATATAAAAATATTTAATGAAATTTAAAATAAAACATTATATCAATTATGAAATATTAACTAACAACACACGTTACTTCGTCAGCGAAAACTTCTTGATACATGACATTTGAGGTATAGATTTACGCTGGCGGAACCCTTTGACCGTTTAACCAATCTTTGTTGTTCTGACGATATCCATGGGCGGACCCACATGTTGCGGGTGTGCACGGGACTACACCAATTTAGGTGTGAAGTGCAAAAAAGAATTTAAAATCTGCCGTTTTGTGGTATGTGCAACCCTCAAAAAAATTTGCTACTTTTGTTTCTGCGATGTAACTTTTAGTTAGCACAATATTTCATTTGTGCAAGTACTCCCAAAAGTCCTGGTCCTCTAGACAATGCCAAATAAAACTTGCCATGAGAAAGCGAATGAAAGCAAATAGACACTTTGAAATTGTTTGGCTATGAGCTTTATTGATAGTCATCGCTAAAGCCTTACGGGGTGTGTTCTATTTAGTTTGAAAGGAACAGATCACCATTAACATTCTTTTGATTCTGCATATCCATTTTTTCTTCCGTGGTGAGATCTGAACATCTCTTGTTGGTTGTCTATATAGGCAATAGGCAATAGACAAAGCTCATTTTGATTTTTCCTGCTTTGAACATTATGGAAGGTGTTTGAAAATGAAAGGCGATTAAAGACGTTTGGACCCGAAGCGGCCCGGTTCCGGCGTAGGGTTTGGTTTTTCAAAGTTTTTATAAAAGCGGGTTGACCCGGATTGACCCGGCGGTTGAACCGGTTGACGGTCAACAGGCGGCCGAGCGTTGACCGGTTATTTATTTTTATATATTTTAATGGAAATCGGGTTGACGGTGACTCGGCAAGTGCGATTATAAACCCGGTTTTCAAACATTGGTTCCATGCATAGATGATAGTGGAGAGTTGACTTGATATCATGATTTTAATATTGAAATCATAGACAGCATGACGTTTTAATATTGAAATCATAGACTTGTATAAATAAAGCGTCTATTCAATTTTAAATTTATTATCATGATATTTGATACGAACTCTTTTAATATTTAATTTGAAATCATAGACTTGTTTGACCCTTTTAATCGAACGAACCCTTTAATATTTAATTTGTTAGAGTAAAGATGTGCATTCAATTTTATTTTGTCATTTTAAAAAGTTTCAAAAATGTTGACTTTCAATATTCAATTTTCAAGTTTTCATTTTTCTACTTTGACCATTTTTGCATTTTATGTAGTACTAGACGAGTACCTGCAGTACCTAGCGGTTCCATGGCGGATAATTAACAATATGCGATATTGTAGTAAGTGTTTAAATAACATGCGATAATTAACAATTATTAACATGTATCAAAAACATATAAAAATATTTATTGAACCGAAAATAAAACATTACATCAATTATGAGATAACTAACAATGCGGCTTCTTCGTCGTGTAAATTTTTAGTACACGAAGATATGAGGTGTTGAATCCTCTTTGGCGAACTCTTTGATTGGCGGTTTGTAGTTATCATCCATCAATGCATGGTATTTGACCCATCAAAAAGCTTGAACCTAAGAAACTTAACAAAAATATATACACCGGTTGTATAATGTATTTGACCAAATTATTTCAGAAAACTTTGTATATCTTTGAAATTAATTCCTGGAACAATCAATGCTGAAAAACTTTGTATATCTTTGAAATTAATGCTCCAGAACCATCATTATAGCAATATTCGGAAACGGATTTGTATTTAACATATTTAATGCGCAAAAACAAGAACAAAAATGAACGTACTATATAATAAATCGTCTGATGCTTTGTGATTGTAAACATTCAAGTTATTCACAACAATATCTTTGCAATTTCAACTATATATAAATGTCAAAACAATATTTTTAAAAATCATATAGTCATTCATTTACACATTTCAATATTTAATGCGAGATGCATATAATCACACATGTAGTAAAATAAACAATAAAAATAATAAATTGTAATATGGTGCCTTATAAAATAAAATATGGTGATAAAGTTTTAGAAATTATTAGTGTTAAGATTAAATAAATTAAAATATATATATATATTTTTGAGAAATTACATTAGTAAAAGTTGTCAAAATGTGTCATACATTTTTTTGAAATTTTAGGTGTGAATTGTTGTGGTAGCTATTTCATTAAGGACAAATTATTTGAATTTTTATATAGAAATTTTAGTTTGAAAGGAATTTCAGAAATTTAACATTACTCCCTTTTTAAGTTTCAAAAACATGGATACATGCTTTGTATGTATAATAATAAAAAAAAGTTGTATTGAATTTCCAACATTGAATATGCTGAATCTATTTTCATTTAATATTAGTTTGAATTTTTAACGGTAATTATATATACATATAGTTAAAACGGAATCTCGTCTGTAGCGGCGGATTTGGCATATCGTTTAGTGATAAAAAATGTTTATGGGTTATAAATGAAAAATAATAAAAGTTTGAAGACTTGGGTATTAAACATAATGTTTTGAAACCCGGATCGAACCGGGTGGTTCAACTGGTTGAATCGTTTTGGTCGAAAATGAATTGATTTAAACTGGGTCAACCCGACGGGGTTGGGTCGAGCACGGTTAAATTAAATCGGGTCAACCGTGGCGGGTTTGAAGCGCCCCGGTCAACTCGGTTTTCGATGTGTATTAATAGTTTCCTTTTGAAATATATGTTTTCAACATTTCTATTTTCAGTTTCAACTTTTTACTTTTTGTTTTTTCTTTTATATATAGTATCTGTGGATCTTGTTAACCTTGGAGAAATAGATCGATGAGGCTGATTTAGGTTTATATCGGTTTCAACGGGTCCTCTTGGTTCATTTTCGGATTACTTTTATTGGTTAGTTGAACTATTAAGCGAAACCAGGTTCGGTTGAACCCGTTGGTCCGGTCCGATTTTCAAAACTATATGTACAATCAACTTGTTAGCTTGTATGAAACTTTGTGTGATTTATTAATTTGTATAATTTGTATTTTAGTTTTCATTTTAGATTGTTTTAAAATAACATTAATTAGTGTTTAATTATTTTATATTCGGATTTTTGTGCAGCTTGTTTAAATTGTATATTGTGAAATTTTTTTTGTACTTTTTAATATGGGGTGTTTTAATTGTCATGTATTTAATTTTGTGAATATGCTTTTAGTTGGACAATATGAATAAATCAATGTACTTTTTAAGTAATGAGGTGTTTTAATAAGAGTATTAATTACATTATACATTTCTCTTACTTTTGACTTTCAACTTTCAACTTTTCAATTTTCACTTTCACCTTTGATTTTCTTTTTATAGTAAAGATAAAGATGTACAATATGAATAAATCAATGTCTTTTAAGTATTGGGTTTTAATAAGAGTATTAATTACATTATACATTTCTCTCACTTTTGACTTTCAACTTTCAACTTTTCAATTTTCACTTTCACCTTTGACCATTTTTCTATTTTATATAGTAAAGATGTGATGCCATAAACTTGAATGATTTCTGAAAAGTATTCTCATGGTCTAATTGTTATTTATTAATTTTTGATGCTTTTCTTCTTTGACTTTAGTAATTATTTTTGTTTGTGTTATATAATACTTGATGAAAAATATATGAATGTATTGGGTTTTAAATGTATTTTCAATTGGTATAATTTTTATCAAGTATTATATAACATGAATAAATATATTAATAAGTTGAGAAGTCAGGCTTGGTCAATCAGAAATTGAATGATAAAAGGACGGAGAATAGTTATTCAGATGGTGGCTTGATACATTTTAATTACGTTTCATAAGCACAACACTCGAAATAATGCTTGAAATGCATTAACCAAATATTCTTAAGCAAGCGCACGTTGTTACGATACTCCTATCATGTTTTTCTTTTCGTTCTGTTAATAGGTATAAAACTAGTTTTCATCTTAGTAATCTGCTAACCGATTCAAGTAGAAAAGTATTTGATCAGATTTATTTATAACGTTATCTTCGGTTTCTTAGAGCATATACAATAGTAACGGCATAACGCAGTTATTTGGCTAATAACGGATTAGCGGGCATTATGTGGTAGTTGGAGGAGGCATTTGAAGTTGGAGGGCGTTGGTTTTAAAAGCGTTAAAAAATTCCATTTCACTTACTAAGCTATTTCAAATAAATTTTTCACTTACACTTCAGCGAATTAATTCAAATTTAAATTATAAATTGAAATTGATGCGGAGTAGGATAAATTCAAATTTAAATTTGAGAATTTAAAATAGTGAGTTTATGATTTCAGCTAACTCTGCTATATATCTATTCTAAGAGTTGTTTTAACCAAACACAACTTACCCAAGTTACACACATAACTTCACTTGCAAAAAATGTCTCAAAGATTTTTCTTAGCAATTCCCAAGTCGGAAAAGTTGTCGGAAACCATCTCGAATCCAAATCACTTGCCGGAAACCAGCCTTTCCAACTCTACCAGAACACGAAGTTTACTCAACACCACCGGAAAATGTCTTCCGGTGGGTTTTGAACATCCGTACCTCCCAATTGTTCCAACTCCACAGCGGAAGTCATGTGGATTTTCAAAACCACCCGGGTTAAGTGAGGCTTCCTCAGGCAACTAGAACAAGATGAAGAAAACGTTAGGGAGATTATGGAAGAAGCGGCACGTGAAGAGGCTACTCGCCGTGAGCAAGAAACGGGAAGCTCGAGTACCTCCAAGACAACTTCTTCGACATAATGGGCTCGATACATGAATGGGGAGTTTAATTCTCCGGCAACGATTCGAGGTTGGGACTCGATGATTCGTTTTTAAGTTTTAGTAGTTGTATTTTCATCAGTATGCGTTGTATCTTTAAATTTTAATGTAATTCGTGTTTAACGTTTAATGGTGTTTTAATGTTAAATGTGATATGTGTTTTAATAAATGAAGTGTTTGTTTTAGTTTAAGGGTTGAAATTGAAAATATGAAATGTTATTGATGTTATTGGGATGTTATGGTTGTGGGTGTTTTTTGAGGATGTTAATGTTAAATGTTAAAGCTGATGTGGCGCTGACGTGAACGGTGTTATTGGTGTTATGGTGTTATTGTTGTATATGCTCTTAGGACTTCAGACTTTTTGTTTTTAGTTTGAAACAATTAAGTAGTCAACTACAACCTTTATTAATTGTTACAAATGGCCAAGAAAGGGATCAATACAAAATGAGATGCCAATCTTTGAGTGTATCATAAATTTTTAGCCGTTTTAGATATTGGCTTTGCTAGTAACAACTGTACAGTGTATATAGGTTACATAAAAATATAATTATAAGTTTTAAAATTTTTAAATTGATTCATTTTCATATTCAAAATTGTGATAATAATTAATAATTTTGAATATAGAGCATAATCAATTTATGATATTTACAACTTGTTATTCTAATAAACTCTTAAAGCTTGTTTGACATATAAAGTTCTATAATGTCAATGGATGTATTTGACGAGAATTCTTTATATCTTGTCAACGCTATGAATTTTCAACGTGCACGATTACCTGAATAATGTATATGAATACTACACGAGTATTGAAGTATATAATATTTTTATTAATGCCGTTCATACATTTACCATTGTAACATAAACTGAAAAAACTCCATAGATTTTCTCGTATATACACTTGTACCAAGTCGATATAGGTTAAAGATATTGGGCATGTCAATTTCGGTTGAGAGTGTGAGAAAGGAAGCTTATGAAGTTATGCATACACATACTGTATGGTGCCTCATCATTTCATGTAATGCAGTTCTATGCTCATTTACTAACATATGGCACATATTTAACAAGAGAACGAAAGAATGCGTTTAAAAACCACGTTATACATATGACATCTTCCAAAAAAACATGCACCATTCATGAAAACAAGGAATGGATCTTCTACCTTCTATAAGATTTTAAGTGAACTAGCAACTGTCATGTATACATCGCTAGAATGAATGTATAATAAAACAATACTTTTGAAATTTTGCCTTCTATGAACTGTTGACTCGCTTCTCGTGTTTATTGCTTTCCATAATTTTTTGGATCTCAAACAGTTTCTATTTGCCATCAGAAGCGAGTCAACAATTCAAGTAACCTTAAAATAATCTTAACTAGTGTTACAATTTATGGTAGTTACAAGGAATGTTTTCTTAAAACAATGCTTTAGGAATGTCTCATTTTAGATCAAAGATAAAGGATATAGAGGAATAGTCCAACTTTGTTGGTAAATGAGTAAATCTCAACGTGACATTAAAGACTTAAGTTCGAAGCTTGTACATAAAATTCTTGTTAATAAGACTCTTTGTTTAGTAGTAGTTAATAATATGAGTAATGAATAAAAAAGATAGAATTTCTTTGTTAATAAGAGGAAAGGAGGGAAAGATCTTCTCAAAAGGCTTTTGTGTATCCCACATCACTTGATTTAACCAAATGGCCAAGAAATGGATCAGTACAAAACGAGATGCCAAACGCTATGTGAATCATATCTTTTTTGCCATTTTGGCTATGGCATATTTTTTAATAACTATAACTATATGTAATTGATATAGCTTATTTTAAAATACAATACTAAGTTCAATAATTTTAAACTACTTTGTGTATTTGTTTCTAAAATTAAAGTAAAATTTTGGAAATATTGCAAAAGTAGTTAATAGAATTTAAACTTTTTTAACTAATAAAACTAGGAAAACTTGTTTGACATACAAAAATTCTATAATGTCAAGTGCTGTATTATACGGTCACCTATGGCTTCAAATGTACATTTGATGTGCAATTATCGTCAATGAAGCTTCGAAAGTGCAGGCGCATCTCTACACAATTTGGCCTAACCACAAGATAGCTTTTCGCAACTTATTCTATTTTCTTGTTATGAATCTTTATTTAACACGACCATTTGAATAACATATATGAACACCACACAAGTATCGGATCTTTTGCCTTATGTAATTCATAGATATGCATTCGTTATTGCAGGAAATGAAATTACTAAATGTATGTTGACATGTTTATTTAGTCATTTTATATATGATAATTAACTAGAAGTCAAGTCTAGAGACTTTCTGGTATATAAACCTGTAGTCTTGTACCATGTCGAGATAGGTTTATGACATTTAAGACTTGTTTAAACTTGAAAGATAAGCAATGCTGAAATGTTGAATGGTTTTAAAGCATTACTATTTATTTATACGACAAAAGTGATCGATGCATTTAACATTTTGGACACGTTGTATGACCAAGAGCGTTGAAACAATGTTTGAAACACAATAACGCATGAATCAATATTCTTTGACAGGAACATGGTGTTCAACATATCATGCTTTTCTTTTCTAGTAGTAAAACGCTGAACATGGCAGCAATGTTCAGCAATTTTTAGACCCTTAAATGCAAATAGACATACAAATTCGTATTTATGATTCTTTAAATCACTCATTTTTTTGTGATAGTGCATGTCTTGAGATGTAATGTTTATTTTCTTTCAAACTCCAATTTGCAAAGCATTTATACACAGTTACGAAGTCAACATCCCTTCATAGAACAACCCATGGAAATACAATGTGATAAAACCCTCGCGGGTGCAAGCATTGGGAATGGATGCAATAGACGTAACATCACTTATATGCGTTATACTTAACGATGAACTAGAAAATGTCCAAAGGTTTTCCTTTGTAACACTAGTGTCATTTCAAGTAAGGTAAAAAATATTAGGATGTTATAACCTTACGTTGAATGTATGTTACATGAAAATATAATTACAAGTTTTAAAAATATTAAATAAATTGATGGTTATTCTTTTCACGAAACTATTATTAATTTTAAGAATAGATCTTAAAATTATTATTAGTTTTGTGAAGAGATAACAATCACTTTATGACATTTAAGACTTGTTTAAACTAATAAACAATCAAAACTTGTTTTGACGTATAAAGTTCTACGATGTGAAGCAATGAATTTGATTAGATTTTCGTTACAAAGGGTTACGGAACCTCGAAGAAATGAAATTTTGATTTGTGGTTATAATTTTTTGAAAAACCTCGAATTACTGTAAATGTATTTGTCGTTCAAAAATCAAAAGTCATTGTGTTTCTAGTATTGGATTTTCTGCTTTCTATAAGATTTCAAGTACCCTAGCAACTGTCATGTATACACCGTCACAATGAATGTATCAAAAACAATACCTTTGAAGCATACCCTCATTTCGCTTCCTCTGTTGACTTGACATGGTACTTCTCGTGTTCACTACTTTCAGCAAGATTTTGCATCTGAAGTAGTAGTTATTTGCCATCATGGAGAAATAAAAGTTACTTTCCTTGTAATTTCCTCGAGTTATATTATGTTAATTTCACTCTAACTCATATGACACCTCTAGCTATATCCATGTTTGCTTGCCGTAGGAAACGAAATTGGCTTGTGCTGACTGCTGAGTATCATTGAGGGAGCATAAAAAGTATCTCTCACAAGGATAGTTTGGGGTTGAAAAACTTTATTAACAAGTCTAGTGGTGAACCGAGTGATAATTTGGTTATAAATGGATACAAATACGAAAGCACGTTAGAATTTCCATTCAAGTAATTCTGAAATTATCTCGAGTCTTAACTAGTATCATACTTCGATAGTTATTAGGTATGTTTTGTTAAAACAAAGCTTCAAAAGTGTTTAAATTTAGATCAAGATAGCGATATAGATGAATTAACTTTTTGTTGGTGAATGGGTAAATCTCAAGGTGATGTAAAAGGCTTGAGTTGAAAACTTGTTCCTTGATTTAAACATTTTGGAGAAATTCGAAGCTTGTTTGTAATTGCTTGTTATCGAGAGGTTTGAAAAGGCTTTTGCATCCGGTATCCCACATCGCTTAAATGTTACAAATGGCCAAGAAAGGAATCATTATAAAAGGAGATGTCAATCTTTATCAAACCTTTTTAGCCATTTTGGCTGTGTCACCTTTATTGTGCATATCGGTTACATACAAATCTAATTAGAGCACGGCCGCGGGTCAGCTTCCACCTTCATTTTCTCGCATTTCACGCTACCACATCACCTCCACATCACTTCAACACACCACTAAAAATACCCCAATCACAACTAACTCACTCTCTTCATTCCCCACCCACCCTCATTTTTCTTTTCCATATTTTCCAAAAACACAATTAAATTTATTTAAAAATAAAAATACAACATACAATAAAAATAAAAAACATAACATAATAAAAAAAAGCATACTAAAAAATAAAAACAACGGAAAATAAAAACCATAAAAACTTAAAAAATACAACATTTTTCGCCTTTATATGTTGTATTTGCTATTATTTGTCTTGTTTCTTTTTATGAGTGATTTTTGGTCTCAGAACCCTCCACATCAAGCATGAGAACTCCAATTTCGGACTGCCGACTTTTCTTTTCGCAATCTTCGCCTGTACACTTTCGCGGCCCACAACTTTACGCTTATACTCTTAAGCTAACGCTTCGCATAGCATCCGACACTCCCCTGCGTTTCGCGACGACTCCATCGATAGATTTTTGACGACGAGGCTTGCTCATGGACGAGCTTGATCGTGGCCGATAATCCGGCGATATTATCTTCATTGATCTCCTCCTGCCCATTGGGATATTCTCTCAAACCCATGCCTAACCATATTAAACTGCTTTCCTAAGAGACTTGAAAGCAAGTCTTGCATTCTCAATGTGATCAACATCATTTTCTCCGATCTACGCCGCAAATGCTTGTAAAACCATTAAACTTTTGGCAATCACCGCTTATTCGAGTCCATTTTCCTGCACATATTTTTTTCGATAAGGCTCGACTACGAGCCTTGAAGTCCTCCCACCAGTCCAAAAGCATCATTTAGTCGGTCATTACCGATAGAGGCGCTTTGGGATACCGACCCAACACTCGCTAAATTTTTTCTTCCGGCTTGTCCAATTGTGATTCGACCTCTTCTTCCTCCTCCTCCCTCCTCGCCCCTGGCCCAAGTTCACAACGGCCTTCTTTTTTTCTTTGTCGCTGGTCGGTTTTTCCTGACGACGCTCTTCACTTGTTTGGTCAGGATTGAGGTACTTTGAATTGTGATTCAAAGTAATGTTGTTGTGAAACGAGAATATGCGGGTGGTGGTCAGGACGGATAAAATTACTTGTGATGGTTGTGATGGATAAATCGCGTGATGGTTGTGATGGATAGAATTGCGGTGGTGATTGTCTTGGATATTGAAAAGGTTGAAATCCGACTTGGGAAGAAGTGTTTTTGAGGCGATGGGGTGGGCGGGGTTTCTAAGAGCGAGTTGAGGAGATTCATAAACGACATCTCGTTGGGATCTTGGGACATTTTTGGTTGTAGATTAAGATGATGAAGATAATTTATTTTTTGTTGTGAATGAGAAGTGTGAATGTTTTTGTAAAAAATAGGTATTATTTATAGAGTAAAAGGGTATTTGGGTTTGAAAATGGAAAATAAAAAATAAATTTTTTTGACCGTTTCATTTCAAACGGTTATATTTTGCAACGGTTGGATTTGAAATTGTTTTGTCTTTTACCATGTCGTTGTAACGGCGAGAGCCAAAATGGCGAGTTGTGATGGTGTCATGGCGAGGGCCAATTTGAAGTGGCGAAGCCGCCACGTGAAACGGCGAGGATCCGAAATTTGACACCCCATGCTCTTACAAGTTTTAAAATGACTTACCTCTAAATTATTATTATTTTAAGGATGGGTGTGACAACCGGAAATTTAGGAGTCTATTTTAGGTACTAGCATTACGTTAAACTAAGCGAAGCTTTGCCTTTATCACTATTTTTATAAACCATGACATGATTTTATATAGGTATATTGGTTTTACGGTTTATTTCACTATTAAATGAGTTATCGTATGAGTTTTAACTCTATTTGGTACTATTCGATTCGGCACTAGAAAAGCCTAAAACGAGAAATATTGTAACTTTTAGACTGTAACTCGAAAATTGACAAATAAATAGTCAAAACTCGTGGAAAAACATAAATAACGAAGTTAGAAAGTCGAATGAACGTCGTGGGACACTCGGGGGACAATATATGAGCTCGGAAATGGGTAAACGGGATAGTTACGAAAAATTACAACTCCGACCCCCCATTTCTCCCTATGGCCGGCCCCCCCTCCACCATTTTCATTTATTTTTGAGTCCTTGGTCCAAGTATATAAGGCCTCCCATCCCCTCATTTGGCTAGTTGGTTTCTCTCACTAAAAACACACACACAACACACTTTCTCTCTCTACTCTCTCTCTCTCCCCAAATCAATATAAACCCTAACCCTAATCAATCACCACCGCCGCCCCTTTTTCTGGCCACCACCGCCTACCATATGCGGCGCTTGACCACCCACCTCCACCACCATATCAAAGATCTTTTCATCCTCTTTCCAACCATATATAATACTCTTACTAAAACCTTCATTAAGACCTTCAAATCTTAAGATTAAGATTCAGATTTTTAGGGTTTCAAGTGGGTTTTGCAATTCGTGCTTGAATAAGGTAAATGGAACATGGGTAACACTTGTTTTGGTCGTATAGAGCCACGTATGGCAAATTAGGGTTTCGACCCTATGTAGAAATTTGGGGCTTTTGGTTGAAACATGGAATTAAGTCTAATTAACATCTAAATAAACAAGTGATTAGTGTTTGGTAAGTGTGTGGTGTATCAATTTGATGGGTTTATACATTTTAGGTCTAGTTTCATATTTTTGGTTAGAATAGATGATGGGTTTTATGTTCGGTTAATGATTGAAGCTTGAATGATTGAATTTGGATGTTGTGGAATTAATTGGACGTGATTTGGTTGGGTTTGGAGTGGTGTACGAGCCACCAAGGCCACGTACGTGAGCCTTGGTTGGTGTACGAGACCCACATGGACCATGGGTCCAGGTCGGGTTGTTTTGGTAGCTTGTTGGTTGATGTAGTTCAGGTTTGGGCGAGGCGTGTGGGTTAAAAGCTTCTAGAGCTTGTTTGGTTCACGTGGTCTAATCAACTTGGTGATCGTGTCATGACCATTAGGGTCATAACATTGGTTTCGGGTATACTTGGTTGATTGATTGGTTGGCGTGATTGTTTTGAGTTGGTTGGGGATTGAATTAGCTATTATGACTTTTAAATTGGACTTGATATATATATATATATATATATATATATATATATATATATTGTTGACTTTGATTTTACGTCGGTGTTACTTTGACTTTTTAGTCAATAGTTGACTCAAACAAAGCCTAATATGGACTTTAGTATAATTTGGACTATTGATTGATTAAAAGCCAGAAGTCATGACTCGTCTTCACTGAAAGCTTGAATAAGCGATATAAGATTAATATTGGAATTTGATGAAATATATATATATATATATATATATATATATATATATATATATATATATATATATATAGTGAACTTTATTTTCGAGCACTTAATTTTTAAATGCGAGAACTGCGAGA
The DNA here is from genome assembly GCA_910596185.1 of Chrysanthemum makinoi. Taxonomy (NCBI): domain Eukaryota; kingdom Viridiplantae; phylum Streptophyta; class Magnoliopsida; order Asterales; family Asteraceae; genus Chrysanthemum; species Chrysanthemum makinoi. The sequence goes on from OU343224.1 coordinate 184,388,046, forward strand.
ATCACTTTTAAACCATTAGATCATTTTATCAATGGATGAGATAACTTGTGTCATTAATGTAATTATAATAAAGATAGGTAACTTTTGTAAATCTGAAAGGGTAATTTAGGTATTTCTAATTCACCCCTAAAAAAAGTGGAGGTACAAGTTTATTTACGTATAAACTCTCCTGTCTCCCCTAAAACCCTAATAACCCTAATTTTTTTTTTTTGTTTGAAGCGCAGCCACAAAAAAAAACGAACAGATCCTTTCTTGTTTCACCTTTCGCATAATCCAACAAGCATCTTTGTTCATTTATCAATCTCTTCTTTTTCGAAGGTAGAAGGTACGTCTATGAATTTATGATCCAAGAAACTCAATTTTTAATTAGGTATAACTGAATAAATAATACTCGATTTATAAGAAAGTAACACTACTGGAGTGGTAGTGTGTTTTTGAATGAGTTTGTTTAATTGTTTTTGACTTTTTGCTCAATTGATTTTATTTAAATAGTAGGTACTGAAAATTTTACAAGACTATTAGTGATTTAATTTTTTGTTTTCGTACGTATATACTTTGGTACATCCTTAAAATGTCTTCATATTCAACCAATTATAGAAAAAGGATTAACAAAAAGTATTTTAATGTAGATCAAGATGAACACAATCTGGAATACAAAATAAAATATATACTTTCGTACATCATCAAAAGTATTTTTGTTTCAAGATCTTGATAATGGTACTTGGTGATGCAAGTTTGTAATATTGTGGCAAATAGAGATTAAATAAATCATTGTGATTCCTTCCATTTGAGATTGTAACTTGACAAATGAGTTATAGCCTTATTATTTTATTCACTTTTTTAATTGCTTTTGATTTTCTTTACTTATTATTAATATTGGTGGTGGGCTGAATTCCAAATTCCAAACTAAGGGTGCGTTTGTTATGGGGGTTTAACCCTTGGGGTTAGGACTCAAAGTTAAAGATGCACGTTTGGTAGAAATACAATATCTGGTTATTATGACTCAATGTCAAATATAAGGGGATAGAGCAATCCTTACTACCTACGTGACTTTTGCTTCGCACATTCAAAGTGGTGGGCCCAAGTTCATTATATACTACTAAATTCTTTTTCTTTAATCTATTTATTATAAAAAAAAATTACTAAATTATAAATTATAACAATTATTTAATACTTAAAAATACATTTTCTCACTCTTCATTTATTTTTGTCAAATCAAAATACAAATCTAAATTCAAACTCAAATCTAAATCCAAATCTAAATCCTAAACCCATCTACAAACCAAACGGGCCCTAAATAGAACCAAAACTCATGGCATGTACTTACGGATTTACGGTTTTGATCAATGTTTCTGTTTGTATACATAAAAAATAGGCATGTGTTGGTAAACAATATCTATTTTGTTTATTAAATGAGGAAAAATAGTTTTAAGGAATGGTGCATACGTGTTAATGGTTTTTTATGGAATGGTGCATACGTGTTTATAAAATGGTGCATACGTGTTTTAAGGAACGGCTCATATGTGTTTTAAGGAACGGTGTATATGTGTTTATTAAATGAGAAAAATTAGTTTTAAAGAAGGGTGCATACGTGTTAATGTTTTTTTTTGAATGGTGCATACGTGTTTATAGAATGGTGCATGCGTGTTTTAAGGAACGGTGCACGTGTGTTCCAAAAAATTCTGATGTGAAACTTCAAATGCATACACGTTTTATGGTTAATATAAAATGAATGAAGTATATATGTGTTTTTATAGGTGGTATAAAATTTCTGAAAGAGTGTGCATATGTGTTTTATGATTAATATAAAATTAAGGAAAATGTTATGCATATATATATTTTTTAAATTGTGTCTATACATCTTATATTGTGCATACGTGTTATACTAGTTATTGTGATTAAATTTTGTTTCCAAATTATTTGTAGTATAATTGTTTTTGTGTATGTTTTTTGCAGATTAATAAAGATGATGACCATTGAAGACCTAAAAGTTGATGAACACATATATACATGAAGATAATTTGCGGTTTTTTTAGAAATGCTATTATTGCATTTGTGTTTTTTGTGTTTGTACTTAACGAAATGTAAAATATAAGTATATGCATCTTGTTTTTTTTTAATAAAGGTCCATATTTTATTTGTATTTTTAAATATTTGTATTTTAATTGTATTTCAATTAATATTGAACTTTTTGTATATCAGCTATGTTTTTGGTTTGTTATAAATTTACATTATTTAAAAAAGAACAAATACACTTTACTATTTGAAAAACATACATGTTAAAAAAATTATTTCAAAAATTAAAATAAAATTAATTTAAATCTAAAAAACACATATGCACTGAATCATTCAAAAACATGCATGCCAAAAAAAAAAAAAAAAAAAAAAATCCGAAAATTAAAGGTAAAAAAACGGGATTTATTTATTAAAAAAAATCAATATGAAAATGTATTTTACTATTATACCCTTTTGAATTAAATAAAAATAAAAAAATGCTATGGAGCATTAAATGATGTACATTGTGTATTATTAGTTGTAAAAAGGTGGTTCTCGCAGTTCTCGCACTTAAAGTAGGTTCTGAAAATAAAGTGCCTATATATATATATATATATATATATATAAAACATGAAAATGCTAATAGACTATGAAATATAAATAATAAATGGGCTTTTGTACCAAAAATATCGATAACAAGACTTATCTTGTTATTTATTATTTTAAATGGAAACTAACGACTAAAATAGAAATGTTTTATAATAAATGAGTAATTAATGTTTCGAGTACACGTTTATCGAAATATGCCAATTATGGGCATTTAATATTAGTTTAAGTATTTATTTGTGTACGTTGTGTGCATGGGTTACGGATAACCTAGCATTAATAGTGTTGATCCACGTGGGTAGCGGACTTATTAGGTTGACGAATCTAATAAGAGCCCGCTAGGTACATTGGGTAACCTTATTAATGGGTGACTTATCCTTATGACTCTTTAGGATATGATGGATTTATGGGATAATGAAGCGACCGAGTAAATAAATGAGTTTATCGAGTTGATGAATTCGATAAGGTCTACTATTTATTTCGAAACTTATTGGACTATGGAGCTTATCGTTTAGAGGTCTCATCGTGTTGCATTGAGTTACATATGGGTTGTTTGAGTGCATTCATAGCATCATATTGAGTCGATACACCACATGAGGATACCAAACACTAGGATTAAATGGTGAAACGAGACATTTTGGAAATAACGAAATGGAATACATTGGGGTAGATAACGTTGATTTTGAGATATATATATTAAGTTTGGTCTACATTAATAGGTTGTGCCGAGTCGATAGTTGATGTGCCGTGATTACCGTTATCTTCTGCTAGTGTTTATTTGTGCGTTGATTGCTTGAGGTGAGTTTCATAGCCCACGTTTTTAACTATATTGGGGTGAGAATCATGCTACTTGTTTTTGAACATTGTTAAAACTATTTGGATTTGCTTGTATGCTTGACTGTTTAGATAGATGTGCGGTAGCTGTTGCCTTAGTCTAGGTTTAACCTTTGCCTAGCTAAGAATAGACTTCTACCTATACCTAGTCCGGGGTTGGCAACTGTTCTAGAGGTTGCCACGACAGTGCTGGACTAGAGTCGCGGGGCCCGAGTAATCCCTGGATATGGGATGTGAGTATAGCAAATCAACTCCTACAGGTCCACTATGATTTTTTTGAACTTAAACCTATGAACTCACCAGCGTAAGCTGACTTTTTAGCATGATTTCTCAAGTATTTGATAGATGCTGGAATACTTGATCGGTGGAAGCTTGGCAAGAAGGCGGGGTTCAAGGATCATTTCTGACTCTGATAAACTTTGGGGACCTATTTTATTAAAACATGTGTTGGGCCTAATATTTATACTTTTAGATTAAATGTTTTGAATAACTAAATTTGTGATTGGTTTTGAATGTTAAATGACTATCTTTTTGCTATACTTGTGTGCGATACCAATCCAATAGTAACGCCCCGAAAACTTGATTAAATCTTCCGTTGCACTGAGATTTTGGGGTGTTACAATGGGTCATTTTTAATTTATGACATTTAAAACTTGTTTAAACTAATAAACTATTAAAACTTGTTTTGACATATAGTTCTACAATGTCAAAAGATGAATTTGGTGGGATTTTTTTACCTTGGTAAAATATATTGATCAACCAATAATAAGTTCAAGCAACATGGCTAAGCACCATATTGACTATACAAACAAACGCACCATAAATGTGATTCCAACCAATACTACTAGAGATTGAAAAACCAATCTCAAGGCACCTCAGTTGCCTAGCCAAAATAGAAAATAATAAACAAAAGACACCTATTGCCTAGGCTAAAACTATTAATACGTACTGGTCACTCTATCTTAAATAAGTGCATACGATAAATTCTATTTTTCAAAGCATTCTCCATGCGCTTAGTTTTCTTGAACTTGAATGTGAAAAGCTTGAGCCGAACAGTTGTAAAGATTACATCAACAAGATGGTCTTGCGAACGTTTCTTATGCATGAATAAACGGGAATTCCTTTCTTGCCAAATAAAATACGTAGAGGCCGCCAAAACAAGTTTGGAAACAATGCTTAAGACTGAAAACATTTTCTATGCAATGGGAATTTGGTGAGATTTTTGTGTCTTATGGTTACGGACTTGATGAGATTTTCGATTTTTGTGTCTTACGCTGGGACCTTGATGAAATAATTTTTTATCAGTTTCTAGTATTTGCTTGGTTGATCCAATTTCAAAGTAAACTTGATCATTTTAATTGAAAACACACTTTCTATTCAAATCTCTTATATTGTTACAACACACTTTGTATCCAATTTAATTGAAAACACACTTTCTATCCAATTTCAAAGTAAACTTGATCATTTTAATTGAAAACTTGACATGGTATTTGAAAGTTTGTTTTCAATTAAAATAATTTTTTATCAGTTTCTAGTATTTGCTTGGTTGATCCAATTTCAAAGTAAACTTGATCATTTTAATTGAAAACACACTTTCTATTGGCTATATGTCTATACTAGTAAGTAGTTACAACCAATGTTGCAAAAATCGGTCAACTCGGCCGATTAATCGTTAATTAGCCGAGTACCTTGTCGATTTTTGAAAATCGGTCGAAAAATCGGCCTAGGAAAAAAATCAACACTAAGCAGTCAAAAAATCGGCTGAATCGGCCGATTAATCGGCCGAATCGGTCAAAATCGGCCGAATCGGCTAAATCGGTCATTTTAAATAATAATAATAATTTAGGCATTCTACTTAATTCGGTTATCGTATATTTCATTTATAACGCACAATGGGCATCATAATCTGAATTTGAGCCTTTTATTGAGGTTTGGAAACATAGCAGGCTTGGAATCGGTTAAGATTTTTAGTTTGGTCTCTAGAAATACCAAAAAATTGCAGAAAATACCAATCCGATTAATTACCGATTAATCCCGACTTGACCGATTACTCGCTACAGGGTGGTCGACCGCCTGACTACCGATTCACGATTTTTGCAACATTGGTTACAACAATACTAGTAAGTTGCATAAAAATATAATTGTAAGTTTTAAAATTATTAAAATGTCTCATTCTTATTCCAAAATTAGTATAATAATTTTGAAAATAGGGGTGTTGCATTTTAGAATACTAGTTATAATACCTGTGCACGCACGAGTTTTAACATAATTTTTTTAATTATATATTAATACTAGATATTACGCATTAATGCAATTTAATTGTTATAATTAGAAAGTTGTTTTATAGTTTTAATGTCCAAATATCTTTGTTCGGTTCGATGTAAACTTATAAGTTTTATAATTTATCACGTGCCTTCACTGTAATATACAATTAAGGAGAAAATCCAAATGAGTTTCTATAGCAAAATGAATGTCATTAAGAACACCTTTATTAACTCCAACAAATCAACATGGGCTCTAGCCTCTAAGTACAGCAAATCTTAATATGATCAATCTATGCTACACGTCATCGCCTGTGAAGCATGAAAACATAATTAGTTTCTTATCTATTAATGAATTATCTTCAATCAAATATCATACAAATAATAATCGATGGCTAACCTTATAATCTTACAAAATATCTTATGAATGATTATTGCGTTGATGAAAATATTATTACACTGATGCAACATGAGCATTCGCTTCAACTCGTGAATTAGCAGCCTTGTTATCTAGACTATCAAGAATAGAGTGGTATTGTAGCCGGACTGACTACCCTCTCGATACCCTTTGTATCATACGGAGCTATGTTACATATAGCAGACCAATATAAATATGTTTCATGACCCGAATGGGCCACATAAGATAATATTAATTAGGGATAATTCCATATTTACCTGGTCTAAACATGAAAATGTCATATTTACCCAAAATACAACTTTTGAATGTCTGATGTACAATGCATTTAAAGCATGATTTGGGTAAATATAGCATTATCATGTTTAAGTTGGGTAAATATGGAATTGCCCCGTTTTACTAAATTGTAAAAGTTAGAGAAATGTTTTATATATAGAGAAAAACTATGGAATAGTTTTCCAAAACGCAAAAAGCAAACTTACTTGCGGACAATTGGTGAAAGCCTAACCTATATCAGCCGGCTCATTTGGTCAACAATTTTATTATTTGCCTTGTCCAACTTGCAATATTAGCATTTTCGTGTGCATCTTCTTGAGCCTCATTGTCAAGACACCGGATCTATTAAAAAGAGACAAAAGTTTGCAAAGTCTAAAAAGCCTCTTATAACTTGACACGTGTCCACCAACAAATATTCTACCTCCGTCCTTTTTATTTTACTAATTTCATCTAGGGGCATTTTTGTCTTTAACATGTTTTTAATTCCACCCCGAACTTCAAACGAAATAACTTTCAAACGAAAACTTTTACTGAAAAACCGATTTCACCATAATTTTTAAAATTTAATCTTCTTTAATTTGATATACATTTTGATATATAAATCGAAACTTTTTTTTTAAGATTTCAAGTGGGTTATGATTTTCTTGAAATTTTTGGCATATTCGACCCTACTTTTATCTAATTTAAAGGTTGATTCATAAAATTTAAAACACGAAAGTTGTTGATTTTAGTTCACTCTTTACACAAGTTTTTGAATCACTCAAATCCGATATGAAATAAGTGAGATATCGCACGTTAAAATGGCGTTTTAGTCATATTTGTTGCACACAATGTGTTTGATAAAATGTCTAGCTTAGACTTTTAGTGTTAAAATTGCGTTAAATGCTCTAAATTTTGTACCACAACGCATCATTAATCATTTTATTAATGTAAGATTCAAAAAGTGATTTTTTAGTACTTAATTTAAAATAAAAATGCACGTTTTGTTCATCAGTTAATCTTGGTTCATCTATCGATGAACTGATGAATCAAATCAAAACCGATGAACCAGAACTGATGAATTGATGAACCAAACCAAAGCCTGATGAACCAAATCAAACATAGTTCATCGGTTTATTTTGGTTCATCAATCATAGTTTCAGCTTAACATGTTGGTGTTTTTTTTTGTTTTGTTCATCTTTTATTTTGGTTCATCAATCCGCAGTTTGATTTTAGTTTGGTTCATCAGTTTTGGTTTGGTTCATCGGTTTTTGGTTTGGTTCATCAGTTTGGTTTAGTTCATCAATCATAGTTTCATTTTTGGTTTGGTTCATCAGTTATTGGTTTGGTTCATCGGTTTGGTTTAGTTCATCAATCATAGTTTGATTTTGGTTTGGTTCATCATTATTGGTTTGGTTCATCATTTTAGTTAGGTTCATCTTTTTGCTTTTATGCTTTTTTAGTTTGATTTGGTTCATCAGTTCATCACTTTGGTTCATCAGTTTTAATAGTTAAAAACATCAACTATTAAAAACATCACTTTTGAATCTTACATTAATAAAATGATTAATGATGCGTTGTGGGACAAAAATTAGTGCATTTAGCTCAACTTTAACACTAAAAATCTAAGCTAGACATTTCATCAAACACCTTGTATGCAACAAATATGAGTAAAACACCATCTTTAACGTGTTATATCTTACCCATATGACATCGAATTTGAGTGATTTGAATTTATGGGAAAAGAGTGAACAAAATCGATAACTTTCAGGTTTTAAGTTTTTCAAGATTAGACATTTATGAGCGTAAAATAGGGCCGAAAATGTCAAAAAATCAAGAAAATCAAGAACCACTTGATATGCAAAAAAAGTTCAAATATTTATCAAGATTTATACCAAATTAAAGAGAATCGAATTTTAAAAATTATGGTGAAATCGGTTTTCATAAAGTTTGTCGTTTGAAAGTTATTTGCATTTGAAATTTGGGGTGGAATATGAAAAACGGGTTAAATGACAAAAATACCCCTCTAACCAAATTTAATAAGAAAAAAAGGAGGGAGTGGGTGGAGGACACGTGGCACGAGCTGAATGCTTTGCAAACTTTTTATTTTTATTCTCTTTGTAGAGGATCGCAACTCCATTGTCAATATGATCACCTATATGATGAATAGAAAAAAATACACATTCACGATAACTAATATGGTCTTCAAATATCATGGGATATGTCATGTAAGTAACATAAACACACAATATTCCAAATTAAAACAATTAAATGCATCCTCAAAAACAAAATTGTATGGATACACCTGATGACAACTACTTTTTGCATCCCATATAAAAAAATTGAGTTAATTTCAATAATGGTCCATGTGGTCCGTCATGGTAACTTTAATACAACAAAAAAAAAAAAAGCCCTAGACGTTTTAACGCTGAGACTTTATGACACATGTAAAAGACGTCTCTTACAAAGTCTTAATTTAACAATTTGATCTGGTGTGAAAATGAAGAATGTCACCTTGCACCCACATAGAATATTAAGATGTTACGGATAGTCTATAAGCTTCTGATAATTAATCTAAAAAGTGTTTCAACTTTAAAATCATCAATGTTGATTTTCAAATAAACCAAAATGAATTCTTACCGAGTTTATAGTTTTACATTGATTCTGGAATCCTAGACTGCAGCAATTTATGGAACTTCTGTACTTGGTGTGAATAACCATTTGAAAGGTTGGCAAGTTCATTTGGTGATATCCTATGAATTATCTTTTTTCGACCTTTACGCACAATAGAGTCTTCTGTATTTAATACATACGCTATCTGCCACATATAATGAAAGTAAAAAATAAGTCAGGAACTTATAGAATAGCATTATTCCAAAAGCCAAACAATGTCAAAAAAAATAAGGTACGATGTTTAACTGGTGATCCTCTTTACAACAGGTTATGGTTTTTTTAACTGAAATTTGAAAAAAAAAAGTGCCGGATTTAAAAATTTAACAATATAAAAAAAGCTACAATTTTTAACTGGTAATCGTATTTCTTTATTAGCCAGAAAGGATGAAACATGAGGTAAATCAACGAAATTTAAAGTTTTTGTAGTGGAATGGCGATATTTTTGTATTACCTAATGGTTCATCATGCGTCGAATAATGTTGAATTAAAAAGCTTCTATAATTACCTTATATGTACTGCAATTCATCTTGCATTCCATCCTGTTCAAAATTTGAAGTCCCTCTGTGGCTTTCATCATTGCTACGTCTTCATCTTCAGAAATATATTTTCTTTTATTTCTGCATAATTAAAAAGTTAGAACTATTGGTTTGTGGGAGTTGAAAACACTCAAAACGACTAGAAGTGTGTGAGCCGATGGGGGCACACGCGATAAACACGAGTATACGTGTCGAACGTAATTATACTTGAATATAACTATACCCGCTATGTATTACTTGACCCGATATCTTGTATTGATCCATGGGCTGTTTTAGGTTATATGGATCGTGACATAGACATGCCATGGGCCTTGGTTCTGTGATCGGGGGCAAGTACAAAGGAACGGATGGGTTTCTCTGCTTGGGTTGGAACTTGTTGACCAAGTATTGGTTTCCAACTAGGAGTAGGTTTATGTTACTATATATACAAAACTCCTAGCCATTCAAAACTCACGTTTTCTTTTATTCCTTAATATCCCTAAACGCATCACCTAAACCAACTGTTCCCAATCGGATTCTAAATATCCTATTAGGGTTCTTAAACAAATACTAAACTTGCTAAATCATATTGATCCAAGTGTGCTAGTGTTTGATGTTTTGGTGTTCTTGTACCTATGTTCCTAGTCGAACCATAGCAGCAGCAAGAAGTTGGGATATTCTATGTTTGAGGTTATCGAACAAAGAAGGGGTGTATATCGGACAACTCATGTCCGATATCGGGTAGCAAAGATAAATAGCATCTTGGCTGTTTTAATCTCGGGCATGTTTTGTAGCTACTGTTCATTAAACAGTTTGCTGCTCTTGGACAAAAACAAGTTTTGATCTTGTAGTTTTCGTGCTCAAGTTATTCAAGTGGTGTCACATGTTGATTGGTTTATTATTACGTTCTCGACTAGCTTCTATATCGAGCGTATACGGTTAATCGGGTTTGTGTGTGATACTCTTCGAGGTATCTATTTTAGATACTTAAGGTTTCGCAAGGTTTCTTGTTCCGTTACTAGAGATCAATTGCCAAGCAAGGTTACGTTTTCTTTTATCTTTTTAATTAATTAATATTGTATTAATTATTTGTTTATTAAATACGTGCTTAACATAATTGCATTAACTAGATCATATATCCGCTGCGTACTCGTAGAGGTTACTGGTTAACTTGTTCTAAAATCCCAACAGTGGCATCACGAGCCATCTCGTTTTTGCGATTATGGGTTACACGTTTCTGATATTAATAAACATGTTTTAAAAGGGCTGCTTGAAACCTAGTTTAGTTATTGTGTTTTATTTTAATTTTGACAATTACATGCAATACTTGTCAATTTTTAATAAATAATAACTAGTCACACACAAATTACAATTATATTGATAATTAGAATTAATTTGTTAATTAGAATTTAATTTACATGTGAATTATAATTATCTTGTTAATTAAAATTAAATTGTTAATTAAGAATTACATGTTAAATTTAAAAAAAAATTACTTGCTAATTAGAATTAAAGGTTAATTTGTATTTATTACTCCGTAATTGTTAATTAGAATTATTGTGATAATTAGAATTACATATTGATTTAAATACATATATTGCGTAATTACTTGTTAATTGAGATTGCCATGCTTTATGTGTTTTTTCGGCCACAAGACCCACTCAATTGCTTTCCTAAGTGATGTATGGGGCGATCTAGGTATTGCATCCTAGTGACGGTCTTATGGTTCTCCGTTTAGGGAAGACTCGCAAGAGAACTCGGAACAATATGTGGTTATATATTGATGTTTATGTTTAATATGTTTGTGATTCCTATATGTGCATTATTACTTGCTTTGACACCTAATTGTATGCAATATGGAATAATACATATCGTAACCATAACATTAATATTAGTCTTTATTTACACGCCTAAATAACATGCTCATTGTGACCTGCTATTTGATTCATGGAAAATCGTTTTTGTTAAATAAAGTGACCTAATATATGAAACACGTTTTCAAGAATTTAAAAACTAGACGCTATGGACACTTGGGATGTACGGCTCACCCACTAGAACAAACTCAAAAGGGGGTTAAAGAAGTGAGCACAGTCTCACTGAAAGGATGTCTAAGGTTATGCTCCAGCGCTTACCTGGTCCTCTGCCTCCCTGTGCGTTCGATTGGAGCTACTGTGAACCATGATGATCACTACAGTGTCATTACCCAAAGTTTTTAAAATTAGTGCTACAAAGTTGTTTTGCATGCTTCTTTGTACACGACTTTCACCACATTTATATGTGCATACCTATTATTTAATTTTAAGTCTATGCCATCCAACTATGAACACGTGCACTTGGATTGACTTCTCTGGTCAGACCTAAGGGCCTTTCCAATCCATGGTAATTATTTCTCACTGGTCAGACCTCTGGTTATTTTTACACGTTCATACTTGGTCGACTTATATCGAGTTAACCTGGTCAGACCTCGGACCCGAGGCATAAGATGAGAACTAAACATGCTTTTGACATTATTACTTGATACTAATGCCTTAAACAGTCTCATAAATCTAAGAGTTTCATTATGCAATTAACGCTCGTCGCTTACCTCTTATCCTATTTTTTTACACACTGGTCAGACCTATGGTAATTAAGTGGGGTTGCAAGATGGGTCTTAGTATTAATTAGTAATTAATTAGGTAGTTAATTCTTTTAAGAATGTAATTATCGAAAATACTAGATTTGAACTTTGTATGTTCTGATTAATTGTGTTATTGCAACATAATTAAGTAAACAAAGTTGTTTTTCTTTGAAAAACAAACTTAGTCTCTTTTCCTAGTAAGAAGAGTGAGACTTATACCTATCTTTTCTCCTTGGTTGACAAACTAAGATAGAATTACCAATTGATAAACTCATTTTTGATCTTTCATTACCCTTTTGTGATCTAGAGTTAATTGAAAGATATGATATTTTGTGTAACTGGAAACATTGTGTCTAGAGCTACCAAAATAAATAACATCCTGCACTTGTCACGATGTATGAGTTTAAACCGCAAAGAGTAAAGGAATTACTAGCATATGTGCTAGGTAATCTTCTTGGACTCTTATTATTCCTAAAGTGCTAATTACCCTTGGGGCTATGTAGACGATAAAGGAGGAATTGCATGCTAAAGATTCAAGTTAATTGAATGGATGAATGGCTAGTCCATTAAGTAGAACTTTATATACTCTGTTCAATATCTAAGTACATGCTACTCGTAGGCATTTGAAGAGAATAGGAAAGTATATAAAACTGCTATATGCTTTCTACTGGAAATGTAACACTTACAATGTTGACAAATCCAGTGGGAGCAGTTGCATTTTATTACTGAAATATCATTCATGTAATGTTGTCAATTTCAGTGGGAGCTACGGGATTTATTTCCTGGTAGTCACCCATATCATTTCAAACTTGCTTTGAAATAATCATTACTTTCCGAATATGAACAACCATTGCCTAAAGGAAAATTTCATTTTATTTTATAAGATAACACGTTGCCTTCCTGTCGTAAACTTCAAGGCGTTATCTATAGAATAATAATCCACAATTCCTTATTAAAGGTTATGGTTCTAAAACTACTTATTATATCTATGACATTATCATATCGTTTGAACAATCAATCACGTGTTGTTTGTTTTCATAATATGATGTTGTGCCTTTCACAAGTGGGAGAAAGCTCAAAGTGTGTGCAAGGAACAACAATATTATTGGTATCTCATGACCGCAAGGTAAAGGAAACTAATAATTCTACTAGGAATTAAACACAATGTTTAATGCCCTACTACATGTAAATAAGAATTCTACTAGGACTTAAACACATGAGATGTTCATTGCCCTACTACATTCTAATAATGATTCTACTAGGATTTGAACACACTAGATGTTTGTTGCTCTACTACATTCAAATGTCATAATATAGTGTAAAGATACTTCGACATTTGACCATATGTTTTAGTCAACATAATTATGGTTATTTGATAATGATCATAATTCTGTAGTATAAAATTAACTTGAAATTACTATAGAACTCAAGAGTTTGCGTTCATGATTACTTTTGTTAGTATGATTATGCTTACATGTTAAGACATAATTATAAAGTCGTTGTATTAATCAATGACTTATAACATAAAGTATATATATAGTAAATGTGTTATGTCTTCTCGTTAACACATAAACATGAGGCTTTGTATTATTCAAAGTCTTATAATGTATTATTGAAATGTTCTGTTTTCTTGTTAACACATGAACATATAATCCTTGAACAGTTCTGTCTTCTTGTGAACATAAGGTTCTTGTATTGTTCAATAAATATACATTATTGCATGCACTTGGTTCGTAAATACTTTATATGCAATTTGGCTCGACCCAATTGACAAGTATTTGGTCCTAAGAGAATTAAGTTATCTATAGAATTCTGATATAGTTTCACAATTCTAATAACTCATAGGATACTACTTCATTATGGTATGTCTAATGTGTTGGATCAAACCTTATTCATATTGTTTGGTTTATGATAGCTTTAATTGCTCTACCTCTAAAACATATCAAGGTTAGAAATTGCGTGTGTCATGGATACACTCAATAGAGTTCAAACCTAGAAGGTATTCAAGACAACCTATAACAGAAAACCCTAATTCATTAGGGATTTGAGGTTTTACCACTCAAACCAATTGAATCATAAACCCTTTTGGATTTTTGATTTTTCTACACTTCCTAGCTTGAAGATTGTAGTTTTTGTGTTCTTCCTAGCTTGACGAAACACAAAACTGTTGCTAGAGCTTTTGGTTAAAGAGTGATACTAAATTAGAGTTTTCTATAAACCCTAATTTGAGTTTTTGGAAGGAATTCCATTATGTCTTGATTTAAGTTCTGAATTTGTTAAAATCTTATGAAGCATTTTGTTAACAAATCTAAAGATGAGAACTTAAAATGTATTTTGTGGTTCCCAATAAAGAACAATTTATTGTTACTTAAATACTAAGTATTTAGAGAGTTGTCTCTACTTACAAAAGTAAGTGGGAGCATATACAAATCTCAAAGTTTTTGAGAACAAAATACTTAACCTTCTAAAATGCACTTATTAATGTCATACTAAGTTTAAACATGAAAATGCCAACCGAAGTATAATGATTACTCTCATTCATAAATTCGAAAGGATGCCTCATCACTTGAGTGATATATTATATCAATGCTGAGGGATATAAGTTAGAAGATTATTGTAAATCAGCTAACTACAAAAATATATTATCACATCTTGAATCTGATAAATGTTTTAGAACTATGAATGATAAGATGCAGTCCTTAAAAGGCAAATCGAGTTTTGAGCTTGATTGTTATTTCGCCTAACAGTTAACCTATGAGGTTAGAATGAGTTTCTTTTGAAGACAGACTCACAAGGACAAAATTGTATACATATTAATGTTTGGCATTTTATAAGAAGTTTTTATCATACTTAAGCAATTGACTGTGATTAAATTTTCTTATATAATACATGCATTAATTTTATAAAGATATTTAATTGTCATACATGTGATTTGTATGTAGAATATGACAATTAAGATTTTATAACTTTTCTTTATGATTACCTTTTGCTAGGACGGTGTGTAATCAAAAGGGTTATGAATCTATATTATCTTTATGTAGTATACAAAATTTGAGCAATCCATATTTTGGATTGGATCATGCATCTAAGAGGTGAGATCTTGAATTTAATTACAATATGATTCTGATTGAATTAAGATATCTCTTGAGTACATCTGACATTGAGTGGGAGCAATGTGTTTTTCCTTAAAATTTAGATGTTGAAGATATCATTCTATTTAAGCTAGATATTGATCCTTAAGCTTGGAATGAAACTTCACTTGAAATTTAGGGAATAAAACAAACAACCTTGGAATAGATGTTTATCTGGAATAAACAAATGCGGAAAATAAAGTCTAACACAAAATGCAATATATCATTTAAGCAAGTCTTATATGGTATAATTCACTTGAAATAATTTAATACATGAATGAAAACCTTATGTTGTTTTTAACTAAGGATTTATCATGTATATATATATTATATTGTGTATAAGACTAGTTGCTTTTGTACAAGAACAAAATGAGCTGACGACAACAATATCTAATTGAGAGTGTTTAGATTATTGTTTTTATAAATGTTTACGAATTATAAAGCATAGTGTTGTATAAGTACAAATGATGCTAGAGGATTATTAATACTAGTTGTAGTAGGATTTCATCTTTTATGATAAATCTGCTAACTAGTTATGCTCAACATAGAGCATTGTTGCATTACACATTAATGAATGAGAATACTTTACACTTTTGGAAACTGTAAAGATGACTGTCAGTATGTCGTTGATTTCTAATACCTCATGCAAGGTAAGACGACATCTCCATACTATAATTCTTGCAATAGTATGAGCATATGAGATAAGACAGTCATCTAATATTTCAAATCACTCACTACATATGAAATTTGAAACAGGTATTCGGAAAGTTTACTCAGATGAATATTTAGTTTTTCTTTTAAAGAAAGGTTGAGAATGTTGGAAACATTAGGGTTCAACTTACTAAATGTGTTTCATGCTTATCTGTTTTAGTATTTGGATAATTGGGATTGAAAGACAATTTTTACTTTATGATGAATAAAGATACTTGGTATTTGTTATTCATTCATATAATAATTGTTATCCTGTATTTGCATGTTTAATCCTTGAGTAATTTTATTATTCTAAATATCTCCATTGTCGGTTAACAATATGGGAATATTGTTATGTAAGGCAAATGTGAGTGTTGGTTATATTCTAACGAGAATGTGGATTGTTCCCACCAAACTCATATGTATTCACTAGAGATGCATATTGGATTCCCCAACTTTCAAACATTTACTTTTGGATCCTTGTCATAAGTAAAATATTGAAAATGGTTTGTTATCTTCATCCTTAGACTTGAGATACAAGAAAGTTCTGTTATGTGTGGATATCATTTTTGTAAGTATACGCAAAACGCTATCTGAATAAGGTAGTTATAAAAGCTATATTTCGAAGTGATGTGAAGCAGCATCCACAACACTTGTAGTCAATAAAGGATTTGTTACTCCACTTGATATGTGCAGAAAGATACAATGGCGCCTCTCCAGATTTAATAAGATAATTGTTCGGCCGAACCTAAAGGGTAATGCAAGATGATACTTGATTACATTTGGTATATCTAATTAAATTCTATAACGAGATTCTAAATGGTTAAACTATAGGGAATGATTTAAGATCCATTATCCATGGTTTAACGGTATCTATAACAAAGTATGATTAGAGCAAGACATTGAATGACCATGCTACTGAGAAACTTTTACGAAACTATTCTCTCAGACACTTTTAGTTTAAAAGCGAGTGAGAGCGTTTGCTAGGCATTTCCGTCATTAGTTTTGTGTACCATTCGACACACCAACTCCCAAGTGGGAGCTGTTGGTTTGTGGGAGTTGAAAACACTCGAAACGACTAGAAGTGTGTGAGCCGATGGGGGCACACGCGATAAACACGAGTATACGTGTCGAACGTAATTATACTTGAATATAACTATACCCGCTATGTATTACTTGACCCGATATCTTGTATTGATCCATGGGCTGTTTTAGGTTATATGGATCGTGACATAGACATGCCATGGGCCTTGGTTCTGTGATCGGGCAAGTACAAAGGAAAGGATGGGTTTCTCTGCTTGGGTTGGAACTTGTTGACCAAGTATTGGTTTCCAACTAGGAGTAGGTTTATGTTACTATATATAAAAAACTCCTAGCCATGCAAAACTCACGTTTTCTTTTATTCCTTAATATCCCTAAACGCATCACCTAAACCACCTGTTCCCAATCGGATTCTAAATATCCTATTAGGGTTCTTAAACAAATACTAAACTTGCTAAATCATATTGATCCAAGTGTGCTAGTGTTTGATGTTTTGGTGTTCTTGTACCTATGTTCCTAGTCGAACCATAGCAGCAGCAAGAAGTTGGGATATTCTATGTTTGAGGTTATCGAACAAAGAAGGGGTGTATATCGGACAACTCATGTCCGATATCGGGTAGCAAAGATAAATAGCATCTTGGCTGTTTTAATCTCGGGCATGTTTTGTAGCTACTGTTCATTAAACAGTTTGCTGCTCTTGGACAAAAACAAGTTTTGATCTTGTAGTTTTCTTGCTCAAGTTATTCAAGTGGTGTCACATGTTGATTGGTTTATTATTACGTTCTCGACTAGCTTCTATATCGAGCGTATACGGTTAATCGGGTTTGTGTGTGATACTCTTCGAGGTATCTATTTTAGATACTTAAGGTTTCGTAAGGTTTCTTGTTCTGTTACTAGAGATCAATTGCCAAGCAAGGTTACGTTTTCTTTTATCCCTTTTAATTAATTAATAATGTATTAATTATTTGTTTATTAAATACGTGCTTAACATAATTGCATTAACTAGATCCTATATCCGTTGCGTACTCGTAGAGGTTACTGGTTAACTTGTTCTAAAATCTGTAACATATTGGATTTCACATACACATCATATCACAAACACAAGTAGGCGTATAAGATGATTTTCTAGAGAGAGAAAGTTAGAGGTTTGGGAACTTTAGTGAGAGAAAGAAAAATCTTATTATGAGCTCCAACTCTCTACCTTGGAAGGTAGAGAGTATTTATAGTACTTACACAAATCGCCAACTACGGGCTGTGGATCAGGCATACAGTGGGTAAAGACCCGTCCGTCCTCCACGGTATTTCTTAACTAACTACTACTTAACATTAAATAACTACGACTACGAGCTTTCTAACGATTACAAATACTTGAGGTGACCGACACTTTAATACATGGATTTACTAAATCCTAACAATCTCCCCCTAAGGGAGGTCACCTCAAATTACATAGAATACAAACAGATATTACATTGAGATTGTTCTTGGATTCTTGTTCATGTTCTTTGTTCAGTAGCTCGTAGTCTTTGATTCTTCATTTTTGCATGTTTGGATAATCTGAGTGGAGGTCTTTAACCGATCCACGTGATACTGAGTTTTGAGCCAGCTTTGAGATCATCAGCAAACATAAATCTTTGACTCATCCTTTGTGGTGTTGGTATTATGTGATTTTGTGACTTTTGGACCGACATGCTTACATTATGTATCATGATTTCTTTTCATCAGAGTAGCGGAAGCTTTCGTTAATTCATGATATTGGTAGCAGCGTGGCAGAAGCATGGAGTGAAAATATCAGAGTCATTGATGCACTAATCATGATTTCTTTAGATATGAATGTGTTGTGTGAGCATGCGGCTGTGAATTGACCGCTTCATTCGTCGGTAAGCGTCGGGTGTACCGCATAAAACAGTTAGCAATAAAGCGTCAAAGTGTATTTGATCACTTTCGTTGAATTGAGGTACACGGCCCACGGTTCCCCGTTTGATCAGTACAAGTCTGCGTGATCGGTAAAATTCGAAGAATTTCCTTGACAGGGTTTCGCGGTGCTCTAGCTATTCTCAAACCGGAACGTCTCAAAGAAGATAACATGGAGTGAGTGAACCAGTGAATTGAGATTCACTGATTGATGAAAAGAGATTTGAAAAACAATCGTGTATCGCTCAATAGAAATTGTTTTTGCAATACAACGAAGGTTTTAATGAAAATCAATTATCAATCATAAACACCTTTTATTTTGAAATATTTGTACACAGTTGATTTGCTAAAGAAAAGAGTTTTTAAGCACAACGAACGGTTTTTCAAAGGTATCCGTCAATCCATAACCTGAACCAGGATTGATTCAAAAACTTGAATCGCCCCATTGTTTCTGTTTAGTTGTCACATGGTTGATC